>CM026278.1:15437301-15800614 GCA_014851415.1 Cnaphalocrocis medinalis
TCCAATAAGTCAAACCAGACTCAGATATCGGTAACACAAATGCTTAAGCTACTAGTACAGAGAGATCACCTAATGGTGATCCGCCGAATTGCCGCCGCCCATTTGGGTGTCCATGCAACAGCAGTTCGTCACAAGTGCGCTGCCATTAATCACCATTCGCTCATTTATGCGATTTTGTTTTTATAGATATATATCTGCGGTAGCAGACAGACGAATCACCTGAATGATGGCCTACCAAACAAAAAAAGAATCATTAAAATCCATTCAAATTGGCGGAAAAATCGAGTAACATATAAAAAAAAATACTTACGGGTCGAATTGAGAACCTGCTCCTTTATGTAGTCGGTTAAAAATTCAGCAGCCACGTCCTCTGTAACTTGCGATTACCTACCTGCATACTAATAACGCATTGTGTAATTATATAAATTGGTCATTCTTTTGCCTAAAGACAACCGCCCCTTCTGCTTTTCAAAGTTTCATCCGCACCCCGGAGGCATCAAGTGTGATCACTAAGTTGCTCCCGCGCAGGTCGCAGTCTGCCTGCGACGAGTGGCCGCGGCGCGCGCGCATTGACCACGGTGTGTGTGACAGTGAACGTGTTGTGAGATTTCGTGTATAGTGCAATTTTTGGTAAGGATTTTTCGACAATAGATGTTTGGGATTTTTATTATTTAGTATTTGGAGATTTTATTTCAATTACATATTTTTTAACGTAAGAAACGGGAGTGTTTGTAGGATTTACTTCGAAAACAACGTGTCTTCCTTTGCTTTAAGCTCGATACATACTTAAAACAAGTATTCAAATGCTTCAAAAAAAAATACAAATTCAATTTAGCAAGTGAGAGTAGTGTAATACAAAACTGGTTAGGTTTCCTTGTTGATACGAGTAGTTGAATTATAAAATAACGGTATTATAAATATTTGAATAATAAAGCAGTAACTTAAATTTACGGTAAATTAAATATAAGTTATTTTAAAATATGGCTATCAATTTTGAAATTTATTTGGAAAGAAAGAAAAAATTAAAATAAATGTATGTATTGATCACAAAAACAATATGTGTCGCAGGTATTTTCTCTAATTGAAGATGCTTGCAAGAGTTTTTAAACTCAGATTTGGATTATCTTTTAAATAATGATATGTTTATGTAATACCTACTGTAAAAATACAGCGTTAGATTTTAATTACTGAGGAAAATACGAGTATGAGGAGCCTAAATATTTACTTCAGGAAAACTTCTTCCTAAGGAAAGTTTAATAGAATAACAAAATTATTCAAAATAATTATCTCTACGATTATAATTCATCCCTTCAGTAAAGAGACGCCCACAGCTACCTAAACAAGATACCACTGGTGTTGTAGCCGTTGCAGATATCGATAGGCGGCGGCAATCGCTCACCGACTGGTGATCCGTCTGCTCGTATGCCACCTATCACGTAAAAATAAAGAAATGTTTAAATTACTTCTTCAAATTAATTGTTGAAGTCTTCAAGTGGAACTGATCAAAGACTTTGGCAATTTGCTTATAACCGTTTATACTCGAATTTGGCCCATTGTATTTTCTGCTTTAGACTTTTCGATAATTTCATTTTTAGTGAAGCTTTCAATACATCCGAACATAATATTTGAAAAAACTACACAGCCATAGTTCCGATTTTAAGCGCACGGCTTATTGCAAGCCGGATTATTTGAAGTTCTAAAATCCGAACTAACAAGCAATTTTAATCCGCATTTTGAAGAAAGACTGTTTTATTCTGATTTTTACAAATAATTGACACGTGTATTTATGACATCACTCCAGTAAAGCCCACAAATGCGAATTGCGGCTTTTATGTAAAAAGTAAACTCATTTTTCGGCATTAGAAAACTTTAATAACCATAAAAAAGAGTGAATATTGAAGCTGCTTTAGGCTAAGTCCCACGTTGTTCCAGTTTAGTAATTGAATTTCTAACCTTTATAGTCGGGCCGTTGTATCATGCCCGATTTGACAATACCTTTTTTTAATTTTGCACTTATCCTTGTTATGAGGAACACATTTCGCGAATCATAAAGAACTTTATGATTTAAAAGTAGTTCTTTATGATTCGCGAAATGTGTTCCTCATAACAAGGATAAGTGCAAAATTAAAAAAAAGGTATTGTCAAATCGGGCATGATACAACGGCTCGACTATAACCAGGCTATGTACCATATGAGACCACCAGATTTTGAACTTTATGCAGTTATGATAAGGTTGAAAACCAATGAAAAAAAATATGTCTTCGGCCTGGTTAAGGGCTAAAGCTAACAAGCCAACTCTCCCCCAAGAAAATGTACCGTGTGCCAAATTGAGAATTAAATTTTTATATTAAGTATTTTACTCTACTTCTTTGAAAGTTTTTCTTAATATATCCCGTTAATATAAAGTGAAAATTTTGTTCATACTCATCATTAGCGTGTATTCCAAGTTTTGCTTTGGAGCCCGGATTACACTTAGACCATGATTCAGGATCGGGTTAGAAAGAAAGAAAGAAAGAAAATACATTTATTGACCATCACAAAATACAAAATTATTATAACACATACAGTGAGAATGAATATACAAGGGGAAAGTACTTAAGTATGAAATTAGGTAGTAGATATATATGTTTGTGTGAGATCAATCAAGTCCCGACCTCAGCATTTGCTGCTACGGCATTATAGATGCGGTGCCGCAGCAGCGCTGGTATTCTGGTGGGACCTGGCTGCGAGTGAGTGTGCGTGTATGTTGTAACAAAATAAATATGTATACGCGTATTTAACAATATATATTTTTTTTATTATATAAAGTGTACGATGTGGCAGATATAAATAATTACATGTGATTAAAGATAGTACAGTTACAGAAAACAGAAGATATTAAATTTGAAAATAACAAACAGGGGGTTAGGGGAAAACTCGCCCGGTGACCGGTCACTGTTTTCCGGGTTTAATACCCACCCTGGACAAACATCTGTGTGGTGAACACTAAACTTGTGTTTGTTTAGTGTCTGGGTGCAATATGTGTATTTAAGTATTATATTTGTGTTTCCTCTGTTGTCTGATAGCTGTAACTCAACTCAAGTGATTAAGCTACTTAGTACGAAGTCTTAAGTGTTGTGTGAATTTATTAAACTCCTTTCTAATATCATGCAACATCGCAACCGCCAAATTTTTACCGTAGAGTTGGCCATTCAATTTCTCAATGGAATGCTGGGCTTAACTGGATCCTGTTCCAGCCATTCAGCGTCTATTGCAGCTCTTCTTCATATAGCTCATATTCACAAAAGACACAGTCTAGAAATTGACAGATTAAGCACAGAGATCTTCCAAGTTCAGCATTTCTGTGATCTTCAGATAAGTCTACTGTCTTAATAAAATACGCAAATTGTGATTTGGTATGAAACAATCTTAGGCATTTTGGCTTGAACTAAAACTTCCGTTGAAGAGGTGAATGGACACGAGTCAAGCGAGAAATGTATGTTAATTATTATATAAATCAGGTTTTTTTTTACCATAAATAATTTGGAATGCTACTATATAGGTAGGATGGCTGCACTATGAAAGCGTTTTAAACACGTGACTTAATTAATCTTGTCTCTCTCTTTGGTCGCTCCCTTATGACTGAGGATCATGGTAATCATTGAATTTAGATTTTATGAGTGGAATAAATCTTATAGGGACTAAAATGTATTGGAAACATTTATTTGCTTAATACAACACACCTACATCAGTGATGATGTAGTGAGTGATGGGTATGAATGTAAATGGGTGGAGGAACAGAGGACGGCTGATAAGTGATGGATGGATTGTGTGAAGAATGACAGGACTGAAAAGGGGGTGGATGATACGATGGCAAATGACAGGGGCGAATGGAAGATATTCTGGGAACAGGGCAGGGAGATGATGATGACAACATACCTACATCACATTTCAAACAAAAAAAAGTTCATAAGTTATGCTCAAAATTTGACTCAATAGTGAATTGAATATTTAATAGAAATACAGCATTGTCAGTAGACGGCGATGATCACTAACTCTCAGGTCTACTCATGTGTCTGGTATAATGTAAAAAAACTCCATAAGGAAAGCCTTTAGAAAGCAAATTTAGGTCAAAGGAAGTATTTGTGTAAATCTTTTATCAGGATGAAAATCCAATCGCGGTGAGCCGGTGACATAACGAAATCGAAGGAATCCAAGCAGCTAAAGCTTGGAGGCTTATAACGAAGCTGTCTCTTAACGAATGAGAATTACATGTCGCATTAAAATAAAGGTGACACACAGCGGTTCTGAAAGAAAGAAGAAAGAAAGAAAATACATTTATTAATTTGGACACCACAACACATATTACATGCTACAAACAATTGACACAACACAAGAAAATAAAAAAACACTAGTAAAAATAAATTAAATCCAAAAAAAAAACCAACAAAAAATTAACTGTCCCTCCCCATTGTCCAGCAGTGCCGTGTATTTATATTATGCTGTGTTGTGTTGAGGCATCCTGCATAAATGGCCCTCACTCAGCTTTTGTCACGACCATAGGCCGTAACGCTGGTTTTCAGTGGGACCAGCTGAGTGAGTACCACGGACGACTCTACACAAGTCGTCCGTGGTACTGACTGTTTTTGGTTTTTTTAAGGCCTTTTAGTCGCAATGGCGTAAATAAAAGAAGAATAATTATACTAAGCAGTGAGCTAATGGTCAATGGAAAGGAAGATAGAAGGAGACCCAGAGGTCGCAGCCCAATGCGATGGTCGGACCAAGCATGCTCGATGCTGTACACCAAGCTGCATAATGTCCTCCAGGTTGCAAAGGATAGAAGTAGATGGAAGACTATCATCAAGGAAAAGTTGAGCTCTCAAGGGAGGAATCACAACCCTTACTGATGACTTGTAGATAATCCCATATAGCTAGGATGCATAATTTCCAAGATTTATACCAAAACCTAAAGGGATATAATATGTTTGCCTCAACAACAAAAGCAGCCACCAGTTCCTCGTGCTATGTGCCACGCCAATTGCCGTTTCAACGTACTAATCCTATGCATTTTTTCGATCTAGGACAGCCCTAGATTGAGATTATTATTTATTCAAAGACAAGCCTTCGAAAGTTATTGCGAGCTATTTACATTCAAATCTGGTTACCCAGTTCCATAGCAAAGGTCAGACGTTTCTTGTAGTTATCGGACATCCTATTAGTAAAGTATCAGCCTATGTACTCTCCTCTGCAGCTGTGTTTCGTCGAGTGAGGGAGGGCACCGGAGGCCCAATTGAAGGGAAAGGGGTTAAATATTGGCAGCGCACTAACGACTCTACTGGAGTTGCAGGAGTCTATGGATGGCGGCCATCGCTTACCATCAGGTGATTCATCTGCTAGTCTGCCACCTATTACATAAAAAAAAAATTAAAAAGCCATTACGGATCATGGTTTAAGCAAATTCTGGGGTCCGAAGCAGCGGTTTTGTACGTAAAAGGGATTTATACGACTCAATGTTGATTTTACCAATTTACAGTTCATGTTTACATTCTTGGAAATATAAATTCCAAGAAACAAGACGAAATAAATATTAATAGAGTAGAATATTTATTTGCTAGTCACCTGGTTTACATTTTGGTGTTACATAAATAAATTTGTACATTGATCACGTGACACCCTGCAAGGGCACTGCAATAAAGAGATATCCACCATTCCATATACGAATATACCTGTGATAATGATCAGTTTAATGATAAAAAAAATTACAGGATGAGAAAAGAGGGAAAAGATCATGTTTTCCTGAAAAAAAAATTTGAGGAAATTAAAAACATAGACATTAATATTACTTCTGCGAAGATCTTTAGTCAGCTCCCTCGAAAGCTTAATATTCATTCATTATATCAGTTTTCATTGAAATTACTCAAACAATTGAATTAGAACTTCCATAATTTTACTTAAGGAAAAAACTGTTATTATTTAATTATTGTTAAAGTTTCGTTTATAATTACTGTTGATTTAGTAGAAAACGCTCTTAATTATTATTGTTTCTACTTTTTCTATTCAATTACATTTATCCTAGATTTAATGTTTTCCTGTAATTTTCGCTTATTGAGCCTTGTTACTTAGTAAGTTTTTAAATTTTACCAAAAAAAGAATTACATGTAAAAAAAATTAAATAGGTACCTGTAATATAATCGTATGCTATAGTGCTATTCGAATAAATACCCCATTGATAAAATAAATTACGACAAGATAATAGTTTATCCCCTAATCTCGACCCAACATACTTGCGTTGACCTCGAAAACACCATTACTTACACACAGGAAACATACACTAAAACCCATAGAGCACAGAACAAAAGGAAATGTACACAGCTAACCCAGTAAAAGGAACCGGTAAAGGTATTGGCGATCTCAACCATCTCAATGGAATGGGCAGTGAAAGTGAGCGGGAGCGAGACGCATACAGAGTGCTCGTATGAAAGAAAGAGAAAGCTGCGCGTCTGTACCATGTTCCGATGAGTTTCCGCGTATAGTGCCTTCAACTTAGTTGACTTAAGTTAGATAACCCGATCAGTAGTGGTGTAATTTTTTTTTACAAATACTTGATGTAAACAAAACTAAACGCGAAGATGTTTAAATATATTTAATTTCAGTACATTAATAGTATTTAATGCTTCATGTTTCGACCGCGTTAATTGTAACGCGGTCGAAACATGAATCATTGGGCCGTGGTCACAAGCGGACTCAGTATTAGCATGCATGCAACGCGAAAGTTTAAAAACCTTATGTATTTTTTTATTACTGAAATAAACGAGCATGTGAATGAAGCAACATTAACAACAGCACCACTTGAAATAGACACGCTTCGACCGGAGTGATACCACGGGAGAAGAACCGGCGTGAAGCAGCGCCTGCGCCGTTTAGCCGAGTATGAGTATGTGAGGGTACCGGAGGCCAATTTGGGTGGAAAGAGGGTTAACAGATTGAAAGAAGATTGAAGACCCATTTACTTTAAACAGTTTTATAAATGGTTTATTGCCGGGAATGTTGGGAGATTCAAATAAATGTCAATGCATAAATCGATACATACCATTTTTGCTCTTGAAATAAATAAGTTTTTTTTTTATTTGCCATATTTACAATTATCTGTAAAGTTAACGAACACACACACAACAAGTTTGCACAAGACTTATAATCTAGCAAATCTCTGCACTAAGCTTAGCTTGTATCGCAGAGTCAAGTATAAAATTACTTTTTCACTCGAGTTAACGTAGACTCAGGGTAGGTACATCACTCTGTAAGTTCTTACCTGCCACTTTGGATATCTTAATTTATCGATTGCCAACTAAACTTGAACTTGGTCACTAGTGTATTGAGTGGTAGGCACTCCGACACGAGAGGTTCAAATTAATCGCCTGTCATAAGCTTAAGGTACACACATCCACTCATCAAAGTATACAAAACTGTCAAATTTCTTCAATCGACTCTCATCTTACTGTCAAACACATTAGGTTGAATATCCATTGAAGAAATATGGCAGGTTGTCGTAACGTGATGCGTGACTGACTGACTGTACAAATCATATCGATAATCGTGTGACTGTATGGTACAACATGTTTGTAATTTCTCCAGTCAATAAATCAAAGGGCAGAATAGAAATATCGGTATGTTGACGTTTTGTACTAGTGTAGAAATTTTGAGTGTAATATTAGTTGATATTTGTGTCAGAGGTCAAGTGGGCTCCATAAACCTGGGGCTACACGAATGAAACTAGCGCCGCCAACCTATTTACACTGATTGTGGCGAAAATACGATATTTTTTAAGAAAGCAAAACATTACAGACTTAGATAAAAGTAATTTGAATTTTTCAAGATGCAATACAATATATAAAAGCACGCGACAAGTAACAATAATGTCAATTATTGCTAAAAGTGGCCGTTTTTAGCAATAATTATTAACATTATTGTTACTTGACGCGTGTTAGAAATATTGTATTGCATCTTGAAAAATCCAATTTACTTGGAATGTTTTGTTTTCTTCAAAAATATCATATTTTCGCCACAATCAGTGTAAATAGGTTGGCGGCGCTAGTTTCATTCGTATAGCCCCTTAACGAACAGAAAGCTCACAAGTTCATCACCACGGCTTATTGTTCTTCTTAGTCGGTATCACTCTTGACAGAGTGGTCGTGGTCATCAGGGATTGGTGGCAAGATTTGCAACACGCCGCCACTCTTCTCTGATGGCTGCCTTCCTTGTGAATTCATACCACCACGGCCTATAGACATCTACAACTCCTGAGGCATCATTTGCGATACCTCAGGTGCGCGTTGCACGTTGCGGGCTCCTAAGGAATAAATAAGTTTTCCTGTAGATCACTAGGTCGTATCTGCACGGAAACACCGCCTTTAGTAGCTGGTTCCACAGTTTTACTATTTGCGCTGAGAAAGAAGCACTGTGAAACAAAATTTGATATTTTCTCCTAATTTAATTTAATTCTTAACTGTGGGAGAGCCACGCTTCGGCATGAATGGGCCGGCTCGACCGGAGTGATTCCACTCCCTCACAGAAAACCGGCGTGAAGCAGCCCCTCTGCTGTGTTTCGCCGAGTGAGTGAGGGTACCGGAGGCCCACCCGGGGGGGGAAGGGGATAAAAGGTTGGCAGCGCACTTGTAATTCCACTGGTGTTGCAAGTGTCCATGGGCGGTTGCAATTGCTTACCATCAGGTGATCCGCCTGCTCGCCTACTACCTATCACATAAAAAAAATATATTTTTCATGTATCGCGATAACAAGTACCTACCTATTTTTGATCATCATTATCTAAGAGAATTAATTTACTTCTTTACTTTGTAAGTACAATATTTAGTATCTACTATATTAGGTAGATATAAGGATGATGCGGATGCAATTTTCTTACAATGAGAAGTTGAAAATTGATTTCAAGTTTGCATTCATAATCACGAGCAGAATCCCATTTGTCTTTATAATAATAATATCCTTTATTATGATTGTTGCTCCTAACATGCGTTAATACTAGTGGCGTTGAATTATAATCGACGAAACGAGTACCTTCGTTATTGCCCCTAAGCAGTGGCAGGATTCACACATTTGCCGCCTGTAAGCTATTGCCATGCTATTAAATGGAAAGCTACTATAATATTAAAAAATATTACAATACGAAATAGTTCCTAAATATTTCAAAATTACGAAATCTGCTTAGGTAGGTACGTACAGACATCCACACATCAAAGTAAACAAAACTACTTTTTCAATCGACTCTCATCATACTGTCATGCACATTAGGTTGATAATAAATTTTTCAGGTGGTGGTAGCCTGATGTGTGGTTGACTGTACTTAAATAATCAAAAGAGGAGGCGGATCTCTAAATACCAGCCATAACACTTGTAATCCTAACAAGATCCGCTACTTATCAACCAAAGGACGTCCAAGTAACCTAAAACATTTTGAACACTAAATTATAACAAGAATACAACTCGTAAAACACAATTTTCTTGAACGTTGATGCGCATATAACCTGGAAATTAACAAAGTTTCTCACAATAAAATTCTAATACAGTCACTTTCTTTTGTTCATGAGATTCGTTTTGTTTTGAGCAAATGTTTTGTCATTGAAGTATTGCAATAAAATCTCTAAATAAACTTAAGTCACTTATTTCATACCCATTTTACATTTGTGCGTTTCGTTGAGTAACAGAGGGTACCGACGGCCCAATTACCGTGGGAGAGCCAAGCTTCGGCATGAATGGGCCGGCTCGACCGGAGTAATACCACGCAGTGCTTGCGCTGTGTTTGGTTTTTGGTCGAGTGAATGAGGTTACCGGAGGCCTAACTAGGGGAAAAGAAGGTTAAAGGTTGGCAGCGCACCTGTGACTCTACTGGTATTGCAGGTGTCTATGGGCGGCGGCAATCGCTTACCATCAGGTGTCATCTGTCTGCTCCGCACCAACACAAATGTATGTCGATGAAAGAAAATATATTTGTGCTGGATCTGGGTGTTTGTGCTACTTTTGTTGTCCCTGGTTTACATAGTACAAGGGAATCCTTAGTTTGGAACCAGAACAATGTACAGTATGTGATGTTGCTTCAATTTATTAATGTTTAATAGATTTGTCTCTTTTGTTACAGGTTAAACGGATAAATAGACAATATGGCGACTCTATTAGGAAATTCAACGCCTGCTGTGATCAAAAGCACATACGACTATTATCTATGGACATTATCACTTTCTGGTAAGTTATTATCTGATTAAATACAAATGTAATAACGAGGAAAAAAAACAACTTTGCATGTAAAGTTGGCCACGTGAGTCATTTTGTATGGGAAGTATAAAAAAATATCGACGTATTTTCAAAAGTCGTCTAAAAATATTGTTAAGAATGGTGCCATTCATAAAAACATGGAAGAGATTTTAATTGTTGTCAGATACATCCTGTATAAAGTGTAGCTGCAGATTTTCCCAAAAAAATCATCATCATTTCAGCCCATAGACGTCCACAGCTGGACATAGGCCTCCTCCAACGTTCTCTACAAAAATCGATCTTGTGCCACCCGGATCCAAGGGACTTTCCCTTCACTAGATCGTCAGTCCACCTGGTGGGAGGCCTGCCACGGCTGCGACCTCCTGCACGCGGCCTCCACTCAAAGAACTATCCACCCCAACGGCCGTCTCTTCTCCTTCGCAATGTGCCCTGCCCTTTGCCACTTGAGCTACGTAATTCATCGGAATCTCCTTGCATGATCGTGTCAGAAATGACGAGATCCGCAGACGATCTAAGATCGCGGATATAGTCAAAAAAATATTGAGAACAACATTCTTTGGACTTTATCCGTCATAAATTACATAACAGCGATTAAATTTGCAAAAAATAATCAAGAACCGGTTAGAAAGTGCCAGTTTTGCCAAATTTGACCAAACCAATTATCTTTTCCCAGCGTTTATATCATTCGCTCTTTGTTACCAACTAACGATTCTTGCTTTCACTGACTTAATCTGTTAATAACTTTTAATGTGTGTAGTAATGTTAGTAAAACTATAATTTGTGCGAAATATTCTAGCTCAGTAATGTCAGCACGTGCCGTTATGACATTTCGAGATATCTGGCCAGGGATGGCCAAATTAAGGACCATGATAAGTACTTACTCAGAAACTCAGGCAGGCTAGTAGTAGTTCATTAGTAGGGAATAAGCAATGAAAATAATAGTAGAAAGTTAATCTATGTGTTCTAGGGAATGCTCCATGGCAACATGATGTCGTTGAATGAACCTAAACTATAGGTATATTACATCAGTTAAATAGCTATATACGCTTCGTGGTCTAGTGGTTTCAGTACCGGGCCGTGATCTCGGGGTCCAGGGTACGAATCCTGGATCAAGAAAAATCGTGTTTGAATTTTTCGAATAGCTTGGGTTTGTCAATAATCAATCTGCATTATGCAACCGTGGTGATTTTACCCTAATCTCATCATAAGTAGTAGTGATGCGATGATTCCTTTGATGTAGGCCGTTGCCCTGCTTTGGGACAGTATACTTATACTACATACAGTATACGTATACATATACTTTACTTTACTATTTTTGTTATATTCTTTGAACTGTGGCTGGACACTGCCGCGTGTCCCGTCCCCACAAATCCAATTTTTCTGCTCTATTAGTTTGATTAGGATAACAATAAATATCTAGAATGTAGCATTTTCTTATTTACTTTATTAATTGTCTTATCTTTTCGGTGAGAGTCGTATCGCGAGTTCCTAATTGTTACACGTGGAGTAAACTTACACGTGTAACCTATAAATCAATTACAGAATCTTATCCATAAATCTTATTCCAGACCAATCTCATAAGATGCCAGAAAGAAAAGGAAACACAGTAGCTAATAAGGGACATAGATTGTAGGACAAGAACACAAACGTGAAACTGGAAAGAAAAACAAGTCAGGGATATTTATATACACGTCTAACAAGTAGGTTGTTACCAAGCCAATATTTACTGGACTAATCCACCGGTTCAAAGTCGCTCAAAGAGCTATGGAAAGGGCTATGCTCGGAGTATCTTTGAAGGACCGCATCAGAAATGATGTAATCCGACAGAGAACCAGAGTCACCGAATTAGCAAACTGAAGTGGCAGTGGGCTGGTCACATTAGCCGCAGAACTGACAACCGTTGGAGCCATAAAGTTCTTGAGTGGAGACCGCGACTCGGCAAACGTAGTGTTGGACGCCCTGCTACAAAGATGGGATGACGACATTCCAAGGCTGGCTGGAGTGAGCTGGATGAGAGTGGCCGAAAATCGGGAGCAGTGGCGTGCATTGGGGGAGACCTATGTCCAGCAGTGGACGAGCGTGGGTTGCTGATGATGATGAAGCTAATATTTAGGACTCTAGGATAGATTAGTTAACATTCTGTTTAGGTTGGTAGTCAATGTTGGCACGCGAGTATGTGACCTAAAGTGAACATACCTGGCAAGGCGTAAGCCCCTTTCCCCCATAGAAATCCGGTACCCTCACTCAACGGAACATAGCTCACGCCGGTCATCTGTGAAGCCGTGGAATTACTTAAGTCGACCCGGCCCATTTATGCCAAAGCATGGCTCTCTCATGGTCAAATTACACGGTCCCAGTATGATGAATATCCGATACGTCCAATATTTCCGATACCCAAATTGTCCTATAATTCATCATTTTAATTACTTAGGGTCATTGTCCCCTGGTCATAAAAAGTATGTGGTTACACTTGCAAAAAATGCCATAAAACAAAAATTATTGACAACAGAAGTCAAAGTGAATTTATAAGTGTAACTTCACGCTTTAAGGCGATACCGCGACGATACTAGCGTCACCAATTGCTTTATATTAATTTGTAGGGATTGTAAGTCATATTTTTGAAAATCCCTGTATGAAAACAAAAAGGAAAGTATTTACATATTTTTGGAGCACACTTATGTAATAACTTCTTCCTACAAATTACAATAAAAAGTGGCCACTTTTCGCAATTATGAAGATTATCGTTATTTGACGCGTGAAAAAAATATTGTTAGGCATCTAAAAAAAATTTAATGTTTTCATACAAGGTTTTTTTTAAAATGTCTCATAATCATCAGAATTAATTAAAATCAATTGGCAGCGCTAGTTTCGACACGGTGCCACCTTAACGACATGGTCCGTTATCTGTGGATTAATATTAATTGATTAATTAAACTTGTATTAAATATTCATGTTAACGCACCATCATTTGCATTTCTTTTTATTTTTTCAACATTAATGGTTTCGTTTCGACTTTAAAGTGAAGTCGTTTTGTAAATTTATGTAGAAGCTTGGGTATAAATAAATAGATAAAATTAATTCATATTACATCTCCTACATTTAAAAAATCAAAGCATTTATTTCAATAGAGAATTTGTAATACAAAGTTTACATTAAGTGTTCCTGGATATATGAACGTGCTTTTTTTATAAGAAATTCGTAGACATTTAATTCATTGACCGGATTCCGTACTTAGTAACTTGAGCACTTGGAATTTTCACAAGCTTATGGTAAAAATATGCACATAGATTAGAAAAAAGACGATGGCTGGGGAATACGTAAAATGCCGAAAAAGATAAATTAATAAGTTTGCATATAACTAGGTACTTGAATAACACATTGAAATAGATATAAAGATAAAGATATTCAAATGAAATGTAAAAAATTCTTTGGCAAATAAAGATTTATTATTATTAAATAAAAACCGCCGCAGTAAACCAGTTTTTGCGCCATGAGTTGTTGCCGGCTGGCAACAACTTACACAACTATGGAACGCCGCCGTCATCCCCCGCAGCTGTCCGCCACCGCTTCCTTTGCGACACTTTGTTTGGTTTAGCTTCTGTATACTTACAACTTACTAGAATAACACTAATAAAAATGTAATTGTTTCAGATAATAGAACAAAAGGATGGCCCCTTGTCGACTCGCCAGCACCACAGTATTCTACACACTACTCTACCTCTTCATCGTGTGGGTTGGACCAAAGATCATGAAGAACAGAAGGCCCTTCAAGCTGAACTGGCTGCTAGTACCATACAACTTGGCGATGGCTGGTCTAAACGCATATATTGCAGTGAGGCTGTTAACAGCGTCGTTTAGATTGAGATATAGTTACATATGCGAGCCCTGTCGGCAGAAATATGATCCTGATGAGTTGCAGGTACGATCTTTGTACAGTCAGCCACACATCAGGTTACCACAAACTGTCAAATTTCCTCAATTGATATTCAAACTAATATGTATGACAGTAAGATGAGAGTCGATTAAAGAAATTTGACAGTTTTGTATACTTTGATATGTGGTTGTACGTACTATTTTTATGCCTAAGTATGTTACTACTTTTTATGTGGTACTAGCGGCCGCCCGCGACTTCGTTCCGTGTGGAAAAGTAACTTTTTACCCCATTTTTTACCCCTTGCAACCACCTTGTTCGCAATAAAAAGTAGCCTATGTTCTTTCTCAGGGTCTAGATCATCTTATACCAAATTTCATTTAAATCCTTCAGTAGCTCTGCGCAGAAAGTCATCTTTTGACGGTGCAGAAATGAAGCTGTCAATTAATAATTGATGTCACCAAATAAGAATAGTTATTAGTTGCACTTATAACAGTAACTGTGGGAGAGCCACCGCTTCGGCATGAATGGGGCCGGCTCGACCGGAGTGATACCACTGCCTCACAGAAAACCGGCGTGAAGCAGCCCCTGTGCTGTGTTTCGGCTGAGTGAGTGAGGGTACCGGAGGCCCACTCGGGGGGGAAGGGGATAAAAGGTTGGCAGCGCACTTGTAACTCCACTGGTGTTGCAAGTGTCCATGGGCGGTGGCAATTGCTTACCATCAGGTGATCCGCCTGCTCGCCTGCTACCTATCACATAAAAAAAAAAAAAAAAAAAAAAGTTAAAGCATTATCTTGGGTAACGGGTACAGGGCCGATGACAGATAGTAACTAGTTAGGGTTGGTAAAATTTACTTTTAACTAGTGGCTCCCGGCGAACTTCGTTCCTTACTTTTTGTTTAACTTCTCACCTTTTAGACCTTCCCCGGACTACGACAAACATTTTAAAACTAAAATCAGCCCAATCGGTCTAGCCGTTCTCGGGTCTTAATTAGACTAACGAACATCAATTATTCATTCTTATTTATTAGATTTAACTAACGGGGCGTCCTAAAACTGTACGGCAAAACCGATTCATTGAGTATTTTCTATTCTATTTCTGAAATTGCAAACACTACGTTACTCTATCAATTGGGGTTTGAAATGTTTAAATAATAACCAACATTTCATACATTTACGTATTTAATCAAAAATGGTGGAAACAGTTTCCTCACATTTTAAAACTTATCATGCAACGCTGAAATATAAATAGCTACCGGGAAGAGCAAGGAACCTGGTTACTTTGTGAAATATAATAATGACTAACTTCCTCCACCAGCGGTATTTCCGAACCGATACGACCTACAAACCTTCAAAAAGCGAGCGTATTCCTTCATAAAAGGTCGACAGCGCATTTGCGACTCCTCTGGTGTTGCCATGGGCGGCGGTAATCACTTACCATCAGGTGATCCGTCTGTTCGTCTGCCCCCTATCTCATAAAAAAAAAACTTAATTTTGTTTTGCAAACCCTGGTTATGTACTGTTACATTGCAAATGTCATGAGTATTTATGTCACCTCTATCAAGTGCGAGATCTTTTCGTCTTTGACTTCTTAAGATAAAAATGTAGCTGTTTTCGTTACAGGTGATATGAACGCTAATGTTTCAATGAAAAAAACCGGCTGAGTGCCATGCGCATTGTATGGTTCCGTAGTTATGTATAATAGGAGCGACTTTTCTAATCTTTAACATGTAATTCCCAGTTCAATGCTAAGACCATGATTCAGGTTATATCTTACAACATAAAAAGTTAGCACAGTTATAGGTATGAGCTACTACCATGATTTTGTTGTACCTCCAAAATATAAAGTTTTACCATTTGCATCGCCAAGTTACAGGTTTCTCAAACCTTCTGAGCTAAGGCTGCAGACAAATGGGCGAAATATGAAACTATAAAATTCTTCGTGGATTACAGTACTACGAAGAAATCGATATTGGTTATGATCGCGTAGGTAGTTGCTGTTTTCCGATAATAAAATCACATACTGCTTAGTATTACCAAGCACGATAATAATGTATGAATAATTAAATAGTTTGTCTCCATCCTTCGCTGGGGGCGTCCGCTTTTAATCAATGCTGCGACATAATTTTCATATTATAAATACCAATGAATACAGAAGTGTGCGGCTAAGGGTACTGACTCACTTGAAACCCAGCAAAAGCGCTGTTTCACGCTGGTCTTCAGTACCTATGATTCCAATCAAACCAGAGCCCATTGATGCCGCAGCGCTCTCCCACGGTTAAAGCCTGTCTCCATGTACCAAGCTTTCCTTATTTACCTACTCAGAATTAGTTTTCCTGTTTTTAGCAGTCCAAGTGGCAAGACGTCCTATACTTTGTTTTCGTGTTACAAGTTACCAATAACAATTAGGTGTAACGATAAATATTTACAATTTTACATCTCTGTAATCACGACTTTTATCAACCATCTTCTATCTCCTATATCTATACTATTTATAAAGAGGTAACTTCTATAGACAACAAGGCAAGACAAGGCTTATAGGTAAACCTAAAACACGAAACGCTTGCGCGATGTAATCGAACACAGCGCCATCTATTGGTTCATTTCTGAATTACGGTCCCGAAGCGAAGTGAGGGCGGGCCACTAGTATCTGAATAAAGGTAATTCTAAGCTTATTGGAACTTTGCATAAATAAATTAGATTTATACGAAGTTTGTACGCGTGTACCTACGAGTACTTAACGCTAAGCTGAAACCGCACTTTCTAACCAAAATTCCTGATTCATCAAAAATGTATCCCGACCTAACCTGTATACAAAACAGCAAAGATAAACACAAAAAGATTCTTATAAATATTGAAATTACTTCCATTAGTACATTCATCTCAATTAATAACCAAATGGATTACTGGATGGTACAAGCAGCTTTATGTGCTCATACTACCTCAATTCTTCTAAGATTTCCCTTTGCGGATGCTATAACATCTGTTCTGCTAAACTTCTCCAGAGGTGAAACTTTTTCAATTTGTTCCCTATTAGTCCAGTACCTAACATGGTACCGAAGACTCATTCCTCGGAATGTTTATTAACAATAAAACATTCTGCCCAAGTTTTTGTGGGACTTTGGTACGAGACTTGTTAGTTAAGTTCCGTGGAACTTGTGGAATTACTCCCTCTTTTCGAGTTCCGGTTGTAAGTTATAGCGTATTACATCACCTGTTAATCCTTCGTAAATGAATTTCGGTGCCAAGTTCAGTCAGTAGAGTTTGCGGATGGGATCCCTGAGGCAAAGGCGCTTGGAATACTATTAAGGTGTTTGGCCCGTAAATGGGGACGAAACATAGATTATGTACCTTTTTTTTTGTTGACGCTGGGGAATGCCGCTGACCCGAAGTCGGCCAGCGTGGTCTTGCGTCTCCTTATGCATACCCTCCTGCCGGGGGGCAGGCGGGTTATGTCGGGCTCTCCTCCGGGAGGGACCGGAGGCATACCGACTAAACCCCAGCGACGATAGATTATGTAGGTAGGTATGTCTACCTTTGGAGAATGTAAGGGTTGGGTCGCTTAACATACAGGACAACGTTACGTAACATACTGCTTGACGTTTCGGCTACGTCGCTGCAGCAGCATGCAGCTGCTGCAGCATGTCAAGCAGTAAGTGCATACAATGTACTTAACAATAAACGTCGCGTGAATTCCCGTTTTAATATTTTATAGTTATAATGCAACGCGAAAATTTAAAAACCTACCTCTAGTTCATAATAAGGCGGTCTAAGCGTTCTTAGTCAAGCGCTAAAAATATTATTTCTTTGCAGATAGCTGACGCAGTGTGGTGGTACTACTTCTCAAAGCTTCTAGAGTTCTGTGACACTTTCTTCTTCATCCTCCGAAAGAAGGATGAGCAGCTGACCTTCCTCCATGTGTACCATCACTCCACCATGTTCTCGTTTTGGTGGATCGGCATTAAGTGGGTGCCTAGTGGATCAAGTAAGTTTAATTTTAGTAGTACTTAAGTCTAAAGTAGTCAGTCAGTCTAGTGGTTTAAGTACCGAGGCTGTGATCGGAGCTCAAATCCCGGGTGGAGAAAAAAGTATGCTTCGAATTTTCCTTGAGTACAGGCCGCGCGCAGGAGGCCGCAGCCGTGGCAGGCCTCCACCAGGTGGACCGACGATCTAGTGAAGGTCGCGGGAGTCCCTTGGATGCGGGTGGCACTGTGGCACAGGACCGATCTGTGTGGAGAACTTTGGGGGAGGCTTATGTTCACCAGTGCGTCTCTTGGCTGAAACGATGATGATGATGATGTAGAATTTTCCGAACATAGCTTTGATTTGTGATCACCAATGCGCATTAGGCAAGCGTGGTGATTAAGCCTAATCCAATCATAGTAGCGATGACTTGATTTCTATGCTGGAAGCCTTTGCCCTGCAGTGGACAGTATATTAGCTAATACTTTACTTTGTATTTGTATTTACTTTTATACTTCAGCCTGCTCTCACGTCGATTCGCAACATTAGTTCCACATCATCTTGTCATTGTGTTATTTACGATACAAGCTTAGAAACGACGGCTCTAGAAAAAACGCGTCTTTAAATTTCAGTGTGAAATGCACTTAAACATCGTTCCCTATTGGTATTCAAAATCACGCTTCTATCCGATATTGTCAATATTTTCAATATTCAACATACGTAGTTTTGTACTTTATTCATCAAATAAAGTAAAAACTACGTATTTATTCTATTGTCTGCACTTACTAGAAAACTGGAAAAAAGTTTTACAATGAACTTTTTTTTTAACCCCGCATTTAAAAACAGAATAAAAATAAAATGCAAGTATACAATTTGTTGGCTACGAAACGAAACGTGCACAGTTTGAAAAGTGGAATAAATCCAATTTCAGAAACTTTCTGTACATCGGAATATTGCTGTTCCTCATATGCCTTTTATTTTTACAATCGATGTAAGTACGGGAAACTTCTTCGCAATATTTAATACTCGTCAATTTGCCCGAAAGTTAAGAGATAGAACATACTCTTACCAAAATCAGCTGATTCTGGTTAATAAAGCGAACACCACTTCCAACCCAAAGTATAAAAACATCATATAAACGGGACTAATCTCGAGGATGTTTAAGTATAAGTACATAATAGCACTTAGTTCATGCAAGTTTATATCAAGTATTTGTACAAAGTAGGTACACCTATTACTTTAACCTCAATCATTTATACTTACCAAGTTAATTTACTTCAATAAATATTTACTTAGCCTGCGGTTTTGGTTGTAATTTTGTGTCCAAATTAAGTAGCAGTAAATACAGGGCTACTTACCGCTGAGATCGTGCCAAATTAAATCATAAGACCTCATTTGCCACTTTAAGGATATAATCAATTTGTAGAGGCCTTCAAAGCTGAATTATCACGATTTTCAAATTGCAAAATCTTTTTAAGAACTTAGAGATAATTTTGAAGTAGGTAATTTTGAAAATTTGAGCGCCGGTTGAGACGTAAGGGTCGCGGGTTCGATTCCCAGCACCGACTCAAATGTTTGTTGATGAAACAGATATTTGTGTTGGGTCTGGGTGTTTGTGATACCTTCGTTGTTTCTGGTTTCCATAGCACAAGGGAGAACCTTAGTTTGGGACTAGGACAATGTATGTGATGTTGTCTCAATTTATTTATTATTATTTATTAACTCTATGGTTGATAAAGTTTAGAAATTAATTAAATAAATTCACACAAAACCTCAATGATAACCTGACTCAGCTGTAGCAAGTGTTACAACAAGAGGAAACACAAGTGTAATGTCTTAAATACATACAATAACACCCAGACACTGGAAAACCTACAAGTGTACATTACACGAATGTTTGTCTGGACGAACTTTGACTTAGGTTTGAGGCAGGGTCACTAGCAAATACGCCATTTGGCCAGCCAAATAATATTTTTGAATTTGAAAGAACAGCCTGCGACTGAAGTTTTGATTGACTTCTTTGGAAAATTTCTCCATGTTTATTCGAATACAACAAACATCTTTTCAACAACAAACTTCAAAGTTTTAACCTTTACCATTATACATTTCCAATTTCCTGATCTGACTTCGAACATCTCAGTTTATTTTAGAAGAAAGGCTTTGAGCTTGATTACAAAACCAAAATCTGTTTATACAGGGAGTGTATTTATAAATCCAATTAATTACTTGTGTGGGTTTATTACCTAGGCTTGCTTCTAATTCATCAAATTGCGGATACCCACTAACTACTTATTGCTGAGATTAAAGCTTACAACGTGTTATCCTTTTTGTTTGGTTTTTGGCAGCCAGTTCATTGTATGACAAGACTTCCTAAATGCTGTATCATTTACTATGATATTACCCGGGTTCAGAAGCGACTAAAATCTGCGCGGTTGAATCCGTGAACATTTACATCCATTTAATCACGTATTCTACCAATCATTTTGAACATTTGTTATTCGCATTAAGAATTTTCAACTCTTAATACAAAATGTATGAAGAGGTTACGTGACTAGTTCATTTTGTAGGTAGGTATAGGAAATTGAAAAAAATGCGATTCGGTGAAATTTCAAAAGTCGTAGAACAAACGTTGTTCAGAATGGTCGGTAGATGACGTTGTTAACACTTGCGTTATCTCTGCCGAGTAGGTGAGGGTACCGGATGCCTAATCGGAGGAAAAAGGGGCCAAAAGATAGCAGCGAGCTTGTCAATCTACTGGTGTTGTCAGATGTTTCGTCTGCTCGTCTGCCACCTATCATATAAAAAAAAGATGAATTGAAAAATTCTGTATCTTTCCAGCGTTCCTGCCTGCGATGGTGAACAGTGGTATTCACGTGCTAATGTACACATACTACGGGCTTTCTGTGCTTGGTCCAGCGGCTAGCAAATATCTCTGGTGGAAGAAATATCTCACTATCATGCAGCTGGTAAGTTTTATCATTAAAATCTTGGCTTTATTTTATGGGGATTGGAATATTCCCCATTGTAAAAGGAAATTCTTCCGCCGCACCGGGAAGTATTGGCTCGGGGACTATGGTGTTTGTATAAATATTCCAAGTAGACACGTGAACTTTGCTTTCCCGATTATGGGAAAACTCGTAAAAGTATTTATGTAATTTTGCTATTCAAAATCAAAAACTCATCAAAATCAAAACCAAAAACTCTATATACTATAAAGCGGAGTTGGCGTCAGCACTGTATGATGTCAAATTAATACAGTTCTGACGCAAACTCCGTATAGCCTCAAAGTGGTTCATACAGTTCTAAAGCAAACTCTGCTCAACAGGGAGTAAAGACTTTTTGATTTCGATCATTTAATTTTGCCTGTTGACTGTACAATAAACAGTCAAAATTATTGCGCAATTTAGGTAGTTGTGGATTCTTAAGCTTCTAGCAATAAAAACTAGAAATAACAAAATACGAGTATGCAACAATGCTTATGAACTAGGTTTTCATATCAAATATAACATGTTGAACTGACTTGTTTACTTTTTTTGCATTTGTCGGGAAAAAATAAAACCTTTCAAAATAAAATAAAATATTGGTGAACAATTTTATTTTTTTATGCATCACCGATCGCTGCAATCCGATATTGTATTTTTTTATTCGGAACTGTTTTCACTGAATGTACGAGTATGTAATGCACGCCCCGTTGGTCTAGTCTATACTCTGATTCATAATCATGTAAAGTAAACTGACAGATGTCAATGTGTCATCCCCATACATTATCACTCAATCTGACACATGCAAAATGTCAAAATGCATAGAAACTTGTCATTTTCATCTGTCAGTTTACTTTACATGATTATGAATCTGAGTATAAGTACCGGGTCGTGATCTTTGTGTCCTGGGTTCGATTCTCGGGTCAAAAAACTTATGCTTAAGATTTTCCGATCATAGCTCGAGTTTGTGATCACCAATCCACATTAGGCAAACGTCGTGATCAAGCTTAATCCCACCATAAGTAGCGATGACTTGATTTATATGAAGGAGGCCTTTGCCCTGCAGTGGGACAGTATAAAAGCTGTGTGCCTAATATTAAACGTCGCGTTTATCCCCATTTTAATTAATTATAAATCAAACATACTTTCAAAAATGGTCAATAGAAAACACGTGGGTCTGAGGTCAAAATTTACATCGATTAACTAAATTAAGGCTTATAGAATTAGACTCGGCATAAATCAAGATTTTTATCACAAGAAATGCTGACTGGCGAGTTAATAAAAATGTCAACCATGCACCATGCATTGAAGAAAATAATTTAATAGATATGCCATACAAATTATAAGTAGGGTTTTTCTTGGCAGTAAATATTACTAATTGGGTAGACTAGATTTTGAGTGAATCTCCCCAATTAATTAAATATTTGAACACTTCGCCATACAGTTTGAAAAGAAAAATGATCGAAAAATTCAAAACACACTTTTGCTTGACCCGGGCATCGAACCCGGAACCCCAAGATCATGGCCCAGTACTTAAACCACTAGACCAACGGGGCGTCTTTTGCATAATTTGGATAAGTAAGCGTAATAGAGATATACCATCATTGAGGAAAATATATTGATTTCAGCAACACCTATACCTCTAGAGCTCACAAGAAGTTTCCATTATGGTTAAAAAGTACATTGTACATTTAGTACAATCTGTAGAGTTGTTTAGGTAGCAAATTCATAAAAAACGTAACAGTCTGATATGGAAAGGGATATTTATTTAATGTTCCCACGTCCCATTGAAGTAACAATTTATAGAGGCAATGTGTTAGAATGCGCACACAGAAAATAAATTCTCACACTGCAAAGCATTATTTATGTTACTTTTATCGAACACTTCACTTGCCTTAACGTTTAAGACCCAGAAGCCTTTTAAAAGGGATACAACAATTGATTTTCTATTGTGTCTGCTGTCTGGGCCTTACGTTATGGTGATGTGAGTTAACCATCAAGCCGTTTTTGACGGGTGAAGTTTGACAGATCAGTCGGGGGAAGCACCAAGTCGAACTGTCACATAATTTTGAAATCGCCTGTTTAGCACATAGTATAAAAATTGGTCAGTAACGAAATCTTCTGGTTTATTTTAGTATGTAATGTAACTAGGCAAATTCACGACTAACGCCACCTTAAATACAAGAAGATATAGTAGTTATAGATTTTTTAGGATATTTAAAAGTCAATTAAGTCTTTATACATATTCGTGATGAACAGGTTTCCTATATCAGTTCTTGCTAGTAGACTTTCCTCTTCACTGATATATGATGATTTTAAATACGACTGGAGGCTTTTGCTCTGCAGTAAGACAGTACCTATAGGCTGATACTTTACTTAGACCTCATGTACTTTCAGATCCAGTTCACCTGTGCTCTGGTCCTCGGCATCAACGGCATCAGGACCGGCTGCGAGTTCCCTCTCTGGATGCACTATACCCTCATCATCTATATGATCTCCTTCATCGTACTCTTTGGAAACTTCTACATGAAAGCATATCTTGCCAAGGTTAGTATCTTACAATATTATATAATTAATTATCTCTTTATGATTGCTTCGGTGGTGCAGTGAATGAATGAATGAAACTTTTAGTGCACCTGTGTGCACACACTTGAGCATTTTGACATATCCTGCACACACTTGAGCACTTTAATCTATTCTGCATAAGTTGACTACCAATTTGATTTTCTACCTCCGAGGTAATAGTAGAAATTTAAATACTAAAAAATCTAAACGTGTATTGTCGGATTACAAGCTACAACCTTCTGTATGGAAGAAGCACGTTCTTAGATTATCCACTGAGCTACCTTTCTAAGATACAATATAACTTAATTCATAAACTTTAATTAATTCCGAAGGCGTTAGTTTGCAAGAACTCAATTCTCATCACAAAATCTCTTTACCCTAAGACGCAAGATTGTATAATTTAATAGTAGAGCGGTTAATACAAGTAGGAACTTCAAACTAAATAGTACACGACTGGATAACGATTTACCACGAACAGAATTTAATGGAAGTGGGTACAATCGGGGACAACTCCGGTCAACCACTTTAAGGACGATGTGGTGTGCCACGCAGCACGCCCCGCTTGTCGCCAAAAGTAACCAATTCGAGACGCGCGAAGCTATCAACGCGTCTATTATATTTCTAAAATCCCATGACCGTCGGATGCGGAATCTTTGTGACTTTTCTAATTGTCAAATTATTACACAATACCTACTCAATTCTTTATTATATTGTTAACCCTCCCTTCCACATATTACATACACACAAAAATACATACATATACAAACACCCACACACAGTAACACACACAAAAAGCTGTGTTACGAAAATTGGAGAGGATGCGTTTGCTAGTTAGAGCTTGTCCGATGACGCGTTTAATTTGCGCGTTTTCCACGCAACTTGAAGTTCATTGCTGTATGCGCTCTGGGTCTGTTTACAAAGGTTCTTATTAAGGAGCAATGAACCACAATCAGTGTGTAAAACGCGCGAATTAAGCGCGTCGCGCGAATTAAGCGCGTCACTTGAACAAGCTCTTATTCACCGTAGGTACCGTAAGTGTCTCCGATAGTACGCACGCATTTACCCACGCTTCGCTTCTAGTATCTTTGATTTGGTTCAGGAACATGCTCCTACCGTTATGGATGACAGTAGAGGCGACACTAGTAGCTACGAATATTAGGCTCTGACCAGCAATTTAGCAAGTTGGAACGTAATCAGTTCTAGTATTCCAATATGTGAACCACAAGCGCTCGCTCTAATCAATAACCTTTATCACGCTAGAAAATAGACATAGTTTATAGCGACAAAAGAGTCATGAAATTAATTGAAGGCCCGCCGCCGCTTATAGGGTATGGTAACCGCATTGGTTGTGGACCTTCCTTTAGTTCCCAGAATATCAGTTTTCAAGACTTTCTAGATTCGTTATAGTTATCTACAACGCGTGCAAGGTAGGCTTTGTACTTTTTGTGTTCATTCGCAACCCATGCTAGTCCACTGCTGGACATAGGTCTCCTCCAATGCACGCCACCGCTCCCGATTTTCGGCCACTCTCTTCCAGCTCACTCCAGCCAGCCTTCGAATGTCGTCATCCCATCTTGTAGCAGGGCGTCCAACACTACGTTTACCGAGTCGCGGTCTCCACTCAAGGACTTTATGGCTCCAACTTTTTCTGTTGCACGCGTACAATGGCCTTGGCATGGTTCGACGTGAGAGAGTATGTCTCTCACGTCGAACCATGCCGAGACCATTGCAGAGAATGAGAGCCACAATACGATAGACCTAGCGCGTAGGTAAACAAACCTTTTGATACCGATGATAACTGGATCAAAACTATTTCCCCTTATTAAGTACTAACTATTTACGTTACATAATGCGGTTCAAAGTTAGTTTAAGTTTAAAGCTTTTCACTTTTATGAAAATGACAGCATCATTTTTAAGTTTTAACCCCCCTTCAGCAGGAAGTAGTGAGTGACCATAATCTACGCAATACTTATCTAATACTATGCCTTTTTATCGACGGTATACTTAATAATACAACCAGTGAAATAAGATCAACGCCTGATGTAAAGTTAACTCCAACTTGCAGACTTCTGGTTGGCAAAGAGAAATCGTTTATACAAAAGCAAGGAGCAAATACTAAAAGACCCAGAATCCCAAGAGTACCTAACCTAACTAAATCTAAGCTAAACCGTATCTAACTGGTCGCTTTAAAATACAAACTAGTTAGTGAATCACTTCGGCAGTCAAATGACTTATGCCAACAGTCGGTAAGCTTAGTTATTCCAGATTATATTTCAACAATTAAATCTAGAGAATTTTAGCTAAAACGTGAATTTGTTTTGAGAGATTGACTTTTATACTTGAAGAAACTTCTTTATTGTCAACTTGATAAAGTAACGACAAATTAAACAACATAGGTAATGAAAACTGTAACTATACCGTTTTGCCAGCGGGTTTAAGTCATTGAGTAGATCATATCCCTATGGAACATGGCTTAGTGTTGTTGCGATAGTGATATTTTATCGATAGTAACTGGAATAACTGTGACCTTAAAAATGGGTGGTCTGATCATTTAGATCACATTATCAGTGGTCCGATTTAGGTTTTTTTTACGAAATCGTAACATGGAAATGCCGAAGGCCCTTATAAATTCGATCAATTAATCAATTGAATTATTTATTGCCTCAGTTAAATGTATTAGAAACATTGGGTAAATTTTGGCACCAATTGAAAAGTATAAATGTAACTTGCCATCCGGCAATTCAGTGCGAAAGTTGCTCACAAATACTTGTTTTATTTTTTTACTGATACTATATTTATAATATAAATAAATTTATAATATTTATTATATAAAAAGATTTCTTTAATTTTCATATTTTGAATTTTAAGAAACATTTTACTAGTTTCGACACTATTAATCGATACACGCAAGGGCCACCTCGCATGAGCTTGAAGAAATTAAAGAAGCTGGTGTTGTCATCATCAATTCTGAAAGATGATAATGGATGACATATAATCTCTACAGTAGTCGATAGGTAATATTGATTTTATCCACCTACATTTCGTGATCTTACTATCTAAAGAATTGTTATTACCGAAAAAGGTCAATAAGGTTTATTTCTTTCTATCCATAGTATTTCACATTCTACTTCCCTACGCTTATTTGCTTTAGAATCAGGTCGATGTATTTGATTGTGATGACATTTCTGTATTTAAACAAAATCTATTTATTGAAACAAAATACGATAGCACTAAAGTAAATAACGTCTAGTTGATTCTGCCTGATTTGACTTTTGTGAAACCTTTGAACCGTTAAAAATATTTGATTTGAAAAGTGCTCTCGAGGCCAATTTTAGTAATTGAACAATTTGAATTTGATAGGATTACGATATTAATCGTATTGCAGTTTGGTTTTTGTCATTCAGTTCGTCAAACTTTTAGTCTCCGTCTTAATTTACTTTTTTTTTGTCATTAATATTCAATACTTTTAATAGGAACAGTCAACATTGTACTCCTACACAGTCCTAATATTTTTCAATAAAATTTCGTTATAAAAGATACGATAAAAGGCTTCGAGCGAATAATGCAGAGGCAGAAAATATTTTATTTTTAAAAGCATACGAGGTTTGAATGGTTTTCATGGATTTGAAAATTTTATTAAAAAAAATTGTAGATTAACCCAAGAGCACACCAGTTTATTCTGACATTCTATATCAACTGACTAACTAAGTTTCATAGAGTTTGGGGTACCAAACTCTATCAAACTTAGTTAGTTAGGCACGGCCGCACATCATAGTAGGTATACTATGATGTGCGGCCGTGCCTATTTCATTTAGTTTTCTCATGACATAAGGGGGCAGATAACCAACGGATCATCTGATGGTAAGCGATTACCGCAACACCAGAGAAGTAACAAGCGCTTTGCCGACCTTTTAAGAAGGAAAACGCTCACTTTAAGCAGGTTTGGGCAGGTGTGAGGTGGGTATTTCCAGGTTATCTGGGGTCAGCGCATGTTTTCTTCTTCCATTCGTCCCTGTCATTCGTCATCGTATTATCCACCCGCTTTCCACAATCCATTCATCTCTTTTTTGGATATAGGTAATGTAAAAAACACAGACACATAAAATCTCACTGCTTTAACAAAAACAAAAAAGATACTCAAATGTTTATTATGTTAATGTTATCTAGTTAACTTGTTATTAAAATCTCGCCTTCACCATCGTATCAATTAAATTTTAATTTGGGATCATAAAATCGCCGCTAACTAATTAGTATCATATAAACACTACTGCAGAAATATCCAACTCCACAATATTGTTATAATATTAATCAAGGCATCTGTTACGTTCCGTTTTGCGTAACCAAGTTCCGAGAGAAAGTGTCTTACATAATCCTCGGCAGGTTCCGTTACTCGGATCACTCTGCTTTCTTCAACCTCTTAAGTGAAACCAAAAATGTTATAAACGTGACCATATTCTGACGTATTAAGGTCCAAAATAGCATACTACGTTTGCATCAAGTTTCTGACTATATTTCGGGCAATTATAATGCAATTCTTGGTTTATGGGTATTTTTGTTCATTGAGGTTGGATAATACCTACTGGTCATTATACTTATTTGAAGTCTTACGTTTCGGCTGCGGCCGAGATGTGAAAGTGGGTAAAGTGTTATGCAATTTATTTACCTACATTTGTATGAACTGATACAAATGTCATATCAACTTCCCGGAACCGGTTCGACATTGAAGTATGTATAAAACGAGCACATCTTTATAAGGTCAGCAATGCATTTGCATTTTTTGGTGTAGCAGATGTCTATAGGTAGCCATAATCATCATTATCAGCCTGTCTCAATCCACCTCTTGACATAGGCCTCCCCACATTTTTGCCATTTTTCACCCTGTCTTCGGTTTGATGCATTCAGTCTATACTAACGGCATTTTGCAGATCGTCACTTCATCTAGCCAGAGGCCATCTTACACTACGCTTGCCATTAGGCAATCTCAACTCAAGTCAACAGCGACCTCTCTGATCTCGCAGATGTTCATGGGCGGCGGTGATTACTTACCAGCAGGTGACCCGCTTGCTCGTTTGCCGCCTCTAGTATAAAAAAAAGTACTTTTCTACCAGTTGTCAGTTCTACGACAGATGTAGCCAGCCCATTGCCACCACAGCATGCCGATTTGACGATCACTTACTATCATTATGAATTACTTACTTATTTATCCCTTTCCCATTAACAAGAGATTTATATTCATATTATCTCATACAGTGACCTGATTTCGTATTGATTTGTAGGTATTACGGATATTATATACCTAATGAAGGCGTCTCGTAACTAATGAGATTATACCTGTCGCTTTGAAACAAAGGCATGATATTAATAGGCACATTACTTCGCAGCACTCCATTGCACAAAATAACTCTAAAACCACAATACTAATTAAATTATTTGAATCGCATCAGTCGTGGCTTGGCTTTATGCCCAATCCTCAGAAATCTCTCACATTACTTAAATTGACTTCCTTATGTGTTTGTATGAAAATACAATTTGCTAGAATGTAACGAATCTGGAATTACTCGACCATTAACACAACAGCCAGGAGATGATGTTACGTAAAACGGAACGTTACGCTTGATCGGATGTTATGAAAACGTTCATAATCATAACATAAGCCTAGCAAGCTTCCGACAAAGCTGTGGTGATTTGAATCAACACGGCTTTGTTAAGAGAAAAACATACATAGATTAGGTAAATACAAGGTATCAGTATAAATACGACCTTACACAATGAGACAAAGTAATCGAACTCTTGCAATTGATATAAATAAGAGTTATCTTTGTTTTCGAGAAATATATCGGTCGAGTTCACTGTCTTAACTGCGCTTCGGCCCCAGGGTATGACGGTAGGTAGGTTCTTCAGCACAAAGTACCTTTGTTGATGTATCGTATCGTACTATTTCCTTCAAAAGTATATTGGGTTTGTTAGTTCTTTAATCTACGGACGGACGCTCATGTTACGATACTCGTACAATCCTTTCTTACGTTTGTGCAATCAATTTCAGGCATGTTAACCTCCTTTCTTTACGCCGGTCTTTCACCAAAGACCGGACCGATCACACCAAAAATAACCAATCCCCGTGTAGATGGAACTCAGTTCTACAGTACGTCATCTAGCGGGTTATTGAAACGAGATGCCCCCATTTTTTATAAAAAGTGGACTTGCCCTTGGTTTCATACTGAACTCCAGAGTTGAGAAGAAGCTAAAGATGGAGCGGGCTTACCCAGAACTAGCCAATTCACTGCTTTAAAAAATCTGATGGCATCAATTCTCTCTCCACAGAATCTTGATCAGTTTCATTTGCCTCAAGTGTACGTCAGTTTGGCTCATCAACGTCTATTGATTCAGGTTCCCGCCGAGCAAATAATTGAGGAATCAGTGTATCTCCCTATGCCATGTATTATTATTGGTAATTATTGGATTTTCTTCTGCAATGTAAGAGGAAAATCGCGGGTAGGAAATTTGAAGCAACCTTCGATGCGTAATCAGTAAATAATTCAAAAAGATAATTTGTTGACTCGTATCTACATGTATTTTTGTGAGGAAGATTCGAGGAATATTTTTGTCAACATTTTCAAGGTCCTCCAAGAGAATATTGGCACAAATAGGCGTATTTTTATTAGCATAACTGTATGATAATATGTTTTGTAATAAAAAGAACAATTTAATACATTGACCTGTTTCTACTTAGAGCTTGAACACTTGTACCTATACAGATATGAGATCAGACACAAAGCAATCACAAATATAATACTTGAATACATATAACACCCAGACACTGAAACTTAAGTTTTCATCATACGAATGTTTGTCCAGCCTGGCAGTCGTGGAATCGAACAAACGACCTTTGGTATATTAAGTAGCGTTATTACTCATGGGCCAGTCATGAGTTTAGTTAGGATCTTACTTTTGAATAATATTTGGACAATTCTTCCAAGGTGGATTAAAAGACGAAAATAGGTACAAACTGTCAAATTTCCTCAATTGATATTCAACTTTACGTGTTTGACAGTAATATGAGAGTCGATTGAAGAAATTTGTCAGTTTTGTATACTTTTATGTGTGGCTGTACGTACACATGGAAACGGATCAAGTGACGTACCTAATTGTTTTGCGTTACCCCCTAATCTAATCCTGTGTCGAAATTATTTTATGCTTTTGGGAAAGCGCTCGTTTCTATCCACTGAGCTTCCATCATTATTTTTCTTGAGTTTCTTGTTCACTATTGTACCTCAATGAGAGGTCTGTTCTAGGTTCAGCCATTCGTGAATGATTAATCGTTTCTAAAGCTGACTAGTACGGTTGTAGGGCAACACCATTTTGTGTATTAAATACGTCGCATTTATTATTTGCCGCTATTAATATTGATTAAGGCGATCTATCATTAATTAACGCTACGTCGAAAGAAATGGGTCTGTTTTTCTTTATCTTTCCATTAACATAACGTATGGTATGTCTGATATAACTGATCGATATTCGGCTGATAAACACAAATTTATTTGCATAATAGTCCATTACCTATACAGGGTGTATCTGTGAACATTTACACGTATTCTACCAACCCTTTTAAACAACATTTGTTCTATGACTTTTAAAAATTCGCATAAAAAAATTTCATCTTTCCATACAAAGTCGGTCACGTGACTTGGTCGTTTTGTATGAGGAGTCGAATAATTTTCATGACATGACATGACATGACCCGCCCATTCCCACTTCAGCCCGAAGATTTATTTACATAATATTTTTATTTGTTTGTTACAGGGAAGCAAATGTATGGAGGTGCGGTACGGACAATGCCTGGACGACGAGGAGACTATAGCGAAACGAAAACTGAAGAGCAACTAATTATTCAAATAACTTATTTTGTAGAACCTATTTATTCGCTAAAATTAAAATGTATGTAGTTAGAGCTCTCTAAGTAACTAGATTTTTTACGGCTTTGTATACTTGCGATTGAGTAAATGTTATTGTTGGGTATTTGTTTTTTTTTCTTTGCTTATATTATAGGTCAGTTTACGTTGATCTATAGGTTGCTAACTATAGACAATAGGACGACGTTGACTAATATAATACATATTTTAACATTGATCGATGCTCGATTAGTAGTTATTACTGCTTTATTTATGTTACTATTCTACATACATCGTTTAATTTAGTAGTTTTAATCCCAAGGCCCTCATAATTAAGTAACACAAATATAACCCCTTTAGCATGTTAGATCATCATAATAAGCAGAATAAAAATCAGCTGATCCATAGGTATATAAAATGAAATAAATGAATGAATACATGGATTGTGACGTGGACTACCCATATACATAACTAGTGGCCCACCCTCACTTCGCTTCGGGACCGTAATTCAGAAATGAACCAATAGATGGCGCTGTGCTCATTAACATCGCGCAAGCGTTTCTTGTTTTCGGTTTCCTATAAGCCTTGTCGTTGTCTACAGAAGTTATCTCTCTATAAATAGTATAGAAGATAGATAGATATTAGGTAGTTAGACCTTCGCACCTTAGGGCCTTGTTACCGGAATGATATCATTGTCTTATTGATGGACAGATAATAGCTAATAAAAACAAAAGACATGCTCTAATGAAAGGAAAAAGAAACCAATAAGATAGGCTTGATACATTAGTGAAATAGTCGTTATAAGAAAAAAAACTTTTGTATTTTGTTATTCTGTACTAGACGTCCGGTCGCGTGAATTTCGTTAGTACTTTCAAAAGAGTTTTCAAAGAAGTTCAGTAGTTTCCGAGAGTAAAAAAGCCAACCAATTTTAGTCTTTGTGAGTGTATCATACAGTGTATTTTGGTTTGAGTCAAGATCAGCCAAGTTTTTACGACAATTGAGTCAATCAACGTACGTAATGTGACGTAGGTACTATGAATGAAATACTTTTCAAATAGGTACGATCCTGTACGATCCTAATTACACCGACTAAAAATTTGTCAAAAATAACTTAGGGACGTATTTATCACAAAATAATTACACACAGAAGGTAGACTCAGCCTGATTTTGAATTCGGGAGAATTCGTTGACATATGCTAGGGTTGTTGTCGAAAAGGCGTATTTCCCCGTTAGTGCGCATGCGTGAGTACATGACACGTTTTTAGCTCTTAGTGGGCAGTCTACTTTCTGTGTGTAATTATTTTGTAGAACCTATTTATTCGCTAAAATTAAAATGTATGTAGTTAGAGCTCTCTAAGTAACTAGATTTTTTACGGCTTTGTATACTTGCGATTGAGTAAATGTTATTGTTGGGTATTTGTTTTTTTTTCTTTGCTAATATTATAGGTCAGTTCACGTTGATCTATAGCTTGCTAACTATAGACAATAGGACGACGTTGACTAATATAATACATTATATTTTAACATTGATCGATGCTCGATTAGTAGTTATTACTGCTTTATTTACAAGGTATACATCTGCTACTATTCTACATCGTTAAGATTAGTCGTTTTAATCCCAAGGTCCTCATAAATAAGTAACACGAATATAACCCCTTTAGCATGTTAGATCATCATAATAAGCAGAATAAAAATCAGCTGTTCCATAAGTAAAATGAAATAAATGAATGAATACATGGATTGTGACGTGGACTACACCTATATACATAACTAGTGGCCCACCCTCACTTCGCTTCGGGACCCGTAATTCAGAAATGAACCAATACGATGGCGCTGTGCTCATTTACACTCGCGCAAGCGTTTTCTTGTTTTCGGTTTACCTCTATAGCCTTGTCGTTGCTAAGAAGTTATCTCCTCTATAAATAGTATAGAAGATAGTATAGATAATAGGTAGTTAGACCTTCGCACTTATAGGCCTTGTTACCGGAATGATATCATTGTCTTATTGATGGACAGATAATAAGGCTAATAAAAACAAAAGACATGCTCTAATGAAGGAAAAAGAAACCAATAAGATAGGCTTGATACATTAGTGAAATAGTCGTTATAAGAAAAAAACTTTTGTATTTGTTATTCTGTATATGACGTCCGGTCGCGTGAATTTCGTTAGTACTTTCAAAAGAGTTTTCAAAGAAGTTCAGTAGTTTCCGAGAGTAAAAAAGCCAACCAATTTTAGTCTTTGTGAGTGTATCATACAGTGTATTTTGGTTTGAGTCAAGATCAGCCAAGTTTTTACGACAATTGAGTCAATCAACGTACGTAATGTGACGTAGGTACTATGAATGAAATACTTTTCAAATAGGTACGATCCTAATTAAATCGACTGAATAATTTGTCAAAAATTACTTAGGGACGTATTTATCATTGGGGGTATTGGACCATAACCCACCACTGGTCCAAACTGCTGGCAGCTGGTGTTGGACGCCCTGCGATAAAATGGGATGATCATATTCGAAGGCTGGCTGGTGTGGGCTGGAGGAGAGTGGCCGAAAATCGGGAGCAGTGGCGTGCATTAGGGGAAACCTATGTCCAGCTGTGGACGAGTGTGGGTTGCTGATGATGATGATGATGAACTAAGGGACGAATACAAGGTTATTACTGATAACTTATTCACTTATACTCGTACGCAACTCAATAAAATGTTTAAAATGTAAAATTAATAAAAAAAAATCAATAACGAAAAAAAAGACAAATTTTTTCTTCGAAAATTTATTCATCAAAGCCGATTTTTCTGCACTTAGTGAAAGTCAAAACCGGCAGTGGCGCCATCTTGTAATTACAAAATCCGCGTTTTCACAACAACTGTGCTCTCACTGTATTCGATTTCGTAGATCTGACATAACAGAGGGGATTTAAAGCAAATTCCGTTTTGTTTTCCGCTCTCCGATTCTTTTACATTAACAGAGTATATCTACGGCGCTCTGTCCATGAAAATTCATTATACCCTGTATTACTATATCTTTAACAGTGGGAGAACCACGCTTCCGTATGAATGCCGTCTGTTCGTCTGCTACCTATTACAGAAAAAAAAAATGTTGTAGGCCCTCTGGTCCTTTTGAAATTGTTAATCGGACCATATCTACGGCACTCTGTCCATGCAGATCCATTCTACATTTGCTGGCATTGCGCTCGCGCCATGTAAGCTACTTTCTGAGCCCGCTGGACCACTTCTGGACACCGCTTCCGCCGCACAAGCCTGCAGTCTTGGAAAAACCCTTCGTTGCGAGGAAACCCATTGCTGCCATCGCTGAACGTCACCAAACCTGTTAAAAAATATTTTATTATAAGCTAGTGACCAGCTCTCACGTCGTTTCGGGATTGCTATTAGTTTAGATACATAACCAATAGATGGCGCCAGGTGGCAATTACATCGTAATTGAATAAATGCGCCAGACCACCACACCAATAATTCTGGTCTCAAACTTGGGCAACCCATGAACTATGAGAACTAGAGGACGAAATTAATATTAGAAGTTTGTCATTAAAAAATTAATAAGTCAAGGTTACAATTACTCGTACTAATATGGTCTGTAGTAGGTATTTATAACGAGGTAAGTAGTTTAGATATCGTTTCAAATCAACATTAGTCATTGTTTACTTAACTAAACTATTTTTGAACTGCAAAGAGTAACTTGAACTGGGGCTGACTCTACAATCTTATATAGAGGATAACATACCCAGCCCCCACACTCTGCCACCGCGAAATTCTCCTTCAAACTTCATGCTGTCAGCACGCCAGAAAACCCCATGGCCGTGAAACCATCCTTGCATGAATTCTCCTTCATATCTGAAACAAAAACAGATTTAAGTAGGAATTAATATGATGATGCCATAGAGTAAAGTAAAGAAAGCAAAACTTCACAAATAAGAAATTACTTATAATAAAATGTAACTAATATTTCGGATATGGTGGCCAACTTGAAACACACTTGAGTGTACACAAATTCCAAGGGGCTTCTTGGTGTTGGATCAGTATCCCTAAGTACGCATTTCAAAAATACCGGCCTTGTGCCGAGACGGCTAATACGGGATTAGAGTAACAAATTATTATAAAACAGTTTTGATGGCTGACCATAAAATCATTTTTTATGCTTTGCTCCTTGCAAGTCGATCGTAGCAATGTCACTAATCTTATCGTTTGCGGCGGTTATGTCTGAGCAACAAAAAATACAGGCACTACTTATCAGAGTCACTTTCAGAGACGGCAAAACCTAGTACAAAAAGTCGCACATACGAGTATTTTAACATACCCAACGCGTGTGATATGGGTTAGATGGTACAAGACCGCCTACATACTTTCAGATTCAGAGTCACTTTAAGCATTAAAATTTCTTCTGATACCTACTTAAGCAGAAAAACACTGTAAGTACAGTTACAGTGTTTTATTACTTCAAAAACGAATGCTTGCAAGCCCTTGGAGTTACTATTATACAGACGCCTTTGTGCGTGTATTAAAAAAGTCTTGTGTATCTAGTATCATTGAAGTTGGACGTCGTAATATAGGTATAGTCATTATTTTATTGTTTTTCATATAAATTGAACTTAACTAGTTACCGTATAAGAAATATTGTCGAGTGCACGAGAAGACGCCTCCTTACAAAGAAAATGTTTAGTCAGACGAAGTCAATCTAAAAAAGCGAAAAACTTGCCATCATTTTTGAAATAATGCTGATTCGTATTCAGAACGAAAACGTTCGTACAAAAATCTCCGAAAGATGTTCTTTTGAATAAATTGCAGACTGCGGAATACGGTGACATGATCGCGAAAAAATATGATCCAATTCCCGTTCCAGAGTATGTTCAGTTCATTCCATTTAAATATTCTCTTCGCAATGTAGGTAAAGTCAGTATCAAAATGGTCTTGTCATTTTAATTTACCAAAAATATTTTATGCATTTGACATAATACAACTGTATGTTAGTAATGTAGGTATATAATTTATTGTATGTAGTTCTTATAGTATGTACCTTATGTTATTTGTTAAGAGCTTCGTTCACCACCCCTGAGTAAACTTTGGTAGGTATTGAATAAATTATTTAAATTTAACTTGACCGCGGACCAGGGGCCAGTTTCCTTGGAGGAACCACCCCCACTTTAATTGACAAGTAAATTACTTGAAACTTTATTCAGGGGTGGTGAACGAGGCCCTAAGTATTTTTGTTAAATGCTTAGATATTATTAATTTGCTAGGTTTTAACGTTTTAGTTCATTTTGTAGCTGATAGAGATATTAGTACTTTTGATACGTCAAATATTTGAAGTAGGTACTAAAAATAATGCAAAAAAGTGTTTCTATGTTATTTGTGTACATGTTGTATTTAAATGAAGATTAAATATAATACTAAATATTTTACTCGCTCAAAATGTTTTAGGTGCTGATGGATGGAAGGTGCTATGTACTTTATTATAATGATATACATATTTTTATATTAACGTTGTGAAGACCGAAAAGCCCTTTCAAAGGTATAAAACAATTGATATCCATTGTGTCTACTGTCTGGGCCTTACGACGTTATATTGCATTTAACTATGTAATTATGCTGTTATAGTTAATTATTTTACCTTTATTTTTACCAATTGTGTGTACACCACAAAATTATTCCGTCGTCACTCAAGGTCCAAACTGAAAACCAGCGCTGCAGTGGCTTCAATGAAGCAGCTGCAGCATATGCTGAGTTTGGACCTTATTGACCACTTATGTATGTAAGCACTTAATGTTCCATTATTATTATGTATTCTGTGTCTTACTACTGTTGTGTTGTATCTCTTTTTGGTTGGTCAATAAATGTTTACTTACTTACTTACTTATTCTTATTACGAATTCATAATAATAATCATTTTTTTAAGGAAGATATTTTGGTACAAGTAAATATTAATATTATCTTTGCCTAAAGATAAACAAGTTTAGGTAAGAGTTCCTAACGTTTTTTAGGTCATTCCTTCCTGTTTTATACCAACTGTCTATAATGGCGTAATACTTTTTTATGAAAAGAAAATTCCTTTCTCTTCGTTCAAATATGAATTAAATGGGTAAGTGGCTCAAAGGGAGAATATAAAACAGAATTATTGAAATGAGCACGGAGATAAATGACATTGTCCTGACAATTTTCAAGTACAGTCAGCCACACATCAGGTTACCACAATCTGTCAAATTTCCTCAAGTGATATTGAACCTAATGTGTATGACAGTAAGATGAGAGTCCATTGAAGAAATTTGACAGTTTTGTATACTTTGATGTGTGGCTGTACGTACAATTATTGTACTTGAAAATTTAGTTGTAGGATGTCATTTATCTGAACGCTTATTTTATACTAGCGGCCGCCCGCGACTTCGTACGCGTGGAGTTAATTATTGACACTTACCGTCATATTTTGGACAACCCACACAATATATTTTTATATTAACGTTGTGAGACCGAAAAGCCCTTTCAAAGGCATAAAACAATTGATATATATTGTGTCTACTGTCTGGGCCTTACGACGTTATATTGCATTTAACTATGTAATTATCTTTGCCTAAAGATAAACAAGTTTAGGTAAGAGTTCCTAACGTTTTTTAGGTCATTCCTTCCTGTTTTATACCAACTGTCTATAATGGCGTAATACTTTTTTATGAAAAGAAAATTCCTTTCTCTTCGTTCAAATATGAATTAAATGGGTAAGTGGCTCAAAGGGAGAATATAAAACAGAATTATTGAAATGAGCTCGAAGATAAATGACATTGTCCTGACAATTTTCAAGTACAGTCAGCCACACATCAGGTTACCACAATCTGTCAAATTTCCTCAAGTGATATTGAACCTAATGTGTATGACAGTAAGATGAGAGTCCATTGAAGAAATTTGACAGTTTTGTATACTTTGATGTGTGGCTGTACGTACAATTATTGTAGGGTGGCCAGCACATCAAGTTACTACATCTGTCAAATTTCCTCAAGTGATATTGAACCTAATTTGTATGACAGTAAGATGAGAGTCCATTGAAGAAATTTGACAGTTTTGTATACTTTGATGTGTGGCTGTACGTACAATTATTGTACTTGAAAATTTACTTGTAGGATGTCATTTATCTGAACGCTCATTTTATATAGCCTTAACCGTGGGAGAGCCACGCTTTTTCATTAATGGGCCGACTCAACTGATACAACCTCACAGAAACTGGCGTAAAGCAGCGCCTGCGCTGTGTTTGGTTGAGACAGTGAGAGTACCTGAGGCCCAATTGGGAGGAAAGAGTCAAGAAGACGGATCACCTAATGGTAAGCAATTGCCACCGCCCATAGACACTTGCAACACCAGTAGAGTCGCAAGTGCGCTGCCAATCTTTAACCCTATTTCCCCCCAATTAGGCCTTCTCATTCACTCACTCGACGATACACAGAGCAGTCTCCGGTCGAGGCTCGACCATCGAGCCGGCCTATTCATGCCGAAGCGTGGTTCTCCCATGGTTAAGGTCTGCATGTCTTTTATTTTCTATTCTATTTATAAAGAGGTAATTCTATAGACAACGACAACGCTTATAGGTAAATTAAAAAAGCGAAACGCTTGCACGATGTAATCGACGCCCAACGCCATCTATCGGTACTCTTTGAAACGAATGTCCCGAAACGAAGTGAGGGCGGGCCACTAGTCTTCTACAAAAAAATTTGGTCTCATACTTAGCTCCATCAGGAAACGCCATCACACCAAGCCCAGAGCAGAGTCCCCCGATCATGGCGCCGTCGTACCGCGTCCCATCAGGCAGGACCAGGTGTCCCATGCCATGCTTCTGTCCCTTGGAATTCCATTCGCCCACGTAGCGGGTCCCGTCTTCGTACTTGTAAGCGCCGGTCTTCACCACACCTGGGTCTACCACTGGAATGGTACAGACAGCCACACATCAGGTTACCGCAACCTGTCGAATTTCCTCAATTTATATTCAACCTAATGTATTTGACAGTAAGATGAGAATCGATTAAAGAAATTTGTCAGTTTTGTGTACTTTGGCTGCACGTACCAGGAATGTTAATTAGAACGAATCTTCAAATTGATGACGTAATTTGGTATAAGGTAATGGATGGATCCAAAGGGTTTATCAGCGAGTATTCTTATTCATATTTTATTTTTATGTTGGCCGCTATTCTTCGGGTAATGGTCGCTTGACTGTGGATACTACGGCCTTATAGAGAACGAGCGTGAAGCAGTACTTGTAGTGTGTTTCGCTAAATAAGTAAGGGTACCATGAGCCCAAACGGTAGAAAAGGGTGACAGCGCACTTGTGACTCCTGTTGCGCGTGTCTATAAGCGGCGGCAATCGCTTACCATCAGGTGATCCATCTACACGTCTGCCACCTATCACATAAAAAATAACAAGTCCACCCCCAAAAAAGGGATTATGGGATCGATTCACACTCTGAACAAAACATTCGTGTGATGAGCACTTATTTATTTAGTGTCTGGGGATTATTGTAAGCTACTCTTTGATAAAACATTCTCGTTTTCGACCCCTGTGGATTTGGGTACAAATAAATATCACATGATTAAGTTCGCAGGTTATTTAATCGTATTTTGGGTATTTGGTCTCTAACCTCTAATCAAATTCAAATAAATGTTTATTTGCGTAGGCTTGTACACAACATTTACAAATCGTCATATACTAAAAAAGATATTTGAATCTATTTATTTTTAGATAATTTAATTCAAATCCTTATCTGGTCTGATCGTGGATACCATGGCCTCACAGACAACGAGCGTGAAGCAGTGCTTGCACTGTATAAATAAATTATCTCAAATCTTAATTGTGGAAGATTTTATTGGTTGGCGAACGCTTGACCACAACTGGAGCTGATAGAAAGCGTCGATGCGATATATCAGTTCCGACCTGATCTGTGACCCTAATTAGAATGAATGAGTTGCAGCCAAGATTGGGATGACATCCTGTGGGTAGACCACCTGCCCGTTGGTCTGACGATATTGTAATGGTAGTGGGGAGAAATGGATAAGGCTGGCTGGGACTGTAGGGAGGGGCGTGATAGAGAAGAGGCCTACTCAGCAGTGAGTGGATGTGGGCTGATAATTATAATAATATGATGATGATGACCTACGATGATAATCACAAGTTCTTTGCTTTGTTGTTTTTGCTTATACTCAACCGGAGTGAAGCAAAAGATCCCTCCAGCTTCGCCACTTAATCTGGAGGCCTAATTGGGAAGACAGGGAACCCCCTTTCGCCCCAATTAGGCCACCCTTTAACCAAAGGTTGGCAGCGCACTTGTGACTCTACTGGTGTGAAAGGTGTCTATAGGCGGCGACAATTTAAGTGATTGCCATCAGGTAACGAATCTAAAAATAGAAATCTTCCAGACTTCGGGCTGACACTGAGTAGCGTACCTATTTCTGAACAGATGTAGGTTATTTACAAAATTTTGGCGCGACCCGGGCCCCCTAAAGTGCGACCCACTCCTACCACTGCGCCAACGGGGCAGTCAAATTAACTATGAAAAGGGTTCACTATCAAAATAATAAAAAGAAAACAAGATATTTGCACTCACAAAGAAAATTCACTTACCATCCACCATATTGGCGCGTGTAATGTTCGTCTGTAGAGGTATCACTGAAAGGGCTTCTGAAGTACTACGTGACCCGCCAGTAGAATGCTACTGTAATTCAATTAGTGAACACAATCCCATATCTAAGCATAGTAGGGAGTAAAACATGTAAAGGAATGTAATTAGTGGAGACTTGAAGAAATTTTGTGGGTGAAATTCCAATCGACGCAAATCAAAAAAGTTAATATTCTGTTATTAATTCCATACATAACATAAACACTCATGTTAAACTTATAATCTACGTCTCATAAGGAATGTTGATTTCTACGGAGAAACCCCAGGACGAAACTCAATAGTGTAAACAAACGAAATGATTTGGTACATTTTTAACTGGATTTATTTTATTGTGGCGTTAAACCATGTTGTAAATAAAGCCTTTGATTTTATTTACGCGTTATCTAGACCGACTCCATTTGCAAAAGAGCTATTTAGCATTTTCGGATTTGGATTTTAAACCAATTACTGTACTTACTACTAATGATGATGGCATGTTCAGGCCTTCAGGGTGAGGATGACAGACTCAATTGGTACTTAGACTGTTCTTTTGTGCCTGCAACCTCTTGGATCTCACGGCCGCTTACCATCAGGCGGAGTGAGGTCATCTTGATTGTCTTCAATATAAAAAAAAAGATAGCTGGTGGGATCATTTTTCAAACGCTTTTTTTTATGTGATAGGTAGCAGACCGAGCAGGCGGATCACCTGATGGTAAGCAATTGCCGCCGCTCATGGACACTTGCAATACCAGTGGAGTAACAAGTGTGCTGCCAACCTTTTATCCCCTCCCCCCCCCCCACCCGGGGGGGCCTCCGGTACCCTCACTCACTCGGCGAAACACAGCACAGGGGCTGCTTCACGCCGGTTTTCTGTGAGGCAGTGGTATCACTCCGGTCGAGCCGGCCCATTCATGCCGAAGCGCGGCTCTCCCATGCTTTAGAGATTATAATATTGAAGCATCTAGATCTGAATTTTAGAAAGCCTACCTACAAACAAACAAGAACTGTTTCTATAAGGTTAACTAAGACATAATAAGGGTGGGTCATTTGGAAATCGTTTGCAGAACCAATATTATGTCCCGCACCAGGCTTCGAGCTTTCGAGAATTGAATAGCCGTTCTAAATTGGCAAATTTAATTGCTTTTGGCAATCTTTTTCCTCGTTTATCAGAATGTCCAACATACGAAGATAAAGTGATTTTCCGACCTTCCAAGGGTTCGATACTTATGTATATCAAAACAAAAACGTTCTTTGTTTTTGTTTTAAAGTAGAAAGAAAATTTGCTTTTGTCTCTTTATCTTTTACTAGTGGCCCGCCCTCACTTCGCTTCGGGACCGTAATTCAGAAATGAACAAATAGATGGCGCTGTGCTCAATTACATCGCGCAAGCGTTTCGTGTTTTCGGTTTACCTATAAGCCTTGTCGCTGTCTATAGAAGTTATCTTTTTATAAATAGTATAGATTAAGACCGAGTGGATGTCCGCAGATTCCGCTGGCGTGGCGTCACAGTTAAACTTATAAACAAATTAATTGTAGGTAGAGTATACGAGATAGATAGATAAATCATACGAGTATCATCATATTAAATTATCAGAGATCAGCTATTCAATCCACAAAACGATATCGAATGCTCGTTTGCGGCTAGTATGTTTTCAAGAATATTCTGTATACTTTTTTTATGAAAAAACACACAATGAGGTGAGATCAGAAGTTGATAGAAAAATTGGTTTCAATTTACTCTCATTCCCAGTATTATGAGGAACTCAGGGAACCCGTAGTATCTAGACAGACAGAGTTATAGTCTCATTAGTCGTGGGGCACAATATATCAGCCCAGCTTACCACTGGTCTGCGGCGTGATAAGTATAATTTCCTACATCATTCTTTACCGCATTTATCATAGAGAATGCTCTGAGGAATTGTCGTATCTACATTTTGTAGCTGAATTCTTACATCAAACCTCGTGCAACCGATTTCGATATGTTGTGCAGCTGCTAGGATCACTCAGTTTTGTGGAACGGTTTAACCCCTTAATGGGCAGTAGGTATAAATACAATTAATCGGTATTGAACCTTATCTCCAATACATAAGGTTCTAAATATGGTGTCTAACATATTGACAAAGCCCCATAAGGGTTAACAGCAGCAGTATAATATTCTGATCAGGGACTTTTAAGAGAATCTGAACATCATCATTTCAGCCAATAGACGTCCACTGCTGGACATAGGCCTCCCCCAAAGTTCTCCACACAGATCGGTCCTGTAATATGAACTTATTCCTTTCTGAAGGGCCAACCACGCATCAGTGACTTCTTATATCTCGCAGCTGTTCATGGGCAGCGGTGATCATTTACCATCAAGCTAACCTCGTTTATTAGGTCAAGTGTAAAAAAAAAACCTTATCGTGAGGATTGTAAAGGCCTGATGCTAGTTGAGTACCTCTGGTGACGCTGGATACATACATTATTAAAGTGACGGCACCAACAGCTTTACGTTCCCTATGAGGAAAGTAATAAATCAGGTGATTCAAGTCTGCGATAAGGTGGTTCGTTCGCTGTACGGGTTCAGACGTGACTCCAGATTTATCAGAGGCCCACTTTTCAAACAAACGATCTCACTTCACGTTTTTTTATTATCGAAGAGAAAATGAAAATTAACGAAGAGAAACAATTCGAGATTAAAGTTAACCCTATCTTACGCAAGTAGACGTTAGCGAATAACGATTAGCGCCAGAAGCTCGGTGCATCCTTGATTAAAAAGTAAAAGGTTTTAAATATTTTTGATGTCATATGACCTCACTAACATATAAAGTTGTTTTCATCAAAGGAAACTTTCCATTTGCGCATAAAAAATAAAAGGAAATAAATTTTCATGTCCCATATAACGTTTCGTGGAAAATAAAAACCGTTTTACTCTTTTCATTTTTCACGCTTTACCCATGTGGCAGCCGGATCGTATAATTCGCCGTATTACATTAGGGCTAGCTGTTTTCTAACACAGGGCCGTTTTGAAATACGGCGGTTCAACGTTTAGCCGAATTGAATGCGGCTGAATAAAAAACGGCCGGATTGTAATCGGCGCCATACGTCATTCAATACGGCTAGCCATAATGTAATTAGGCGGGAGATTAGCGGCCTCTTTGGCAGTTTTTAGCTCCGATTCTTATTACTCTTGGCGCTGCCTGACTTTTTTTTATTAGAAAAAAAACTAAGTCTTGTTATAGGTTAGGGTATTTTTTTATGTTCACCCTGAAACACTGTGTGTAAAAGGTCATAAAAAAATAACCCTAACCCAACCTTGTAAAGAGAATTTTGTGTTGTGGCAACTCTTTTCATAATAATTAGAAGTACGATGTGACTAAACGTGGCCCGCCTTATTGAAGAACGTATCTCAATGACAATGCAGCTAATCGTTGATCCGCCGCATTTCAAAACGGCCCTGTGTTAGAACAGCTAGCCGTAATATAATAAGGCGGATTATACGATATGGCTGCGACACCCACATATGTACACTGCAGTGCAGATGTAATTGTCTGCAAAAAGAGACTCTTTCATCCAGATGAAACAGTCTCTTTTTGCAGTTGCAGTGAGAGCGACCAGTCGCTGGAAGTTGCAAAGCTGCCCGCGAGCTATTCACTATACCTACGCTCTAAAAAATATAAAACCGTGTATTTCAAAGAATCTCTTATTTTAAAAAGTGGATTATCTTCCGGTATTATATATGTATTTTTTACGGTTTAGAGGGCAAACGGACAGACGGATCACCTGATGGTAAGCGATTACCGCCGCTGATGGACACCCGCAACACCAAAGGCGTTCCAAGTGCGCTGCTGACCTTTTAAGATGGAATACGCTCGCTTCATACAACATCTCAAACATTAGCCTGACTCCGTACTAAGTAGCTTAAGCACTTGTGTTACTTACTTACTCAGATATCAGACAACAGAAGATCACAAATATAATTTATACATATAGCACCCTGACACTGAACACGAATGTTTGTCAAGGGTGAGGATTGAACACGATGTTTTTCGGTGTATGAGGCAGAATCATTACCAAACGCGCCATCCGGCCAGTCTAAACAGATAAGTTGATCAACCATCAGAAATTAACAAATAGTGCTTAATTAAATTTTGTTTTCTATATAAGTTCTTTTTCAATTTCAATAGCAGGCTCTAGAATTGCCTCAGAGTTTGGTTAGAGACTACCAAGATCTACGGGATATTACTTTCTTTTTAATTTAATTTAGGTAGTAGATTGTAAGTATCTACTTATGCGTTGTCTATAACGGATAGTTATAGTGTCGTTTTAGGTTTCGTAAAACTGTAAGGATAGTTTAAGGAAATATAAATAATCAAATAAACGCATAGTTAGGAGAAGAAGTTAGTTTAATTGATTACTATATACAGTTTTATCTTTGTCTTGATACCACTTCCAGCGTGTAAAAATGGTCGAAAGCGTACATTCACCTCGCATCGATTACAAATTATATTTACTAACTTGGTTGAGCGCAGATAGCACTAACAACGAACGCACTTGAGCCACTGGTGGCGGGCAAAAATCGCAACCACTAGTGGCTCAGTTGTTGCCACGAAGCGCAACCACCGATTATACTGTGTGTGGGTAACTGTGGGAGAGCAACGCTTCGGCATGAATGGGCCAGCTCGACCGGAGTGATACCACTGCCTCACAGAAAACCGGCGTGAAGCAGCCCCTGTGCTGTGTTTCGCCGAGTGAGTGAGGGTACTGGAGGCCCACCCGGGGGGAAGGGGATAAAAGGTTAGCAGCGCACTTGTAACTCCACTGGTGTTGCAGGTGTCCATGAGCGGCGGCAATTGCTTACCATCAGGTGATCCGCCTGCTCGTCTGCTACCTATCACATAAAAAAAAAAAAAAAAAATGTTCGAAAAATTCGAACCATACTTTTTGCTCGACCCGGGAATCGAACCCGGAACCCCGAGATCACGGCCCGGTACTTAAACCACTAGACCAACGGGGCGGCAGGAGAAGAAGTTAGTTTAATTGATGACTATAAACAGTTTTGTCTTTGTCTTGGTACTTACTTGTGCTCCAGTGTGTAAAAATTGTCGAAAGCGTACATTCGCCTCGGCATCGATTACAAATTATATTTACTTGGTTGAACGCAGACTTCACTAACAACAACCGCACTTTGGACAACTGGTGGCGGCCAATAAACGCAACCACTAGTGGCTCAGTTGTTGCCACTAAGCGTAACCACCGATTATACTGTGTGTGGGTAACTGTGGGAGAGCAACGCTTCAGCATGAATGGGCCAGCTCGACCGGAGTGATACCACTGCCTCACAGAAAACCGGCGTGAAGCAGCCCCTGTGCTGTGTTTCGCCGAGTGAGTGAGGGTACTGGAGGCCCACCCGGGGGGAAGGGGATAAAAGGTTAGCAGCGCACTTGTAACTCCACTGGTGTTGCAGGTGTCCATGAGCGGCGGCAATTGCTTACCATCAGGTGATCCGCCTGCTCGTCTGCTACCTATCACATAAAAAAAAAAAATAAAAATGTTCGAAAAATTCGAACCATACTTTTTGCTCGACCGGGAATCGAACCCGGAACCCCGAGATCACGGCCCGGTACTTAAACACTAGACCAACGGGGCGGCAGGAGAAGAAGTTAGTTTAATTGATTACTATATACAGTTTTGTCTTTGTCTTGGTACTTACTTGTGCTCCAGTGTGTAAAAATTGTCGAAAGCGTACATTCACCTCGCATCGATTACAAATTATATTTACTAACTTGGTTGAGCGCAGATAGCACTAACAACGAACGCACTTGAGCCACTGGTGGCGGGCAAAAATCGCAACCACTAGTGGCTCAGTTGTTGCCACGAAGCGCAACCACCGACATACGCCGAGTGAGTGAAAAGGATCGCTGCGCAATTGTGACCCCGTTGTTGACCTTGTGGTTTAAGTTCCGGGCCGTTAACTCGGGGTCTCAGGTTCGATTCCCGGGTCGAGCAAAGTACCTATGTTTCGAATTTTTCGAACGTAGCTCGGTATATAAGTATAGTTTATGATCAGCCTAATGCGTATTGATGATGATGGCTTTTAATCATTAGATTAAGCCTAATCCCAACATAGTAGTGATGACTTGATTTCTATCATAGAGACCTTTGCCCTGCAGTGGGACAGTATATGGGCTGATCCTTTACTTTTTTTATGTGTTAGGGGTGTCTATGGGCGGCAGCAATCACCATCAGGTGACCCATCAACTTGTCGGCCACATATATCTTTAAAAAACTGTGTCTCAGCTTGCAAGTAGCCTTATCATCTAAGCCAAGTAACTCGGATTGTTAATATTATCGGGAGTGAACACGCAAGTATCGACGTTCAATTGGATTCTTATTTTATTTCTGCGACGAGAATCGAGTCACTCGAATCAATACGCCCCTGTAGTCATACCAACGCAGTTTATCTTGTCAACTCTGTGTTGTCAGCAGAGTATTGTAAAAGGTACGGTGGCCAGCACATCAAGTTACTACAATCTGTCAAATTTCTTCAATCGAACTTCACTTTTATGTCAAACGTGTTTGGTTCAATATCAACTGAGGAAATTTGACAGATTGTAGTAACTTGATGTGCTGGCCACTGTACCTAAGTTGTAAATTGTGGACCACATCGCATATACGTCGACCAAGTGGCTTTTATCCGTTATTGGTTTAAAAGTTATGCTGTCACTCTTTCTGATTTAGAAAATCTGATTTAAAATGGCAAAGTGTATTATAAGCTGTTGTTGCCGAATTTGACATAACAGCTAAAAGTCCATAATAGCACATTACCGACTTATTGACTGGGTTTGGTATTGCGTCGAATTAGGTAAGCCGGTGTTATATTGCTAGGCTCCGCGCCATGGTCCCATGACATCTCCTGATGGACGATGAGGGAGAGTCCCGGGGGTTTTAGTCGGTATACCCCCGCCGTTGAGTCCAACATAACTCTGTCGACATAACCCCCTTTCCTCCGGATTACCAAAAAAAAGTAAATCGAGTAAGCGTAACACTAGCGCGATGTAATTGACACTGAGCGCCATCTTTTGGCCACTAGTTTAATAATAAAGTTTCATCAATCACTTCCTATACTTAGTCAAAATGGCTGAGCTAGTTCACAAACACATTCCTCAAATTGTCGACCCTTGTACGATAGTACAGAGAGATAGGTACCTCTGTCTTCAACGAGCGTCATACTTATAGTAATTACAACTCGTGGCATAGCCAAGAGGAAATCAGTTAGCTATAAATTAATTAATTCCTCAGTGTATTGTGAACGTTATTCCCGCGGAATAAAGTTTAAATTGACTGTGGACACTTGACTGATTAGATGACCTGACAATGTTGTATGTGCCACTTCGTTTAATTAAAGCACAGATTGTCATAAGTTATCTAGTCTTGAACAATATTAATATTAAAGTAACTCCATTTAGTCTGAGTATAGCTCTCAGTACCATAACTAAAAATTCGCAGAAAGGGCATAGCTTTTGAAATTATTTCAGAAAAAATCCTGTTCCAAATTCCTACTATTATAAAAGCGTATGTTTGTAAGGATGTATGTGGTTTCTTAAGTTTTGTTGTTGTTTTAGGTTTTTTAATGATTTGTATTTTTCTTAAATGATTTTATCGGTTAAAACCTCTATGGGACGGAATAGAGATTTATAGGGAGTAAAGACGTCATACGGGAAAGAGCCATAAGCAAGTACCGATGGCGTTTCCAAGATTTGGTCCGTATGCCGAGAAGGCGGGAAAGACCATGGGAAGGTGGCGGGTCATGTTCCATACAAAATGGAACGGAAACTTGTTAATTATATGTGGAAAAGCTGATTATTATCATTATTATTAAAACGTGTTGTGGATCGTGTCCCACTGCTGGGAAAAGGCTTCTTTACCCCTTCTCCACTTTTCATAATTTTGGGACTATGGTCCAGTGGGGTCTGTAGGAGTCGATCTCATGACGCCATCGCCTCCTCGGTGTACCTCGTGGCCGCCGTCGATTTTGGGCTCCCACTCCATGGCTTTATTGGCCTCAAAGGTGTCTGACATGCGGCGGTTATTGATCTAACTTGCTAAAATTACTATATTTGCCATACCTACAAAGAGGGTTTCACGAAAACAATTGCTTAAACACTGTGTATAGTTGATTTGAATTTCATTATTAGAGTATATTTACTATTAAATGTAAATCCTACAATTTTAATCGGAGCTTTGAGAACGACTGATCTTCTAGGTTTCCAATTGTCCGGAGTCTGAGCATGTTGAGCAATTAATTATTGACAAACAATTAAGTAGGGAAAGCCACGAGTGGCTCAAATTGCCAACTGTTTTGTTAACGGAACGTATAGAGGAATCGGTATAAAGGACGAAGAGAACAATACACAACGGCAAGAACTGTTGAAGGTGTTTTTTGAGGCGTAAACAAGTCCAAATTGATTCCTGTAACGTTGAATAGAAACTTGGCGTTACTTCTTGGAAAGAAACTGTGAGACGCAACAGCTGCGATGATTTATGTGACTCCAAGTTGACTGGGAAAATCATAATATCGTACGTATTCCAAATGGCATTTCTTACTTTGTATGGCTGCCCAAACAAGGAGTATATTGTATTCTACGTTCATGCGTGTAATTTTCTTTGTTACGATAGTCACTTCATTTTGAGATATTCCACGTTGTAGGTACTAAAAGATGGTGTAGAAAACCAATTACAGAAGAAAGTGAATAGAGATTGGAGCTGAGGCTTATTATGCTCTGTAGTGGGCAAATACTGTTGAAAAAGGAGAATAGATGGCGTTGGCCGTCCATAATATCGTCACGCAACTGTCTTGTCTTTTCGGTTCAGATAAAATCCTTATTATTGTTCATAGAGTTTACCTCCAAGGCCTGGGAAAAATGTTTGTTTCCTAGTATTATGCGTAACACTCTTCTGATAATCTCTTCCAAGAGCCAAAAAAAGTTCGATTAGCACATGCATGACTTACTGCCACACTCAGAGTCACTTCATTAATTATTAGAAAAAATATTGACAGTTATTTCAATACGCATAAAAATTCTATTATTTGGTATGATAATAAACATTTAGGTTTAAAAACGACGTGACTTTACGCTTTCGTATACTGGTAGGTACACCTGAGTTTTAGTTAACAATAACTGATTCTACAATGCCGTCATCGATATAATCTCTTAATAATACACAACTCCATACTGAAAGCAGGCCTGTCCCACTCCGCGTGTAGTATCAAACTTGCAAGTACATGCGGCGTCCCCTCCGGAGGGGCCAGTCAGTAGAAAATCACGAGCGAGCGGCGACGCATGCGCGACAGTTGCGTGCGATAGAAAGAGAACGCACTTCTAGGTATGAATAATTGTAGGTGTTGAACGCTGGGCGGCCGGAATTTCAACTTTATGTTATGGTAGCCTGAGCCTTTATTTTTCTATAAACGGTTTTTAGAAGTGGGCATTCTGTACTTGTACTATTAAGTATTCTGTGCTGAAAGCTGAAAGCGTTTGTTAAATTGATGTCATCAGCGATGTCATTACCTAGTAGTTTTACAGCGATAGACATCTTAAACTTCTAATCCGCCATTGAGATCGAAAAGAAAATTTCGAATTTAATTATTGACTCTTTTTTTGTTTTTGTTTTAAATTCCAATACCAATTAGCACTCCAATACAAAATAGCACTCTTTTTTACATTATAGCGGACAAACGAGCAGACGGCTTACCTGATGGTAAATGATCACCGCCGCCTATGGACATCTGAAACACCTGAGGCATCAGAAATGCGTTGCCGGCTCTTAAGGAATATGCTCTTTTCTTAAAGATCACTGGGTCGTATCTGCTCGAAAACACCATCGTTAGCAGATGATTCCATAGTTTCACTGTGCGCGGTAACAAGTGACGTGCAAAACTCACTGGGGTGGAATAAAATCCTACCAAATGATGTGGATGGTATTTTTGATTGACCCTTCAATTGAGGTGACACTAACGCATTCACGCTAGGGTTACTATCGAAGACTCAGAGGCCAATTCTCGGTTTTCGCCTTCTATGTCGTGTCGACTTCATGGAACGCACAACCAATAGGAGGACACAGATAACAGTCGACATTCCTTATCTTGTTCTCCTATTGGTCCATGCGTTCCATGAAGTCGACTCGACATAGAAGGCGAAAATCCGAGAATTAGCCTCTTGTTTGTATTTTCATCAACTGCCATCATTAATCATCTCTGTGTGCCAAACCGCACAACTCGTTCCCTTGACCCTACTCCCAGTAGACCCAATCAGTCATCCCGTGTAATTGTTAGTTAAAAGTAATCACCGTGGCTACGACATCCTTATTCGGAAGCGCTGGAGTAATTGTCCTGTATTGTGCGTCTAACGTCAATCCAGCTATTAGTGTACAGACAGGACGTTTGGTGAGAGAGGTAATGCCTAATTCGACCAATCATCCCGGCATTAATAGTGTAGTACGAGTAGCACGCCGCGTCTTCGCTTTGTTTTGGGATAGTTTCTGGTTTCGAATCTGCATTTAACCGTGGGAGAGTCACAGTTCGACATGAATGACCGAAATTATAATGTACCACGACCTTCGCACAGAAGACCAGCGTGAAGCAGCACTGAGCTGTTTCGTTGAGTAAGTGAGCGTACGGGTGGCCCGATCAGGGGAAAGGGGGTTAAAGGTTGGCAGCGCACTGATGTCTTTGGGCGACGCCGTGCATCGAGCATGACGCTCTTTTGGATAATATCGAATGATGACGAATGATATCGATGATAAACGAATGATGAAAGAATAGTGAACGAATGATGAACGAATAATCAAGGATTATTGAGTGATGAATGAAGAATAAAAAATGAATGTGACTGGACTGCATAAGTAAATAAATGAATGTATAGAGACTGATTAAGTTCTACGTTCAATGTTCTGTCCAGACCTAGTCTATGGCCGATGTGGTATAGACACGTAGGTGAAGCGCTCTCGAGTAAGCGGCAATCTAACGCTTCCCGTCGGCCGCCGTCCATCACTCAAGTTCAGGGACGCCCGTGCATCGAGCATGACGCTCTTTTGGATAGATGCTCTTTTTGTATTAGGACAAAAGAGGTTTAGGACTTACAATTTTTTTTTATAGTATAGGAATGCAAACGAGCAAGTGGGACACCTGATAGTAAGTGAACACCGCCGCCGATGAACATCAACTACCACATCTCAAAAGGAGTGAGGATGCGTTGCCGGCCTTTTAGGAAGGTATAGGCTTCTTGAAGATTTGGATGTCGTACCGGTTCGGAAATACCGCTGCGGAAAGATTCCACAATGAGGAGGTGCGCGGCAGAAAGTATCATGTAAAGTGTGTAAATATGAGGAATGACAGTTTTACGCGTAGACTGAGGCTGCTTTTCCACCGGAGATGTGCTATGCAGCTATGCTGCAAATAGCTGCATATAACTATAAACGTTAAAATAATCAAATAAAGAGAAAATGCCCATCATCCATGCCCCATTCATCAAAGGGTTCAGATGAGACGTTTATTAAATGCGTGATAATTAGCAGAAAATGCTATAAAAAATAAAAGTAATCAGATACAGAGTTAGATAACCCGTTATAGCTGCAAGTTTGTAGACAAAGAACTGGAAGGTACTCTGAAATCCCTAAACCCTTATTTAAATTCAAAAGTACTGTGACTCACGTAAGTCACGTGAGGTGAAATAATAACGAGTTACACCATAATTATAATATCAAAAGCTGTATAATGGATTTAAACAAAGACTTTAGTACTGACAAAATGACTTGTGAAAGGGAAGGGTAGTTTCTGGAATACCTAATGACTTAGAAACATTGCGATGAAATGCGAAGAAAGCATACCTGGTTCGAACAACCGGCAAGCGCCCGGTGGGATGCCCAAGATATCGCTGGACTGACCAGGGTACCATTTCTTGTGCACTCGACATTAAAATTGAATCCGGAATTTGTATGGACGAATGTACGAAATCTCTAAATGAGACTTCAATGTCGATTCTATAACTGCTAAACTATAACGTACAATACACCCAAACTCTGAACAAACAGAAATGCCCACTAAACGAATAAATCCAGGGTGAGATTTGAAACCATGACCTTCGATATGTAAGGCAGGGTCAAAACCAAATATGCCAGCCAGCCAGGTTATCAGTTACTCGGAAATACGACCTAGACCCTGAAATCAAAAGCTCAATTAATACCGGGGAAACCAAAAGGTAATTGCTTCGCGGAATTCTAAAAATAGCAAGCCTAAATCTGTGGTACGTCAAACTTGAAATTTCGAATTGTGTGTTTCATTTCAGGCTACATCATGTTGGAGGCGGTGTGGCGAAGTTTTTCACTTCTCTCTCACCTAGACTCTAGCCACAGAAAGCCGCAAGCTCAACAATAATAAAAGAATACCTATCTAGCTAATGTTTAAAAACATTACAGTTTTCTTTACAGTGTCCACAGTTTTTTTGGGTCTGGGTAAACCGAGAAGGGTTGTCGCCCCCAGTTGAATATCGTCATCTGGTCCTCATAGTACAGGTTGCCCTAGTTTGATACCAGGTTGATTGGTGTGATTGTCTGGCACATTTTTTTTATTAGCCAGATAGGGATTCTTTTATTAACGGCTCAGCTTTGCAGCTCCGTGGACACTGTATTTTTGTTTATACTAGAAGCGGCAAACGAGCAAGCGGGTCATCTGCTGGTAAGTAATCAACGCCGCTTATGAACATTTTCGAGATCATAGATAATAATGACTCTCTATTTTAAGGTTCCCACTTAAAAGTCTAAAATGAACGTCTGTTTATTTTCATTTCAAGAACGTGTGAAGAAATCGAGAAACTCAAGTCTAACGATGCCTTAGTGAAAAAAGCAATCTTCTAAGTTGACATTATAAAAAGATATTACGTATATTATCAAACATCCCAGGAAATTAAAACTTATTGGATAATTTCCGTTGCCTCAATACTGTATTTGGCAAAATAACATTGTTACTAAACACACACATATGATTAGGGAATATCTAAAATCAGAAATTTCTTATGAAATCTCCAATACAATTTCATACTAAAAACGTTAGAAAAAGTGATCCCAACAACGCCAGACAAAAACTTCCCAAGTCCTTCCCAAAGCGAAGGTCGATCGTTTTAGGTCTTAACTAATTAGAAGAGTCATGGCAAGAAATATTCCGAGAAAAGGCTTACCTCCAAGCGCCAATTATATTTTAATGACTCTTATTATTGCCTATATAGAGTGGCAAACATCGGATCTTAAGAGCTGAAGGTCGCGATCGATAATTACCTAGGTCATACAACTTGGGAAGTTTTTGTATGATTATACCCTTATACTGCGATTGTTTTAATAACGAAACAAAGAAAACAAGAGGAGAATTTACTATTAAAGAGAAGAGAAATCAGACGGTCAAAGAGAATGTTAATTCGTGGGTGATACCGTGCCTATTAAATTGTGAAGCAGTATGTGGCTATGATACGGTTGCAATTGGAGTAAATGATTCTAAAGTGAAGATCACTTCCCAGTGAACGTAATGAGGACGCCCTTAAGCCTAGTCCAATGACGACTTTCGGTACAAAAAAATCTCACATACCTATGCATAGAATACGTAAGTACGTGGACTCTTAACATCATTGGTGAGACCTAAACCATGTCCGTGACGGTTCTCTCACAAGTGTACCAACGACCTGGTGAAGGTTGCAGGAGTTCTTTGGATGCGGTGTCCTATGGCTAGGGGCGTTAAGCATACTGCCAAGGTATTCCCGGCCTGTCGTAAGAGGCGACTAAACGGGCTTCGGAGTACGTAAGCATGCCACTACTAGGAAGTGGCTTGCTCAGTATCACGACTCCGCGAGGGAAAAAATCCTTCTGGGTGTCCTGGTAGGTCGCGCATTTGGGAAGGGCTGCATTGCGCCAAACAATTTGGCTCAAAGTGGCGAGCGCGGCGGTACGGTCAGTCCCGGTTGTGGGGTATCCGACCGCAATTGCGCTGAGATGGACACCCCAGGGGTTTTGGTTAGGGTTAGAGTCCCACACACCACCTTGTCTCCCACATGTGGCAAGGCGAAGGAAATGATGGTTTCCCCTGGGAAAAAAAAAGTTCTTTGGATGCGGGCGGCACATGACCGATCTGTGTGAAAACCTTAAGGGAGACCAATATCCAGTAATAGATGTCTGTTGATTGAAGAATAATAATAATGAATTTATCCTAATGGCTTAAGAAAAACTTTGTCAAGGGCTAACCTCTCAAGAAATTGCCTCTCTCGATTTGGTTACTTCTGAAACAAGAGTTTGGCACTGTCTTTAGTTCCTTAGATCAGACACTTATATTGGATACCTGAGTCAGCGAATAAAGTAAGGCTAGGCGTCTAGGTGTAACCGTGGTGGTGATAAGCTGGTGGTTGGCGGGGGCAGCGATCGATCACCGCCAAGGTCACGCCACTTGGCGGACACGCTGATAGCTGAAAGGTCGCTACAATTTACACGATGCAGTCATTAATATTGTTGTTCTTCTTGCATTCACCTTGGAAACTTTTTGTATAGTAAGCAACCTACGTACTCGTAGTTTCCTGGCGTGACTGAATAGTGCGAGCTGTTTTTAAAAGGTGTCCTAATAAATTCTCTTTGTTTATGTCAAACGTTCCTGGAAGGCAATCGCGCTAACTTGAAAAGTTTATGTTCGTATCTGTTTCGTTTCCGATTCAGTTTTGGTTATAATCTAACCTCGGAACAATTTGGTATCGCGCTAAAGTTTAAACGTTTACCAAAATCAGACTACAACTGGACCGTAACCATTAGTGACGTTAACCTGCTATTTTTAATACTAGCTAGTATTTCAGTACAATCAATGGTCGATTTATAATTTTTACTACATCACTAGTTTTATCTGACACTGACAGTTCCATGATTGTCTGACTCTACAACGAAACCGTCTCGTAAAACACGAAAAAAAGAGATGAACAGACGACGCCGTCAGGTCGGAATCCGTACCAAATGACATTTAGCAACATTGACATTAGGTTCTCTGTCTCTGAGATCCACACAAGTTAGATTATTTTTTCTATGAATGCTAAAAGAGTTTGGTCGATATTATGTTAATTTATTTTCCGCTTCACCTTTCATCCTCTTGTAAGTACTTTTTTACCCTCAATATTTTTAGGCTAGTCATATAAAAATAGAACGCCTTGTCATATAAGGGAAATTGGAAGGCACGAGACCGCGCGGGATATCCACCTATACCGTGGACTGACCAATTCAGGTCTACCATTGAGTGACCAAATCAAATGTTCCATCTGCATCTGACTCAGTCAACGAGTGCAGCAGGAAGACCTCAAGCAAACAGCGGTGGTAGACACCCCAAAAGATTTTGGGACAAAATGTTACACAGTTTCCTATTAATCATACTTAAGGTCACCATTATGCAAGGATCCCAATCCCAACAGGTAGACGGACAAGAAGTCTGTCCAGACAGTCCTTTATTATGAAGAATGGTTCCGTAGTTAATACATCGCTCCATCCGACCGTAGTAAATGGCTCTTTAAATTGGTTGCATAAGTTTGTTAGAATTGTAACGGTGTTGTACCCTTGTAACTTTTTCTGTACTATACAAAGACTTTATATAATTATGGTACCTACCATACAGGGTGTATCTGTGAACATTTACATCCCTTTAACCACGTGTTCTATCAACCATTCTGAACAACATTTGTTCAACAACTTTTCTAAATTTTTCGAAAAAATTTTCGACTTCCCGTACAAAATTACCAAATCACGTGACCGACTTTGTATGGAAAGATGAATTTTTTTTTTGCGAATTTTGAAAAGTCATAGAACAAATGTTGTTCAGAGTGGATGGTAAAACACGTGGTTAAAGGGATGTACATTTTCACATATACATCCTGTATAGTACCTACTAGTCCATCACAATTCCATCGTATTTGTAATATCTGACTGTTTGGAAAAAAAAGATGCTTATCTATGATTCCCCGTCATGATATCCACATCAAATAACGTCTATGTTACAACGGAGGCGTGTGAGCAAATAGCATACGCTGCGGTAGCAAATACAAATATTTGATGCGCCTATCTCTTTGACTGTCTATGGAAAGGTGTAAAGGGAAAAAGTAAAAGGTAATAATATGTATGTAAGTGTGTATGTATAGTGGAAATTGACATTCCGAACCAGGTGGGCGATCTCGTGCACTCAAAATTGAAGTCGAATATAGAGAATTCGTAGCTTCGTTCATACAAATTTCCAATTCGACTTTAATCTCGAATACACGAGAATTGCTCCTAAATAGTAGATTACGTTTTTGATAATAATCTATATCTATACTACTCGTATTTATAAAGAGATAACTTCAATAGACAACGACAAGGCTTATAGGTAAACCGAAAACACGAAACGCTTGCGCGATGTAATTAGACACAGCGCCATCTATTGGTTCGTTTCTGAATTACGGTCCCGAAGCGAATTGAGGGCGGGCCACTAGTAAATAAATAAATAAATTGAGACAACATCGAACACTATTCTGTTCGTAAACTAAGAGTTTCCCTTGTGCTATACAAAATTTCATGATAGAGTCGTATACCTAATAAGAATCAATTATGAGAACGATTCAATTTCCGTGACTGTACATACTAACAAGTATGTAATGTTCATAGGTTAGGTTACGTCACAACTACTTACTCGGACGATTTTGATGAATGACGTATCAATCGATTTGTAAGGATTATCCTATCACATGGGCTAAAATATTACTCGTAATCCTCAAACCAGTATGGCGCCTATCTTAATTGCCGGCTGCGTATCGCGCATACTAGCGACGCCAGTGCATTTTTATTTATTATGTTGAATTTAAAGTTTTTTATTATATTGGGAACAATCAAGATGACCTCACTCCGCCTTTTTTATGTTATAGGTAGCAGGCGAGCAGGCGGATCACCTGATGGTAAGCAATTGCCGCCGGCCATGGACACTTGCAACACCAGTGGAGTTACAAGTGCGCTGTCAACCTTTTATCCCCTTCCCCTCGAGTGGGCCTCCGGTACCCTCACTCACTCGGCGAAACACAGCACAGGGGCTGCTTCACGCCGGTTTTCTGTGAGGCAGTGGTGTCACTCCGATCGAGCCGGCCCATTCATGCCGAAGCGTGGCTCTCCCACAGTCCCCCTGATGGTAAGCGGCCGTAAAATTACTTGAGTGCACTTGAGTTTTATTACTTAAATATCAATTAATGGTGTCACTTCTGTGTACGATGCCTTAACTACGACCTTAATTCACAGCCACGTACACAGAATATAACATCTTCTATACTTCTATACTATTTATAAAGAGATAACTTCTATAGACAACGACAAGGCTTATAGGTAAACCGAAAACACGAAACGCTTGCGCGATGCAATTGAGCACAGCGCCATCTATTGGTTCGTTTCTGAATTACGGTCCCGAAGCGAAGTGAGGGCGGGCCACTATTAATACTTATAGGTAGTTCTCTAGAGTGTGTGCGAACACAAGAGCACGCTCCACTCTCCTTCCAACATAACATTTCAATGAGACATCAAAGTGACACGACCGAGTAGGAATCAGGTATTTTTTATGTGATAGGTGGCAGACGAGCAGATAGATCACCTGGTGGTAAGCTATTACCGCCGTCCATAGACATCTGCAACACCAGTGAGTCAGATGAACGCTGCTAACCTTTAACCACAAAATACATATTGACACAGAAGGCTGACTGCCCACTAAGAGCTAAAAATATGTCATGTACTCACGCATACGCACTAACGGGCAAAAACGCCTTTTCGACCACATTAATTCTAACTTTTGACATAAGATTGTCAAACTGTCGAGGTCTATGGTAGAGGCCGCGCGCTTATGTACTCATGCCGGGCAACAACCCTAGCATATGTCCAAGAACTCTTCTAAATTCAAAATAAGGTCAAAGTCTAACTTCTGTGTGTAATTATTTTGTGCTTTAACCCCCTTCTCCCCCAATAGAGCCTCCGATACCCTCACTCACTCGACACACGGCGCAGGCGCTGCTTTAAGCCAGTCTTATGTGCGGCCGTGGTATCGCTCTAGTCGAGTCGGGTCATTCATGTTGAAGCGTGGCTCTCCCACGGTTGAAACGACTCCTATTAGCTAAAATCGGAACGACTCGTACGTAGGCTATCAAAATTACAATATTTCCTTTTACGTATTAGCCCTAGGACAGTAGTTAGTGAACTTTTCCTTTCAATATAATAAACCTATTATAGTTACGAATTCTTATTTAATTGGTCGCCTAATCATCCGCGTTTCTATATAAAGCCCAAATTAATTACCCGAGCAACTAGGTGAATATCAACTTATTCTTCCAATATAATGGCCGCTAATCTTACCATAGAAGAGACTTGATTTGACTTAGGTGGCAGCCGAGCAGATGGATCACCTGATGGTAAGCGATAGACACCTGAAACACCAGTATAGTTCAAGTGCGCAGCCAATCTGTGACCTCTGGCCCCCCACATGGTTTTTTATTTGTATCGATAAAACCTAGTTGTTAAGTTAAATTAGTAGGGACGTAAACATAATAATATAACAATAATATTTCACTTCATCACATACATTGGCCTGACTCTGAGATAGGTAGCTCAAGCACCTGTGTTACAGATATCAGAACCAACAGTGGAATTACAAATATATACGTATAATACTTTTCTTTTGTAAATACATACTTATATAACATAGAAAACACCCAGACCAATACAAACAAACATGTTCATGCACACAAATGTTTGTACTGTGCGGGGATCGAACCCACAACCCTTGGCCCAGACGCAGCATTCACTACCACTGAACCAAACAGGTCGTCAACATGATCCAGGGGAAGCCAGCTGCCCTCCCCTCCCATGAATGTACCTCTTTATAAACAGGTAGAAGATGATCGTTATAAAGCACCGTTTACGAAATGGGATGTGGAGTTTCCTCTCGTTTTCGGCGATGATTGTGAGGATAAGGAAGGGGGGTACAAGACGCATCGGTGACCCGGACGAGAACCAATCACTCCGGTCACACGCCATTGAAGTGTAGCTGACAGATGATTTATGAAGAGCTATTCTTTGGAAAGATCACGTTTACTTAGTATACAGGATGTCTGTGGACATCTGCATCCCTTTAACCACGTCTTTTACAACCATTCTAAACAACAAAATGAAATGCATTATAGTATTAATTTTGGGAGAGCCACGCTTCGGCATGAATGGGCCGGCTCGACCGGAGTGATACCACTGCCTCACAGAAAACCGGCGTGAAGCAGCTCCTGTGCTGTGTTTCGCCGAGTGAGTGAGGGTACCGGAGGCCCACCGGGGGGAAGAGGGATAAAAGGTTGGCAGCGCACTTGTGACCCCACTGGTGTTGCAGGTATCTATGGGCGGCGGCAATTGCTTACTATCAGGTGATCCGCCTGCTCGTCTGCTACCTATGATATAAAAAAAGCATAGTAATGAATGAAATACGACCCCGTCTGCCATGAGTCTTTGAGTTTGCATACCCTGCCTAATGCACCAAAGGTCGTGGGTTCGATTATCACCCTGGACAAACATTCGTTTGCTAAAGACTATTATTTCTGCAGTGTCTGGGTGTACCTAATAATATTATGTGTAGTAGTAGTAAGTAAGTATTATATATGTATTTGTTGCCTCTGTCGTCTGATATCTGTAACATAAGTAAAATTAAATAATAAAAAATAAAATTAATTAATTAAAATCTGGCTGATCCGGCGAATTCCATATTGCATATTTTCTCATATTTCAATCCTTCCCTGGGCTTCCACAAATATTTCACGACCAAAATTAGCTGAATCGGTTTAGCCGTTCTCGAGTTTTAAGCAGACTAAAGAACAGCAATTCATTATTTAATATTTTATCTATTTATTACTTCATTAGTGGCCCGCCCTCACTTCATTTCGGGGCACTATAGAGGGACCAATAGATGGCGCTGGATGTTGATTGTATCACCTAAGTGTTTCGTATTTTCGGTTTACCTATAAGCCCTGTCGTGGAATATGAAATTAACCTGTTTATAAATAGTATAGAAGAAAGAAGATAGTTAGATAGGTATAGATAACTGGATTGCTAACATTTTAAATTAAAGTTGTTACAGAAGTGACTCGGTTCACTTGAAAACGATCGCATTGATCAATGCTAGATTTGCCCACATGGAGTCACTGCCGCTGCCGCACTCAAATTTCATATTACTGACAGGCCGTTGCTACCGGGGTTCTTAACATTTTATTTTTTTGGATTGACTACTACTGTCGAGTAATTCTGCCAATGTCGAGTGATTAAAGAGACACGTTAAATTTTAATTTAGAGATTTTACAGACTGACTTGAGCCCGCTTTGACAAGATCAGTGTGAATAACGAAAATACGAGTAGTCCTTAATTCCTAAGTTACCGCAAGTCAGCTAACATTATAATGAAATCATCATTATTCTGCCGGTAAATACCACCATAGATGGTGTACTATTCTATAAAGGCTCAAGGATTATCGTAATTATCAACACTATGTCACCAGTATCAAAAGGAATCCCACGATTTTCACCAATACGTCTACACACCTTTATGGTGTGGGGAGGGCTACCACGGAATGTAATATTAATGTTATTGTTACAAAAGTTTCCGCTTCTATCGGGGTGCTCAACATTTATAAGTAGTACACATAAATGTTATAATAAATAAATAAATGCGCCCAGCAATCACACCAATCAACCTGATCTCAAACTAGGGCAACCCCTGCACTATGAGTACATATGACGATAATTAACTTCGGGCATTAACCCAGAACACCCATACTCAAAAAAACTTAGAAAATGAATTCCCTAATTGACTTGACCGGGAATCGAACCTGGGACCTTTCGCGTTCTTCGGGCGAAAACCTCAGCCACTGCGCCCCATCGATACCATCAAAAGTGTTGCAGTGGCACTGGTCCACATGGGCAAGGTCGCGGTGGTCAATGTCAGCACTGACCATACGTAACCGCTGCCGCGCTCGAATGTCATTTTACTGACAGACCGTACGTTACTGCTGGGATGGTCAACATTTCTTTTGTGTTTGCTTACGTGTTCAGTGTGGGCAGGGCTACCACGGAATGTAATATTAATATTAGTGTTACCAAAGTTCCCGCTTCTACCGGGGTGCTTAACATTTATAGTATGTTGCAGTGGCACACGGGTCCACATGGGCAAGGTCGCGGTGGTCAATGTCAGCACTGTCCGCACGTAACCACTGCCGCTGCCGCGGTCGAATGTCATTTTACTGACAGACCGTACGTTACTGCTGGGATGGTCAACATTTCTTTTGTGTTTGCTTACGTGTTCAGTGTGGGCAGGGCTACCACGGAATGTAATATTAATGTTATTGTTACCAAAGTTCCCGCTTCTATCGGGGTGCTCAACATTTATAGTAAGTTGCAGTGGCTTTCGAATCCACATGGGCAAGGTCGCGGTGGTCAATGTCAGCACTGTCCGCACGTAACCACTGCCGCTGCCGCGGTCGAATGTCATTTTACTGACAGACCGTACGTTACTGCTGGGATGGTCAACATTTATTTTGTATTTCCTTTTTTATTTTGTTTTTTAAGTCCTGTTGGTACCGCATTGATTATATGCAACGTTTTTATAAAGATCAAGAAAAACATAACGAATGAAAATGATACTTCATTTAGGTTTACTAATTTGGGCATTATTTTTATTTCTACAATATTTAATATCACGCTAAATAGAAATTGACTAAGGACGAAACCCTGGTGCTTTAACAATCCGTAATGGAGAAGGGTTTCAGATAAAGAATCAGAATCACAGTACATGTCCCGGATATTCACAAATATCGAAATAAAGATTATAATTTTACGTGTTAACGTATTCATGATAGTACGTTTGCTGCAATGTAAAGTTTGTTACGCGTTGCCATAGCAACGCCTTCACAAGTCTTTGTGTACCTTTGTCTGGATTTGCCTCTGAATGAAACGCCCTGTAATACGTAAATTATACTTTCAATAAAACCTATCTGCTCTATAATTTCATCAATTGCTCTTAAACAATGTTCTTCAAAGAAATTTATGACAATTGTACAGGGGCACAATTGTCAAAAAAGGGACTTAGGTAGAATAAGGGTTCCTGCAAACCTGCAATATCACAAACTTTTTTTAAAATCCATTCGCGATTTCTTCCATTTATTACCAAAATAAACAGTCAAGGAAAAAGTTGGCGACGTCTGACAAGGCGGTGGGTGTATACCATCGGGCAAGCACGCAACCCGCGCGGCACCGACTTTTCAGTTAAAACTACAGCAGAGCCGTCGCGACCGCGCCTAACATAAAAATCACATAAAAATATACCAACATACCGCGACGCGAAGTGACCAGTGCTGTGTTGTGACTTTATGGGATTAAGGAATCATGGTGTTCAAATATTGGTATGTAACCTATTTTTGGACGGTTTTCGTTGGTATACGGTAACGGAACGGATGGGAAGGTCAGGACCTTTGCAACCTTTGGACAGAAAAAGAAAACCAACTGGATTATAGTTACTCGTTCAAAATCTTTTGTTTGCATACGGGCCGGTTTTTGATCCAGAGTTACATTTTGGTTAGATTAACTAAAACTACTTTTGGTAACTTTGACAATCGGTTAGGACCAATGATCAAAATAACAGCCCGTTGGTTATAATTATAACTATATTCGACAATTATTGGTACATTTTTTAACCATTAAGTACTTCAGTTATTTTCGGGTCAAAAAGTCGGTACTAAGTGGTTGTCCTTAGTTTGAGAAATCTATCCGAATCTTGAAAGTTTTCTCACGATGTTTTCCCTCAATAACGAGCTGTGAGTAAAATTATCTCAGATTGATTTAAAAAAACAGTGCTGTATTGTTTGTTGTAACTTTTTACGTTTGCAATGTTTTTAATATTTTGTGGCGTTATTTTTATCCAGTTGTCGTTTCCAAGCGTGATGTAGCTATACGTTTATAAAAGTTTATGAATGTTAATGGTAGACGTGCGTCATGAAATTTTTTATTTCAGACATTTATAAAAACCGGCCAAGAGAGTAATGGTTTCGTACCACTGATATTTATAAACAAGATTTTTCACAAACATTTTTTTTTCCATTTTTATTTGAATTGATTAAATGAAAGGTGAATCACGGTTTCTAATTTATGTTCCATTAAAAAAATACTTAAATCTGATTCAAACCAATTTTCGCTGGAAGATTACCACGCGGTTTACAAAATACATCTATTTACAAAGTGGTTGTAACATACGAAAGGATGGACAGACAGACATGACGAATCTATAAGTATTCCGTTTGTTTTCTCGTGCTACGGGACTCTAAAAACACAATATTAGTAAAGATAAAGACTGAACACGACAAGTCATAAACGGCTAACTGTGATAGTAACTTTATAACCAAAGTGTAGGTACAACATGGTGACAATACCTATAAAAAGTATGGAAGTCGTTTCTAGCCACATATTTATTGATTTATTGAATCACCAACATAAGACACAGCATAAAGAAGTGACAATATTATATAACATAATTACATTATTCTAAAGAAAGAAAGATAAGTAATTGTATACCTATATTACACACACAATAGCAGTGTTAACAACAATAACAATTCAACGATTCATATAAATACCACTTAGCGGCATTTCACTGCACAAAATAATACCAAATTTGCACAGTAAAAACCACTAAATACTAATTTAACCCATTGAGGTATAGTTCTACATTTACCTCAATGATTAACCTTTGAATTGAATGCGATCGCGATGTGTTCCAGTTCCCAGCACAAAATTCTCATAAGGGTCTAATTTTGAAAATGATTTCGCCAACCACACATCAAAGTGTGTCAAATCAAACATCAAACTTGGGAACTTTGAGTTCCAGTACAAAGAGGAACATTTTAGTCCCGCGAGAAACCATTAGTCTTAGTCCCTAGTAGGCCATTATATTGTTTCAAACTATCAAACTAGATTATGTCTAAAAATATTATGTTGCCTAACTTACATTCCAATAGCAGATTTTTTAGTTCCACTACGCTACGAATATTGAACAAGAATAGTTTTTTCTTTTTTCGTATCAAAAAGTTACGTATTACGTCATGACTCGTGCTACCAAATGACGCTCGTCCTATTATAAACCAATTCTGCGAGTTCATATTTTATATCATCTGGACACGAACTCTGTACTTCAGTTGCATAACACGGGTAGGTGGATCTGTTTTCACAAACATTGTCTCAAAGTAGGTAAATTACTGATGCAAGTACTAACTACAGCCATCCAAAGTACCCTATTGTATATGCAGTTAGAATATTACGTCTTTGAGAAAGCAAAACTTGGTGTTTCTCCGACCAACAAACTATGTTTTACTTACAGGAGTTGTGGGTGAAAATTCACAAATTCGATTTTCATAAAGCAAAACGATTATTTGACTCCCGGTAAACACGGAATATTAGAAAAAAAAATTAAAGTGCTCCCTTGTTAATGGTACTGAGAAAGCTTCTATCTAACTAGATTATTTCAAAGATTTAAATATTTGGTTTACTTAGTGGTCCAGTAGGCTTTTTGATCGTAGTCCTAGAATATATCATCAAACATCAAACTGTGCGCCGGTTAGAGACGCAAGGGTCGCGGGGTTCGATTCCCGCATCAAGACAAAGGTTTTGTTGATGGAAACAGTATCTTGTCTTGGGTCTGGGTGTCGTAGTTCCTTTTCCATATCATAAATCCTTATAAACTACGCGGCATCGACGGAGTATAAATTCGTACTATGTGTAGGTCCCCACAATAATAAGAAATCTTCGATTTTAATTTTCTTCAGAAATGTTGCAAGTTGCTCGTGTTTAAATAAAAATATTTTTACTTAGACAATGAAAAGAATATTTGAACAAAAGAAGTGTTTTGGACAATCAACTCCATTCGACAAATTTTATCGAAAATGTTGAGACTCATGGTGATTTTCTAAGCTTTATTAACAGAGAAGTTTATTTAACAATTACTTTGATTGACTTCTGGACAGTTGAATTTACTTAATCAACTTTTCTCTTCGCTTAATTGAAGGGTAGGTACAGGGGCAAACTGAAATGACAGAAAGAAAAAATAAATAAATTAATGCTACTCTGATACAAGAAAACTTAGAAAATATCGTTTCCTAAATTAACTTGACCAAATGCGATTAGCTTTATCATACTCGGATTTGAACTAACAATCGCCAGTTTAGAAACCCTACGAACGCGGTTTCTTCATGAAACTTAGTAACAGCTAGTGATGATTATCTAAGAATTTAAACTTTTATTTTATAATATGTTTGTCATCATCATCAGCCTTTTACAGTCTACTGTTGGACATAGGCCTCTCCCAATGTTCGCCGTTTTACCCTGCTTTCAGGTTGACGCATCTAGTTTATACCGGGTTTTTCGCAAATCGTCACTCTGGTGAGTTTCTGGCAGGGCGATCTACGCTACGTCTCCACTCAATAATTCTTCTTCAACCCTAACAATTGTCAGGTCTTCAATAGATATGGCAACCTTATTGCCACTTCGGCATGTTAATTTGATACAATATGTGAGTCATTCTAGTTTTTCTTTGATATTAACCCGAGTTCTTTCTTTTATTTCGATGTAGGGAACCTTTAATAGCAGCTTTGTCCATTGAACTCAGAATCGGCGAGTCTGATTAATAGTTCTGATTGCAATCTGGCCTTCACAGCCCTCAGGTTGAGGGTTGAAATATTAGCTCATAGAACAAGTGACCTAAAATTATGGAGATTGAAGTGTTTTTTCCCCTAACGTAAAATTTATTGTGTTCTTTCGGTTTGCCAGTGTCTAATTCAATGGTCAGATCTTCCTGGTTATTTTCGTATACAAACAACTGAAACTGTCATATAACCGCTTGATTATACTCATATTTCGGACTTAAATGAGAATTAGCCTAGTAGCGTGGGTGTCACCATTGTATTGTGTCTGCTGTCTGGGCCTTTCATATTCATAATATTCTTTATTGCACTCCATATGTTACAAAGGGTGGTAAAGAAACAGAATAGGTAAGTACAATATGGACCCTGTCGGGCACGGCAAAGGCAAGAGAGGGGATGAGACACCTTAAGCTTGTCGCTTAATCTTCTATATCTTCTATACTACTTATAAAGGAGATAATTTCTATAGACAACGACAAGGCTTATAGGTAAACCGAAAACACGAAACGCTTGCGCGATGTAATTGGACACAGTGCCATCTATTGGTTCATTTCTGAATTACGGGCTCGAAGCGAAGTGAGGGCGGGCCACTAGTTAGTAATAATTAGATGATTTGTTTCCAATATTGCACTTGTACTTAAAAATTATGAAATATTTTCTTTAAATTGTAATTGTAATTATATTCCTAGTTAACTTTCGACATTAAAGTGTGACAAACTAATAATACAAAGACCAAATAGCAGCACTGTTCATAGCAATCGTCATAGCACGTAACCATTTCGAACTATACGGATTCCAGGTGGGAGGGGCAATTATGTCCGCGATACCAGTTAGCTCGATGGACGCGTCCGGGAAGCTAAGTAGCAGACGCAAACGGAGCCAGAAACATCTGAGACCTGAATATTTTATACTGACTGAACCAGGAATATCCGAGACTATTTTATAGTGTCATAGATTTTGACCGTGGGAGAGCCACGCTTTGCATGAATAGGCCGGCTTGACCGGAGAGATACCACGGCCTCAAAGAAGACCGGCGTGAAGCAGCGCGCCTGTGTTTCGCAGAGTGAGTGAGGGTACCGGAGGCCCCTTTGGGGGAAAGGAGGTTAAAGGTTGGCAGTGAGACTCTACTGTTAAAGGTGTTGCAGGTGTCTATGGGCGGCTATTGCTTACCATCAGGTGATCCGTCTGCTCGTCTGCCACCTGTCGCTTAAGAAAAAAATATGTGTGAGTATATCTAATGGATGACAGAAACGCCTCGTTGGATTAGTGGTTTAAGTAACGGGCCATAATTCTTAGGTCGAGCCAGAGTATGTTTCGAATTTTTCGAACATAGGTAGGTTTGTAATCACCAATCTGCATTAGGTAAGCGTGGTAATTAAGCTTAATCCCATCATAGTAGCGTTAGTTTCTATGATGGAGGCCTTTGCCCTGCAGTGGGACAGCTGTATACAAGCTGATACTTAACTTTTTAATCGGTGATAGATGAGCAGACGGATCACCTGTTGTTAAACAAAGGGGGCTATCGCGGGTGAAAAATTCACTATATGTACTGTAAAACTGAGGTCCATCTACAGGTAAGATGTCAAAATGTCGCCAAACAACCAATGAATTCACCGTTGGACCTCAGTCTAACACCATAGTCTGCCTCACAGAAAACCGGCGTGAAGCAGCCCCTGTGCTGTGTTTCGCCGAGTGAGTGAGGGTACCGGAGGCCCACTCGGGGGAAGGGGACAAAAGGTTGGCAGCGCACTTGTAATTCCACTGGTGTTGCAAGTGTCCATGGGCGGCGGCAATTGCTTACCATCAGGTGATCCGTCTGCTCGTCTGCCACCTGTCGCTTAAGAAAAAAATATGTGTGAGTATATCTAATGGATGACAGAAACGCCTCGTTGGATTAGTGGTTTAAGTACAGGGCCATAATTCTTAGGTCGAGCCAGAGTATGTTTCGAATTTTTCGAACATTAGGTTTGTAATCACCAATCTGCATTAGGCAAGCGTGGTGATTAAGCTTAATTCCATCATAGTAGCGTTAGTTTCTATGATGGAGGCCTTTGCCCTGCAGTGGGACAGCTGTATACAAGCTGATACTTTACTTTTTAATCGGTGACAGATGAGCAGACGGATCACCTGTTGTTAAACAAAGGGGGCTATCGCGGGTGAAAAATTCACTATATGTACTGTAAAACTGAGGTCCATCTACAGGTAAGATGTCAAAATGTCACCAAACAACCAATGAATTCACCGTTGGACCTCAGTCTAACACCATAGTCTGCCTCACAGAAAACCGGCGTGAAGCAGCCCCTGTGCTGTGTTTCGCCGAGTGAGTGAGGGTACCGGAGGCCCACTCGGGGGGAAGGGGACAAAAGGTTGGCAGCGCACTTGTAACTCCACTGGTGTTGCAAGTGTCCATGGGCGGCGGCAATTGCTTACCATCAGGTGATCCGCCTGCTCGCCTGCTACCTATCACATAAAAAAAAATCGTCAACGCCATCTAGCGGATTTTCACACGCGCTATCCCTCATGGACATCCTCAAGTCAAAAGTACATTGCGAACCTTTTTTCCTTCCCCCGATTGGGCCTCCGGCACCCTCACTCACTCTGCGAATCCCAGCGAATGTGCCCACTTTAGGTATATTGGCCTATATAAACTCGATAAATAGAGTCATACTAAAAGTAATTTATCATCATTCATTTCAATAACACTTCAGTACTTTTATCTTTCAGGTAACTTTTACGCACCGATATCGTATGTAAGGCTTTTTCTTGTTTGGCAAGTCATGTTTACTTAGGTTTCTTGGCTGACTTGCAAAAGGATAGAATATCAACAGCAATATCATAGATAACCTTAGAAGTTCCTGTCTACAAACTTATAGCCAACATAACTTTGAGTACATATTTTATGCAATGTAAACTTGAGTCGGGACTTTTGCTGTTCAAACTTCGTATTCTATAGTATTATTGCTTGTAGATGATAAAGGCCCTCTTGTAATAAGAAAACAAGGTTAGTGGAAAATCTGGCTAATCTACATACCTTAACTGGATCAAAGGAAAATTTACAAGCCCCAAAAGTGATGAAATATTTCAACCTACCGCTCCCAGCCGTAACTATTCCTAAAACTAATCTAACATCAGTCTACATTTTGAATAATTTATTCTGGCTTGGCGCCGTTGTAAAAAAGATTCCATCATAGAAAAAAAGAATAAAGTAAAAGTAAAGTATCACCCTTTAAACTGTCCTACTGCAAGCCAATGGCTCCATCATAGAAATCAAGTCATCGCAACTATGATGGGATTTGGCTTGAACACAATAAACACCACGCTTGCCTAATGCCGATTAGTGATCACAAACCCGAGCCATGTTCGGAAAATTCGAATCATAAGTACCTTTACTTCCTAAACCCTAGAATGCGTTACTTAATAGCATCACGCTAAAGAGATTTGTCATATTTGGAATTTAAAACCAATCACTATGGGTTAGGGTCGAAAATAAAATATTTGTAAAGTTTTTTTTCGACCTCGACGGCATATTCGAGATTCATAATCTTCTATACTATTTATAAAGAAGTTAATCTCATAGTCAACGTCAAGGCTTATATGTAAACCGAAAACACAAAACACATGCGTGATGTAATCAAATCCCAACGCCATCTATCGGCAGTGGTGTAAGTTCAGTCGTGAAACGAACGAAACGAAGAGGGCGGGCCACTAGTTATCTATAAAACTACTAATGACAGCGCTATTGGAATTACTTTTCCAAACGTTTTCAGTAATTGTGTAAAAAAGTCTTAAAATTTCCTACATTTATTACACAAAGGCCGGTCTGATACGTTAAAACCTTTTGTTCTTGTGTGACAAACATCTTTTCACCTACATCTGTGAGAAATGAACATATGGACCGAAAATTGCTTTTTGAACCGTGTGAGTTTTAGTTCACATTTCCTTTCTATCTATTGTAGGTATTTATACAAGAAGAATTTTTACGTAAGTACTGAAATAATCCGTGATAGATCTAAAGAAAAAATATTACCGTATTGAAAGAATTATTATTGACATTAATGGGTAATAACTGCGAAGCGACGCAATGGTGACTCAGTGGAAAAAAACGCGACTGACTGCCGTAGTACAGGGGATCCTAGTTCGAAACCAAGCATGCACAAAGTGGATTATTCAAATCAAGATATGGGCGTGTTTCTACCATCAGCTCGATGGTGAGGGAAAACATCGTGAGGAAACGTACTCGTTTCGGATAGTTCCTGAACGTGTAACCATGATTCAGCTGGTCTGGTTTCCTTATTAAAGAGTTGCGACGGGCAGTCGTTTTATTGTAGTTACCAGACTCTCTAAATCCTGAATCATGGCAGGCCTGTCCCACTCCGCGTGTAGGTATCGAACTTGCAAGTACATGCGGCGGCCCCTCCGGAGGGGTCAATTAGTGGAAAATCACGAGCGAGCGGCGACGCATGCGCGACAGTTGCTTGCGATAGAAAGAGAACGCACTTCTAGGTATGAATAAAGGTAGGCATTGAACGCTGTGCGGTCGGAATTTCAACGTTATGTTATGGTAGCCTGAGTCTTCATTTCCATAAACGGTTTTTAGGAGTGGGCTTTCTGTACTTGTACTATTAAGTATTCTGTGATCATGGTAAGCATGCTACCGGGACCAAACCAACCAACGTTCGTACCAACGCCCCGTTGGTCTAGTGGTTTAGGTACCGGGCCGTGATCTTGGGGCCCCGGTTTCGATTCCCGGGTCGAGCAAAAGTATAATTCGAATTTTTCGAACATAGCTCGGGTTTGTGATCACCAATCCGCATTAGGCAAACGTGGTAAGCCTAATCCCATCATAGTAGCGATGACTTGATTTCTTTGATGGAGGCCTTTGCCCTGCAATGGGACAGTATATAGGCTGATACTATGCTACCGGGAATGCTAAGACTAGCGGCCGCCCGCAACTTAAGAGATTTTTCGTACAAAAGGATTTTCCCGCTGATTCCCGTTTCCGTGGGAATTTCGGGAGTTCCTTTCTTAGCACTCTACGGTTCCTAAGCTACGTCCCTTCCAAATATGAAGTGCCTACGATTGCCCTGTGGGCTGTGCGTTGATAAGTCAGTCGGAATTTATTTTGACACTTTTTCCCGGTTTGTTCGACCTACTTTATTCCCCACATATTGTGTGAAGTAGGTATCCTATTACGAGCGATCAGGTGAGGAAAACTATCTCCTTCCGTGTTATGGGATAAGAAAAGAAACAGGTGTAGGGATATTAAATAACCTGTTTATGTTGACCTACATAACACCGAATGTAAACATGTTTTATTTATGGACTATGGATATATCTATCGGGAGCGGCTGGCGTGCATTGGGGAGACCTATGTCCAGCTGTGGACGAGCGTGGGTTGCTGATGATGGATATACCTTAAATCAAACATTTTTGGTATTAAAAGAGGATCTATTCGATTCATATGTGCATGCATTATGTAGCTGGTGAGGTACATTTTAAAGGGACAGCTTCACCAGGTCCAGTCAGGATCACACAGTCAGGCGAAAGCCGTTGTCACATTGTTATTTTAGTTTAGAAGACTACAAAAAAAAATGATGTAACTACTATCACCTCTACACACAGTCCTAGCGAAATAACACACATTTTTCCCTTTTGGAAGTGTCTCTTAGGCAACCTATGTTATTAAATTCCTCAATATTACTTTTGATACCCAAAACGTATAGGTTGGATGAAAAAACTTAATCTTTATTCTTTAGCGGCCGCCCGCGACTTCGTACGCGTGGAGTTAATTATTGACACTTACCGTCATATTTTGGACAATCCACAAATATATTGTTATAAATTGTAGCCTATGTGTTATTCTGATGTATAAGCTATATTGTCGTAAAGTTTCATTCAAATCCATTCAGTAGTTTTTACGTGAAAGAGTAACAAACATCCATACATCCTTACAAACTTTCGCCTTTATAATAGTAGTAGGATGTGGTTCACAAAATACATCTACTTACATACTAAGTTCCAATAATACAGCTCTTATAGTTCTGGAAATAAAATATCTATGACACACGGAGACAGGGCCGAGAGACAGACATTTCAAATCACTAAGGGTTCCATTTTTTGGCATCTGCCCCCTAATGTCCCTTAGTACCATTAGGATACAATGTACGATTAAGTACAGTACAAACATTTTCCGCATTCGGGACATAAGCCACAGTTAGTGTTCAATGACACGGTAAGGGAAGTGTGCCAATTAGTGACCATTTGTAGCCGGCGCTCGCCCATGACGTCGTCAGGAAGTGGATCTAATCATACACAACAGGCATAGGTCGCGGTTTTACAAATGTCATTTTTTATGGACGGTAGCAGACGAAGAGACAAATCACCCGCACACGTGCAAATTGTGGAATGACCTTCCAGTTGCGGTGTTCCCTGATCGCTATGACATGTCCTTTTTTAAACGAGGTTTGAAAAGAGTACTTCTTTCACGGTAGGCAGCGGCATGACTGTGCCTCGGCATTGTTGTTGTCTGTGAGCGGCGGTTACCATTTACCATCAGATGGACCGCATGATCGTCTGCCTATTTCAGCAATAAAAAAAAATCACCTGATGGTAAGCGATTGACGCCGCCCATAGGTACCTGAAACACCAGTGCGCTACCAAACTTTTTCCCTGCTTTTACCCCGCCTGGGCCTCCGGTATCCTGACTCACCCTAAACACAATGCTCTGGTACCCTGGCTCACGCTAAACTCATTGCAGGTGCTGCATCACGCATTGATTTATAGCATACTAGTGGCCGCCCGCGACTTCATCCGCGTGGAAAAGTAACTTTTTACCGCACTTTTAACCCCTTACAACCCCCTTTTCGCAATAAAAAGTAGCCTATGTTCTTTCTCAGGGTCTAGATTATCTGTATACCAAATTTCATTTAAATCCGGAGGCCCACCCGGGGGGAAGGGGATAAAAGGTTGGCAGCGCGCTTGTAACTCCACTGGTGTTGCAAGTGTCTATGAGCGGCGGCAATTGCTTACCATCAGGTGATCCGCCTGCTCGTCTGCTACCTATCACATAAAAAAAAAATCTGTTGAGTAGTTTTGGCGTGAAAGAGTAACAGATAGACAGACAGACAGAGTTACTTTCGCATTTATAATATATGTATGGATTCACTCTCATAAAAAAGAGGGCAGGTTAGGTAAGGGAAGGCCATTACACGTATTCTCTACATTTGACTTATCTAGGTATCCATTATAAAAATAAAGCTTACTAGGAAACGTCAAAGCTTACAGGAAAACCGAAAAAGCGAAACACATGCACGATGTAATCGATATCCAGCGCCATCTATTAAATTAGTACTGATCTATGTTAGTTAGGTCCTGAAACAAAATGAAAGCGGGCCACTAGTAAAACAATAAAGAAGATATTCTTTATTGTTAAAGAACTTTATTGTTCGTCTTCTTTATTGTTAAAGTAGCTCCTTTAAAGAGATTACTTTTGTCCATTATTTAGGTTACCAATTTTTCTTGATTGCCTCGGATTTGGGAGGATTGGGAAATGTCCTATTATTACATTGGCTATTAACATAATCTTTTTAGAATAAAGTCTTATACTTACCTTTGTGGCTGAGTAATTTCTTTTAAAGAATAATTCGTTTACATTGACAAATTCCTTTGTAATCTTATATACAGAGTGTAACTGTGTACATTTACATCCCTTTAACTACAAGTTATATTTCAACCATTCTGAACAACATTTGTTCAAAAACTTTTCCAAATTCTTCGACTCGCCATACAAAATCACCAAGTCACGTGACCGATTTTGTATGGAAAGATGATTTTTTTAACGAATTTTCAAAATTCATAGATCAAAACTAAATGTGTTTCAGAATAGTTGGTAGAACACGTGGTTAAAGGGATGTAAATGTTCACAGATACACCCTGTATATATTTTTAAAGTAATTATAGTGTTTAATCTAAATGTATGTAACAAATGTTTGTACCGCGTTGTGATGTCTAAAATAAAATAAAATAATAAATATGTCAAAAAAATATCAATACACTCCACAGGCCGGTGGCATTACGCAAGTTTATAATCCTAACTTCCTAATCCTAATCCTAACTAATATTATAAATGCGAAAGTAACTCTGTCTGTCTGTCTGTTACTCTTTCACGCCAAAACTAAGTGCTGAACGGATTTAAATAAAATTTGGTATACAGATGATGATTCAGACCCTGAGAAAGAACATAGGCTACTTTTTATTGCGAAAAGGGGGTTGTAAGGGGTTAAAAGGGGGGTAAAAAGTTTCTTTTCCACGCGGACGAAGTCGCGGGCGGCCGCTAGTAACCAATAAGAGCTTTAGCTCACTTGTAGATAAATTGATATCCGAGATCCTGTCCCCGGGAGATAGGGGTATCGGGAAGAATCTAATGATCGCGTTAGCTCCGATGTACGCATGCAAAATTGCAAAGATACGTAAATGGATTAAATGATACCACTGCCTCACAGAAAACCGGCGTGAAGCAGCTCCTGTGCTGTTTCGCCGAGTGAGTGAGGGTACCGGAGGCCCATCGGGGGGGAAGGGGATAAAAGGTTAGCAGCGCAATTGTGACTCCACTGGTGTTGCATGTGTCCATGGGCGGCGGCAATTGCTTACCATCAGGTGATCCGCCTGCTCGTCTGCTACCTATCACATAAAAAAAAGAAATGGGTTCTGGATCTAATAAATTTTAATAAGATTTTTTAAGAACCTTGAACATTTGTGCTACAGATCTAGACAAAGGAATTATAAACATAGCACAACTTAACATATACAGGGTGTAACAAAAAGGGGGTATCTCATATTAGAGTTTTTAACCTACGAAGTTAATATTACGATTATTAATATTTAATTGAAATCCGATTCTTCGTGAAATCCATTTCAATTCGCACATCACAAATGAGCAATCAGCTGATAGGGATAACCTTTGACCGCTCCTTTTTGAATAGTAATTATCGCCCCTTGCATTCCTGATAATTGTTGGCATACAACATTTTATAAATGAGTTATGGTACGATTGTTTATCTTTTCCTAAAAATTTTTTAATTCATTTGATACTTTGCATATTATTATAGAATCTACATAAGGTACACATTATTTCCCTTTATGGTTGATACCCCCTTTTTGTTACACCCTGTAGAAGTGTTCACAAACACTTTGAAAGAAGCCGATAAGAGGATTAAATTACTTTAATGTTTTCGTTTAGTTATACGGGAAAATACTAAATTACCTCCATCAAAATTTTAAAGCATATCATTCCGGGGTGCGTTGGTTGTCGTTTTGCTACCCGGAATCAGCTAAATTACCTTTTCAAGCCAAATTTGTTATGTTATGTAGCGTTATCTCTAAACCCATATATCATACGCCTCTCGACGCCTATTTGCTCATCGTTAGTCCGAAGGGTGATTTAAATCAAAAAAGTTTTTTGTTGGTCACTAATGATGACACTTAAGATGATAACACTTTACTCAAATTTGCCTTAAGGCAATAATGCCGCAAAATCATCCTGCAAACGGTGTGTAGTAGATAAGTACCTATACAATACGTCGCCTATCTGGTCATTGTTAGTCCGGAGGGAAATTAAGTCTAACATTTTTGATGGTTATTATTAACCTGACCTTATTAATATTTTATGATGATAAAACTTTAGGTACTTGCCAAAACTTGCCAAAAAAAAATGGTGACGTCAAGCCAACGATTGGCCCCTAAGCCGACAATAGTCCGTAATTGTCCAACTTTCCTGTACATACTTGAGGCACAAATAGCGATTGATCTGATGTTTACTGATTAATTCGCGAGCCGAGTGCGGTTCTCAGAAATTTATAGATTTCGCAGTAAACGGATATCGTGACTGCTGTTTGGTAGGGATGTGACATTCCGCAAGAAAAAACATTTTGATTTATCCTAATAAATCACCTATTTTTAGAGGTATTTTCTTATACGTTATTCTAATCCTTGTGTAAGTAGAGGGAAGTTTACTCATACTTCCTACTCAGGTAGGTACCTATTAAAATTATCCTAGGTTGGCTAAATATGCCTCGGCCTGGTAGATATATTTTTTTTTTGTGATTAAAATGATTAAATGACGAGTTTCTTGCCGGATCTTGTCGTCAGATTTAACTTTCTGTATCCGGAGGTAGAATCGCATTATATTTTTTTTATCTATCGATATTTTTTTGTAATCATAATGTAAATTATTAATAATATGCTTTATGCTTCTTGTATGTAGCCTCTACTCTTTAATAGGGGCTGCGTATAGGCAGCATGCCATCTATTGGGGCGAAAAGGTCCATAGGCCTTTCCTAGGACTTTTCCGCCCCAATGGCTGTCTGTTCTCCTCGCAATGTGCCCGGCCCATTGCCACTTGAGTCACGCAACACTTAGTTCCTATCGATATTTTTCCCATCCCTAGTATTTGGTCTTCGTTTTACGAGCTTATTGATTTGGGGACATTTCGTGCGGTGAAGTGGCCACTACGTTTTAAGTAGATGACGTGGCCTTAGTCATAACTCATGAAGCTATTTGTGATTAATCACTCGTCTTGACAGTTATATTGTAATGCTTACATGGCAAAAATATGACAATGTGAGCACGATAAATATGGGTACCAAGACGTAAATCAACCGCTCCAATGATGACACAGACACAGAGTAGTTTGTAGTGAGTGAAGAAACGAACCGGGGAAAGAGCCCTTAGCAAGTACCTGGTGAGCGTCTCCCAAGATTCGGTCCGTATGCCGAGACGGTAGGAAGGACCATGGGCTGGTGGAGGGACATGTCCTCCTGTCCAATATTTCAGCTATGGCGGCCAATCTGAAAAGCAGCCATCGACGCATGACATATAATAGTGCACTTGTGCACTCTCTATGCCACTACTCTCCCTCATATTTTGATGGGACAGTCGCAGGACCGATGGTTTAAAGATACAGGGGTACAAGACCGCCAATTTCCAGACATCGGGCTAAACCGAGAAATTCTCAGTTTCTATACAGAAAAAATACTTTTCTCCTCTATCCTATTACTGTATCAGCGAAGAGTATTTAATAACACGGGAGTGTCTAATATAGTGCTATCTGAACGAACTCGTCAAATAGATTATAAAAATGTGTATGTAATTTTAGGATTTCATATTATAGATAAGCAAAAAAATTCAAACAAGAAATTGGTATTTATGAAAAGAGAAAACCGAATACAATACTTATTCATACAATTATTAAAACGGAATTGTCTTGAGTAGTACGTACTCCATACCAAACTTTCATTAATAACAAATTGAACATCGAATCTGGGTAAAAAGACAGCTAAAATGGCTATTGAAAATTCCTTTTTCCAATAATAATTTTCAATTATCTGCAGGAATTGGTTTGCAGTCCGTACGTTTTAATTTGTCCGTTTCTAATATAACTTCCTCAATAAATACACTGCCTTGATTTGAACTTATTGATCCATTTGAATTTATTGCTTAACTTTGGAATAGCAAACGCTTCCAAGGCTACTGATATCGGCAATTTCATTCGAAATAAAAGGTAGCTAAACCAATCTCTCTTCTCAATCATAAATACTTATTATAGGGTAAAGGTGCGATAGATGCCGTAGTAGGTTAGATGCCTCAAACAACATGTAGCGACCTGTGCGAACACTACACTCATAGTGTTTCGTTTATACAAGCGTATCCCTTCCCTCCCGCCAGTCGATGCTAAGGGCTACACTAAGGGCTGAGTGGTAGTATTCACACAGGTCGCTACATGTTGACTGAGGCATCTAGCCTACCTTTACCTTAAACGGGAGTAAACCACAAAATAATTACCCACAGAAGTTAGACTCAGCCTGATTTTGAATTTAGAAGAGTTCGTTGGCATATGCTAGGGTTGTTGTTCGGCATGAGTACATAAGCGCGCGGCCTCTACCACAGACCTCGACAGTTTGACAATCTTATGTCATAGGCTAGGATTAATGTGGTCGAAAAGGCGTATTTCCCCGTTAGTGCGCATGCGTGAGTACATGACACGTTTTTAGCTATTAGTGGGCAGCCTCCTTTCTGTGTGTAATTATGTTGTGACTAAACGCTAGGATGTTTAACTAAACCGTACATTATAGCACTTACTGCTTGACGTTTTGACCAGTGGCCTTACCATGAGTTTGAAATACTATCCTCGCTATCGAAAACTATGACTTTGTCTCTTTCATTGTGCTGCATTTGAAAGAGACAAAGCAATAGTTTACATTATGTCAGTTTTCGATGTCAACTCATGGTAGCGCTACAGATCGCTTGTGACCACGGGCGTTTGACGCGGACGAAACGTCAACGACTTTAGGCTCCGAAACCCCAACGCCCTAACAAAAACTATAAACCTACGCAAATAAACTTACTTACTCCACTGGCCCAGCAACCCGAAACGAGTGCCTCAAAAACAAGAGAACGCCACTTCGGTCGATCCTGCTCTACTTGTTGCCAGTCCTTGGCCTGAAGTTCTCGCAGATCACTCTCGACGACGTCTTTCCAGCGATACCTAGGTCGGCCTACCGGGCGTCGGCCTATCGGTCGGCTTAGGTATATCGTCGGCGGCGGTCGGCGGTATGCAAATAAGATTATTTTAATTTTATTTAAGTACTTATTTTCAATCTGTAGTCAGGCCGATGCGTCCTTTACCAGATTATTCTTTATCAGATTATTGTTTGCGCCGTGCCGATTGCTACTTCAACTTGCTGATCTGCTTAGCTGTGTCGACACCTTTCGATCTGTGGTGGCGAATGAGCTCACGTCGAATTTAATCTCGTAGAAAAAAGCCTTTTGTATGGACCGTCGAGTAACATTTATTCTTCAACGTAACCACATTGACAAGAGCAACATTATTAACGGAAAAATATTTTAGTCATGCGGGCTACAAAGTGGAAGGAAAGCTACTAAAAAATCAAATAGAACTCTGGTAAAACGGTTTTATATATTTCACTAAAGAAAAAATCTTTTAATTGCTTTCCCAGTTCAAATTAATTTCATTAATTTTAGAGGTTTTCGACCGTAAGGATTTCGAAAAGTAATTAATTTAGAAATGATTTTGAGCCGTAAATGTACCGAAAAATGTTTTTTTTTGTTATTACCAGCCCTAAAAAATAACATCGCGTTTCTAAAATTAAACTTACCTTAAGCCATGAACCAATTATAAATAATTAGTTATTATTTTTTCCTTCGTGTATTTTACTCTATGATTTAAATAAACATGGCGGACGGCGGTGAAAGAAAACATCATGAGGAAATCAGCATTTAGGTACTTTGCATGTTAGAATGATTCAGCTTGTCTGGTGCGTACAGCTTGGTGGTGGTACCACACCAACTGCGAACAATGGCCTCTCCTTCTATAGACGTTGGACTATTAGTTCTCGCTGGTGATGCCAAGAAAAAATTGGTATCGGGAAGATATTGTACTGTCAATACAGACAACACCGCAAATGATAATTGTATTTCCAATACAGACAATACCTTTTGCACAAGACAAGACAGGTAACGTGAAACAAAACAATATTATCGTCGTAAGACCCAGACAGCCACAATGGAAAATCAATAGTCTTATGCCTTTTAAAAGGCTTTCAGGTCTAACGATGTTATATCAAAATCGTAAAAAACACAAATTATATAAAAAGAGACTGATTCAGCCGTCAATCCTGAACATCCTCCCTTCTCGCCTCCATCATAGAAATGAAGACATCGTTACTATAATGGGATTAGGTTTAAACACTACGCTTACCTAATGCGGATTGGTGATCATAAATCTGATTGACGGCCTCGATGGCGCAGTGGCTAAGGTGTTCGCCCGAAGCGTGAAAGGTCCCGGGTTCGATTTCCCGGTCAAGTCAATTTAGGAAACTACATTTTCTAAGTTGTCTTGGGTCTGGGTGTTCTGGGTTGACGCCCCCAGATTATCGTCATCTGGTACTCATAGTACAGGGGTTGCTCTAGTTTGAGACCAGGTTAATTGGTGTGATTGTCTGGCGCATTTATTTATTTACTTACTTATGTTTTAAAAATTTTGCTCGACCCTTAAACCAAACACAAAACACCAAGATCACTAACCCGAACTTAAACCACTAGACAAACGGCGCGTTAAACATCTATATCTTCTTCTATACTATTAATAAAGAGGTAACGCCTCGGCCTGTGACTGACTGACTGATTGACTGACTGACTGACTGACTGATCTATCAACGCACAGCCAAAACTACTGGACCTAAAATCATGAAATTTGAAACATAGGTAGTTCTTACTATGTAAGCGCGCACTAAGAAGGGGTTTTGTGAAATTCACCCCCTAAAGGGGTAAAAGGGGGGGTTTACGTTAGTATGAAAGTCTTTCAATTTTGATGTTAGAGATTTGAAAATTTGGATTATGGTTGTTTATCAAAAATAAAATTGACCTGTTTTAGTTTTTTTTTAAATTCAAGCCATAAAGGGGTGAAATGGGGGTGAAAACAATGTATGGGAGATTTATTATTTTTAAAGCTAGAGTCTTGAAAATTGGTATTTGGGTTTTCCATACAAATTAAATGAAAGTAATTTCAACTTTTTTTTTTTCTTCAGCTTACAAAGGGGTGAAAGGGGGTTAAAACGTCGTATGGAAAATTCGTCATTTTTAAAGCTAGAGCTTTGAAAATTGCTATTTGGGCTTTGCATGCAAATGTAAAGAAAATTGAATTCGGCATTTTTTTCTTCAACCTAAAAGGGGAGAAAGGGGGATAAAACACCGTATTGTCAATTTTAAAGCTAGATTCTTGAAAACTTGGTATTTGGACTTTGCCTACAAATGTAATGAAAGTGAATTCGTTATTTTTTTCTTCAACCTAAAAAGGGGGGGAAAGGGGGTTGAAACGAAGTATTGTCATTTTTGAAGCTAGAATCTTGAAAATTGGTATTTAGGCTTTGCATAGAAGTTTTATAAAGTCCCCCCTTTTATAGGGGGGTGAACGGGGAACTGATTAAATTTGACAAAGTAAAGTTATAGAGATTCCAACATTTTTTAAATCAAATCTTTTTGAGATTCCTTCATTAAGGTTTACGATCACCAAAATTATCAATCCTATAAGTATCAGTAAAATTTCTTTTTGCTAATTACTTTGATTGTTGTGAATTCTACTTCGTTCAAAAATTAAATACCGAAGCGAAGCGAGGGCGGGCCACTAGTACTAATATAATAAAGCTGAAGAGTTTGTTTGTTTGTTTGTTTGTTTGAACGCGCTAATCTCCGAAACTACTGGTGCGATTTGAATAATTCTTTTTTGTTGGATAGTCCATTTATCGAGGAAGGCTATAAGCTAAATAACATTACGCTATGACCAATAGGAGCAAAGACAGAGCGGTAAATGTGTAAAAAACGGGGAAAATTATTCATTTTTTAAGGCTTTCTTTGCGTGCGCTGCGAAACGGTTCAAGATACACAAAAAATATGTATGAAAGAATTATTCCTCTATACATGATCTAAAAAAAAGTCCGCGACGGCATATGTCTATCTTTTAAGGTTTAGTCACAATGACCGCTTTTATGGTACCAAATTTGGTCGAAATAATTTGTTTAAGTTGTATCAACATAATAATATTAAGGGGGTTGTAAGGGGTTAAAAGGGGGGTAAAAAGTTACTTTTCCACGCGGACGAAGTCGCGGGCGGCCGCTAGTAAACTATAAGTAAAGCGAAAATTAAATCGTCAAATAAGGTTCAAATTCCCTCTTGCAATGTCCCCAAAAGGCTGGATTACTTCCTCGGATTGCAATGGTCTGTTGGGCAAAGGAAATGCCTGCATTTACATCTCCCAGGACTTCAACTAAGTACTCCGCAATCAGAGACGTGTTAATTATGGATAGTCTTTATGCGTATTAAAATAAGTATCAATCTTCTATACTATTTATAAAGAGATAACTTCTATAGACAACGACAAGGCTTATAGGTAAACCGAAACTACGAAACGCTTACGCGATGTAATTTGACACAGCGCCATCTATTGGTTCATTTCTTAATTACGGTCCCGAAACGAAGTAAGGACGGGAACAATATAATCTGGACCTCTTTAAGGCAAGAGTGATAGGCTTTTCACGGGTAAACATGGCGCACCTTAGACCTCAGATTCACTTAACATCAGGTGTGATCGAGGTCAAATGCTTGTCTGTCGTAAAATAAAAATTAAAAAATCACTGAAAGCGGCAGTTAGCAAATAATTGCAGTAAAAAGTAAAGTTTTAGCCTAAATACTGTCCCAGTGCAACTACTGCAAGGCAAAGGCCTCCATCATAGAAATCAAGTCATCGCTACTCGGTATAATCACCGCGCTAGCCTAATGCGGATTAATTATGCCTAATGCGGATTGGTGATCACAAACCCGAACTATGTTCGCAAAATTCAAAACTTTTAATTTTGCTCCACACAGGACCCAAAAATCTCGGTCCGATACCGAAAATTCTTTGTCATACTAGGCTACTCTCCAACCAAATCAGTAAATTAGCAAAACTTTACCTACGACCATACTAAAACTTATTATATGCGGTTGTCAAAAGATCGTGCGTTTAGACAGATATTTGCCAATGGCAATGCATGCAATGCATGGCGCCAGCCATGCCCGCTGAACCAACGTGGGGTCTAATTGCAATAACAAAAATAAAATATCTACTTGTCATTCTGCAATGAAGAATTCAAAGTATTTATAATTTATAAGCGCTTGTTACCAGTAAGACACAAATAGCATAGCGCAGGCTGTCCTACGGTCAGTAGGTCGGTGTTTTGCTCGGTATCGATTTGATGGCTATTGATTTCTCTTATTACTAAATTATTAGCTTTTCGCCGGTTAGACTTATAATGCAAGTCGAGTAGGTATTTATTTGGTTCCTACCGACCTAACCGGTAGCGTTTTCTTAAGAATCATTGGTATAAAATAATTCGTATCCAAATAATTGCTGAACTGGGCAGTGAAGGAAAACAGCACGTTTTGTGACATTTCTAAAACGTGTTAAAATAATTCAGTTGATCTGGTTCCCTGTCTCCCCTAGTAACTAACAGATTCTCCGAATCTTGGATCATGGTCTAAGCGAGCCCCGGGCTCCAACGGGAATTACACGCAAGATGAAATGAGATTTGTTCAATCCCGAACCAATCGTTTCAATAAAATCAATTCTGAGTTACAAAACGTTCTCGTTTTTATTTATGATAGGATTTCTCTAAACCAGGATCTCAACGTAATGAAAATGGATTGCTTAATGTAACGCCAAAGGAGGCTCAAAATGATGGGGGTATTAAAGGATTTATAAAGGTGACTTCAGATTTATTCCTCTGCTTCCGTCAATCGCTTAATCCCCAATGCATCGGGTAAGCTTACCTGACAACAGATTTATGTGGACAAAAATACGACGAATTTGTAACCATGGAACAGTTGCGCTCCGGCATTAGGCTGGCCCAACTGGTGTCAGACTAAAGAGCGGTGTAAACTTCGAAAAGTACAGTAACGGGTTAAGTTCTCAGACAGTCAGGTAATAAGTAGTTAATGGTAAGTAGCGTCCAACTGTAAGCGACCTTCATGTCATAAGTTGCCGTCCCTAGATAAACTACTATAAAACCAAAATAAGGTCTAAACTCACCGACGATGATGCAAGTTACCCTGTACTTGTTGTCGAAGTGAAACCCGCTCTTTAGGCCTCAGAGAAGAATAACCCTGTGAAGCTACCCCTGTGCTGTGTTTAGCCAAGTGAGTCTTGGTATTGGAAGCCAATTTTGGGGGAAGCCACTTGGGACTCTGTCTTCTGTGTAACATAAACAAAAGTAAATAATATATTTGATACCAAGATATTAATACTAATGTATTGATACCAATAAATTTGATACCAATTATTTGGATGCTTATTATTTTGAAACCAATTATTTTATACGAATGATTTTGATGCCAATGACTGTACAAGGCACCCTCAAGGTCCCCTGTCCAGGCAGGGGAGACGGTTTGAATAAAAACACCAGTTCCGTCTGACTTGTGTTGATTTTATTTTAAAACTGCCAAACCTAGGCAGGCGGCCTTGGGGCTCATTATTCCGGTGACACACAATGCTTGCGCGGTGTAAAAAATGCATCGTGCCATCTACCGGAAGAATGACAAACCGCCTGCTTGCGTGCTTTATACAATGACTGCGATATCAATGATTTAGACACCTACCAATGCTTTTAATACCAATGATTTCATAATTACTAATTTGATAGATATAAAGGTCCTAGACTAGGAAGGTATCTCCAGTGTTGATTGGAAGCGATTTATTAACACTAATTATTAATTTGCACCACCTCTAGAAGCAAAGCAAAGGGAAACCTATATAGAGTAATAGGCAATAGCGCCGGTGAAATTAGCATTCCGGTACCGGTCAAAGTCACTTTGATGTAGTAATTGAACTTAAGGGTCATTCAAACCTTTAATATCAATTCATAAATCCTAACCTTATATTATAAATGCGAAAGTACTCTGTCTGTCTGTCTGTTACTCTTTCACGCCAAAACTACTGAACGGATTTAAATGAAATTTGGTATACAGATGATCTAGACCCTGAGAAAGGACATAGGCTACTTTTTATTGCGAAAAGGGGGTTGTAAGGGGTTAAAAGGGGGGTAAAAAGTTACTTTTCTACGCGGACGAAGTCGCGGGCGGCCGCTAGTGTTCTATAAAGACTTAAATTGTATAAACAATATTTCTATTTCTAACACAAAGAGAGGTCGACAAGGTATTTGAACTAGGAACTAAGAGCGAGAATTGTATCAAGTCAAAATGTTTTCGGCTGACGGCAATATCGTGTGTATAAAACATGGATGCTTTAATCAAGTTACTAAAACTAAAATGACTTCTTTTAATTTCAGTCCAGTTTTAACACGAGTCAAGTCATGCATGAGTGACAGACCAATCTTTTCCAAAGATTGGTCTAAAGATTGGTTTAGGGCAAGTGGACCCAAAACATGACATAAGAAAATTATTTATTTATTTATTCAAGAACACTTGGTATTTTACAGGGCAATTACACCAAAGTATACACAACCTAATCCAATCACAATAATAATTTTACAGTAGGTATACCAATACTAACAATACAATATTTTAATGCCTACCTAGGCATTAAAATATTGTGTTGTTTTGACTGGCCGGTTGGCGCAATGGTAGTGACCCTGCATCATGCGCCAAAGGTCGTGGGTTCGATCCCCACCCTGGACTAACATTTTTGTGATGAACACTTGTGTTTGTTCAGTGTCTGGGTGTAATATAGGTATGTATTTAAGTATTATATTTGTGATCCTCTGTTGTCTGATATTGTAATACTAGTGCTTAAGCTACTTAGTACGGAGTCAGGTCAATGTGTGAGATGTTGTGAGAATTTATTTATTTATTATTGTTAAGTATCTTATAAAATATGTGTAATCGTAGATTTTATTTAAATTAACTTATTTTTTACTTAAGAAAGCCATAACATGTTTTAGAGACAATCTTAAATACTGGCATTGTGCACTTCCATCTGGAACACGCGTTAGCAAGTCGTTTATGAAATTCGTGAGACGCATTGTATGGATGAGCCCTTACAAATAACTAGCCTTCTGCTCACTGCGCTCCCTGTGACTAAAGTAATGTTTTCCTGTAGAAAACTTGCATGAATGGGCCGATATAACTGGAGAGGAGTTGGAGCCATAAAGTCCTTGAGTGGAGACCGCGACTCGGCAAACGTAGTGTTGGACGCCCTGCTACAAGATGGGATGACGACATTCGAGGTTGGCTGAAGTGAGCTGGATGAGAGTGGCCGAAAATCGGGAGCGGTGGCGTGCATTGGGGGAGACCTATGACCAGCAGTGGACCAGAGGTGGGTTGCTGATAATGATGATGTATGATGAACTGGAGAGGAAAAAGAGTATAGCAACATTTGCGCTGCGTTTCACCGAAGGGTACTAGATGCCCAATCCGGGGGAAGGGAAAAAGGTTGACAGCGCAATTATGACTCCATTGTTGTTGTGAATGAAAGTGTATATGGTATGGGTTGCTTACCTCTAAACATTTAAATCCCTTTAACCACGTCTTCTACCTAACTACCATTTTGAAAAACATTATTTTTTTCTATGACTTTTGAAAATTCGCATAGCCAATCCAATCCTATCATCGTATCAATCATCGTCCGTCTGCTCGTCTGACACCTATCTCATAAAAAAATCTACTGTTCATACCAAGTCACGTGACAGTTCAGAACGGTTGGTAGGGTTTAAATGTTCAAAAATACACTTCTAGTACTACTAGTGTTTACCAGTTTTGAAATTTGATTTTACATCACACTTTTTGCACTGAGCCAAAAATGCCATATCAAGTTACATATACCGTTTTAAAGTAAATATGAAAAAAGACACATAAGAGGATACAACTTTGGATACAACACGAAAGCAGCCGTAAAAAAACCTAATTTCTTTGAAATGACATGACATTTGTCATTGACTGGGGGCGCTGGCTGTCGCCGTCATATCATTAAAAAGGATACCATTATCTATTATCAATATTATGCAAAAGACTTATAGAACTTATAAACTACATGTGTACGTGCGATTATGATCCTTAAATAAATAAAAAAATAAATAAATAAAATGCGTTTAATCCTTAAGGTGGTAATACTTTTTTTGACCACGACCGTACATAAAAGGCTGGTATGAGTTGGATGCAGACAAGGTACGTCGCCGCTATGTGCTATGCCCAGGGTTGACGCAGCTTTCTATAAAAAAAATCTAACTCCGGTACAAACAAACATTCTTAAATATTGTTCCTCCCTATAAAATTAATAATATACATTACAAATGTAAAATTTAACAATAAATAGAAAATTCATAACTTTAGTCAGGCTTCTCTAAGTTTGCCTCTATAAAATAACAAGTAGACATCAAAGAGAAACTATTTCATTGTTTCTAAGGGTGCCTGTTGGGTCAGTGGACCGAGTGACGCAATAACATTTTAATTAAATCTTATAAAATCGACAAATTTAATGAAAAACTAGTCTTTGATATAACCCGACGAATCAGGAAGCCAAAAAGGTAGTGGTTGGCCCCGCCTGTCGTAGAACCCAAAATAATGGAAATTATTGTAAAATTTTGTTTCCTTGATGTTTGGTCACAGTGGATTATCTGGCCATCTTTATTCGTACCCATAGTTTCATACCCAAAAGGGTTCGTCCGTCTGTCTCTCCATTCATTCATCCGTCTGTCTGTCGCTAGGTCGTACTCGAGCAACGCGATAGCAGATAGTTGTAAAACGCCATTTTTGCCTAGTTTCTAGCTCGATACCGACGTATGTATCGATTCAGCATGCTAAAGTGCAGTGTGGCGAAAAACTGACAACTACTATTGAGTAGACAGAGTTTTAGAGTGGAGACCGCGAGTCGGAAAGCGCAGTGTAAGACGCCCTCCGGCTAGATAGAGTGACCACCTGCGAAAAGCTATTTGTATAGACTGGATGCGTCGTGCTGAAGACAGATAGAAGGGAAAAAGGTTGACAGCGCAATTATGACTCCATTGTTGTTGTGAATGAAAGTGTATATGGGTATGGGTTGCTTACCTCTAAACATTTAAATCCCTTTAACCACGTCTTCTACTTAACTACCATTTTGAAAAACATTTTTTTCTATGACTTTTGAAAATTGCATAGCCAATCCAATCCTATCATCGTATCAATCATCGCAGCGGCAATTGCTTACCATCAAGTGATCCGTCTGCTCGTCTGACACCTATCTCATAAAAAAATCTACTGTTCATACCAAGTCACGTGACAGTTCAGAACGGTTGGTAGGGGTTTAAATGTTCAAAAATACACCTTCTAGGTACTACTAGTGTTTACCAGTTTTGAAATTTGATTTTACATCACACTTTTTGCACTGAAGCCAAAAATGCCATATCAAGTTACATATAACCTTTTTAAAGTAAATATGAAAAAAGACACATAAAGAGGATACAACTTTGGATACAACACGAAAGCAGCCGTAAAAAAACCTAATTTCTTTGAAATGACATGACATTTGTCATTGAGTGGGGGCGCTGGCTGTCGCCGTCATATCATTAAAAAGGATACCATTATCTATGATCAATATTATGCAAAAGACTAGAACTAATAACCTACATGTGTACGTGCGATTATGATCCTTAAGGTGGTAAATACTTTTTGACCACGACCGTACATAAAAGGCTGGTATGAGTTGGATGCAGACAAGGTACGTCGCCGCTATGTGCTATGCCCAGGGTTAACGCAGCTTTCTATAAAAAAAATCTAACTCCGGTACAAACAAACATTCTTAAATATTGTTCCTCCCTATAAAATTAATAATATACATTACAAATGTAAAATCAAATAATAAATAGAAAATTCATAACTTTAGTCAGGCTTCTCTAAGTTTGCCTCTATAAAATAACAAGTAGGTATACATCAAAGAGAAACAGATTTCATTGTTCTAAGGGTGCCTGTTGGGTCAGTGGACCGAGTGACGCAATAACATTTTAATTAAATCTTATAAAATCGACAAATTTAATGAAAAACTAGTCTTTGATATAACCCGACGAATCAGGAAGCCATAAGGGTAGTGAATGGCCCCGCCTATCGTAGAACCCAAAATAATGGAAATAATTGTAAAATTTTGTTTCCTTGATGTTTGGTCACAGTGGAATATCTGGCCATCTTTAAAGGGTTCGTCCGTCTGTCTCTCCATTCATTCATCCGTATGTCTGTCGCCAGGTCGTATCTCGAGCAACGCGATAGACAGATAGTTGTAAAACGCCATTTTTTGCCTATTTTCTATCTCGATGACCGACGTAATGTATCGATTCAGCATGCTAAAGTGGCAGTGGTGGCAAAAAACTGACAACTATTGGAGTAGAAGAGTTTTAGAGTGGAGACCGCGAGTCGGAAAGCGCAGTGTAAGACGCCCTCCGGCTAGATAGAGTGACCACCTGCGTAAAAGCTATTTGTATAGACTGGATGCGTCGTGCTGAAGACAGATTGAAGGCACAAAATTCATTTTGTGATGAAGGCCTCCTTAAATTTTCGCCAATTTCAGGAGGCCTATGTCCAGCTATGGACTGAGACTGGCTACATGATGATTTCTTGCGTTTGTTGTTACATGTTGTGACTTTGACGGGTATGTTCGATATTCCTTCAAACCAGTTTTTAGGGCTCTTTACATTTTGTACAAAACTCTCACTGCGTGAATCCGACTTGCACTTGGCTGGCTTCTTAGGCTCGTGATAATTCATATCCCTTTTGATATTTACTGAAAAGAAACAAACAAATGTCTCTTTTGTCTGAATTTATGTGTTTTAATTTAATTGTATTTAGGTTAATTTATATTTCTATTTCCTCCGTGTGGAGTCAATCATTGTTTTTTCTCCCTTCTTTTGTTGTGGTCCATAAATGTTTTCGTACTCTTACTCTTTTTCTTACTCTTTGGCATATAAAAAGCCGATCTTTAACGAATGAGATATCTATCACATACTATGTAGATATAAAAGAGACCCATTGCGCATTGAAAGGGCGTAGGTAGAGATTCAACTTGTGAATACCCTTTTGTTTTACGTCCTCTGATCTCTTCCTTAACTTTGAGGTCACATAATATATCAAGTCTCAAGATTTATTAAGTGTGTAGACTTACGACTGTGATAAATACCTGGGCTGGATTACAGACTTATCCGGAGCGGCCGGAAAATTTCTCGCGGTAGTATAGGAGATTGATTATGATGAATATTCCGTCATAACCAAAGTCTGCCCACCAAATATAATATTAAAGACCCTTACAAACGACTTGAGTTACATACAGGGTGTATCGTTCTACGACTTTTAGAAATAAGTCGAATATTTTTCGACTCTCCGTACATAATGAACTAGTCTCGTGACCAACGTATGAATGTATTTTTTTTTCATTTTCATAAGTCATAGAGCAAATGTTGTTCAGAATGTTTGGTAGAAACTATGGTTAAAGGGATGGCAATATTCACAGATGGGCCATTCTTTCGAGATTTAACTTTCGCGCCAGTCCTCAAATCCAATAGTTATTCCCCCAGAATTAGCAACAGAATCATAAAATCCAATAATATTATGAATAACTATTTACATAGTATTAGATTTTAAAGTAAATTTTGAAAGAATTTTGTATTTTAGGGTTACCACGAGAGTATCTCAAAAAATAATACAATTACATCCTGTATAAGTAAGGGATGAGATTTTGAACGAACCCAAATATGAGGAAATTGTGTATTAGCAGTTTTGTACTGACACAATTTCCCTTACATTACGTGACCTACATACGAGAGGAGATCTTAGAGTAGAGAATTTAGTATTTGTAAGAAAAACCTTGAAAGCCTGAACTTCGAAATTCTTTGGAACGTAATAACATTATTAAAAATATCATACTATCCTTTTTTTTTGTTGACGCTGGGGAATGCCGCTGACCCGAAGTGGGCCAACGTGGTCTTGCGACTCCTTATGCATACCCTCCTGCCGGGGGGCAGGCGGGTTATGTCGGGCTCTCCTCCGGGTGGGACCGGAGGCATACCGACTAAACCCCAGCGACGCTCCCTCATCCCCAGACTATCCTAACACACAAAAAAGAAGAGCACTCCTAATGAACAATTGACAAAAATATAAAATCGATAATCTGTCGATAATCTAGGACTATTCAAAACAAAAGTAAATACACAATTTGACCTTTACCGGTCACGTCTATCGATATTGAGTCCAGCATTCCGATATTGATCTTTTCATTCAAACCTTTAAGGTAATGGCCCTTAATGTTGGGTCTAAGTGCTAATGGGTTAAGATAAGGACAGCGCCGGATGGAAAAGCCATTATATTACTAAGGTTTAAACAGCCAAGGAATAGGTGTACTGCTAATCTTTATTCAACACTAGATGTTGCCCGTGACTTCGTCCGCTTAAGTGCGTTGACAGTCATTAAATTTTTGTTGGTTGCCTAATTTTCGTTCCCATAGTGTACCTACAACCCGTTGGGGATATCTTGTAAATAACTTGTAAAATTAAAAAGTTTTCATTATGTATGCAATCTACTCTATTCAAGACCTTTCATTTCGAATCTATAATACGGGAATTAAGTTTAAATATGAAAATCATCATTTGGTGGTGGCGACAGACAGACAAACAGCCAGACCAACAAACAGACAAACATACACACAAACAGACAAACATACACACAAACAAATAGACAGACACGTCAAACTTATAACACCATGTCGTTTATGCACCAGGGATTAAAAACTAGCCAAGTTTTATTTAAAACACATTATGAAGGATTCCAGCAGTAACAACAAACAGACAGTTGATTCAAAAGAAAAATCACGCACATTTAAATCTTTTCTCTCGCATTGGTACCTTCTATTTATTTTGCTCAGGAAAGCCCCCAAGGGGAATATCATCGCATTTGCATGGATTAAGCCCTGCATTGTGATCTTCACCCTTACAAATGGAGGGTCTTATGTTATCACGTACACCCATTTAAAAAAGGTATAAAGGGTATATTTACGAGTTTTATATACTTGACCATTACATCAATCGAATTTAAATTATTTACAGACATTTTATAATAATATGACGCCTCCGGGTAATAAGTGGCAGTAATCGAAAAATCTGACATTAACATGAAAGACGATTTACTGTTAAAGTCAAATAATGTTTTTTCAACAAGTAGGGCTATTTATTTAATTGATCCGTCAAAATGAAGCTATGGCAATATTTTAGAATAAGTTGCAGGAGGATATACATATTGGGACTTTGATCGGGACACACTTATACTCTGATTCATAATCATGTAAAGTAAACTGACAGATGAAAATGACAAGTTTCTATGCATTTTGACATTTTGCATGTGTCAAATTGAGTGATAATGTATGGGGATGACATATTGACATCTGTCAGTTTACTTTACATGATAATGAATCAGAGTATAGAAACCGCTTTTGCATTTCTATTTTATTGGGGGCTATCAGCTGCAGTCACTGGTCATTATAATTCCACTAATATAATACACGTGAATGTTTGTAAGTATGGGTGGATGGATCTTTGCTCCTCTTTCACGCAAAAACTACCGAATGGATTTTAATGAAACTTTATAACAATATAGCTTATACATCAGAATCCTACTAGGTACTATTATAAAGGCGAAAGTTTGTAAGGATGTACTCTTTCACGTAAAAACTACTAAATGGATTTGAATGAAATTTTACCACAATATAGCTTATACATCAGAATAACACATAGGCTACAAATTTTGAGGTTTCTACGAACCTGAAGTCCACGCGAACGAAGTCGCGGGCAAAAGCTAGTAACACATAATTCACAAATTTTAAAAATATATTGTGTAGATTATCCAAAATATGCAAATAACTCACTCACAAAATAACTAACCGCTAGTACTTGTATAATGATATTTTCTGCAACAAATAACAAACAATATGTTACAAAAACTATCTACTACTTAACCCCTGTAAATTTTTTGGTAATTCAATTTACTTCAGCAAGCGTACAAGTTTATGTCTAGACTATTTATGATTTGATTTGAATTCTTGTAAGTAGTTGCTAATCCCAAAGTGTTTTACCTGTTGATAAACCTCTTCCAACTTCCAACTATACATTTATCCATTAAACAACTAAACTACCTTTTGACGACGGAATACCTATTAATCCTTGAACCCATGTTGATAAATGAAGTGTTAGTGATGGTAACAAAATAATCTACTACGAATTTTTCATATTCGATATTATTTATAAAAATTGTTTTCTTCAACAACTTGACGTTTGTTATTTTAAATTGATGGGCTCTGAATTTGACTTTTTTTGCAAATTTAAGTTGTATGTTCACGTATATTTTAGTAGTTTGATTTTGATATTATTTTTTTAAATTAAAGGGTGCAGCCCGAAGCCAAGTGCCCTTAGGGTTTGTTTATTTTGCAAAGTTAAAAAGGACTATCTTTTGAACTTTGGAAATAAACGAACCCCGGGTCAAAGAATGGGGATTATTGGATCTTCAAAAATATATTGAAGTTTCTAATAACATTTCTTTTTAAACTGCTGTTTGCGTGAGAGACACCTCCAAAGCAGAAAATGTGCCCTCCCCCTCTTCTAATTTCCAAAATAAGAGAATAATAAACCTAAAAAAATGCATGAAGTTCATTACATAGAAGAAAAGTTTTCCTTCAATAAACCCAAATATGGGCGGAACCCATCATGGGCGAGTCCGACTTGAACTTGGCCGGTTTTTTATAGTTCCGCAAAGTTAATATAGTTTAATAGGCTGCTGCCTCCTAAATACTAAGTAATATCTTGCTCCCATAGACTAATTTGTTTTCTTTTCCTTTACAGGTAACCTGGAAGCATTGGGATGAGCCCCAACGCTGTGAGATCCCGTTCTACCCCCCACAAAAATGGTCCCCTGCACCTGGCCAACCACATTGTTCTTTTTAATATGGTGAGCGTTTTCGCTATTTAAAAGACATTTAATATAATTAAATAAGATTATGCCCATGAGTGTACGGTCGTGGTCAAAAAGTGTTTACCACCTTAAGGATCATAATCGCACGTACACATGTAGGTGATAAGTTCTAATTGTCTAATACATAATATTGATCATAGATATGCTGCCTTATTTAATGATATGTCAGCTGACAGCCAGAGCCCTTAGTCAATGGCAAACGTCATGTCATCCATACTAATATTATAAATGCGAAAGTAACTCTGTCTGTCTGTCTGTCTGTCTGTTACTCTTTCACGCCAAAACTACTGAACGGATTTAAATGAAATTTGGTATACAGATGATCTAGACCCTGAGAAAGGACTACTACTTTTTATTGCGAAAAGGGGGTTGTAAGGGGTTAAAAGGGGGGTAAAAAGTTACTTTTCCACGCGGACGAAGTCGCGGGCGGCCGCTTGTTTCAAATAAATTAGGATTTTTTTATGGCTGCTTCTGTATTGTATCCTGTTTAGGTGTCTTTTTAATATTTACTTTCAAAAGGTAATATATAACTTGATATGGCATTTGTAACTTTAGTGCAAAAAGTGTGATATAGAATCAAATTTCAAAACTGGTAAACACTTTTTGACCGCGACCGTACACAAAAATAGTTTAAGCAAGAAGCAAAAGTATTGTTACACTCCATTATCATCATCCCTGCGTGTCATTAGGCTTGTTATTAGTAATAGATACTATAGTATCAGCCTGCATAGCTACTGTCCCCTGCAGGGCAAAGTCTGCCATCACCACGCTTGCGTAATGCGGATTGGTGATCACAAACCCAAGTTACGTTCGAAAAATTTGGAACGTATTTTGTTCGACCCGGGAATCGAACCTAGGAACCCGAGATAACGGTCCAGTACTTCAACCACTAGACCTAGGCGTTCACGTCGTATTATCATTTTTCATAGATCATTAAGCTTTCATTTATTATATTACTAGTGGCCTCCTTTCACTTCCTTTTGAGAAGTAATTTAAGCTATTTGTTTCAAACTGAAATAACAGATGGCGCTGGCTATCGAATACATCGCACAAGTGTTTTACTGTATAAGTGTACGATTATTAAAAGAACATTTTTAAAAAGTTTGAATGCAAGGAAGTTATAGAACAACCAAATTTTGATATACCTATCTCTTTCTTCAACAAAAATTTGTACGGCGCTTGTAGGAAACACTAGCCTAGTAACGTCATATTAGTGTATCGCTCTCCTTTTCTGATTGGGAACTTTGCAACTCGATATCTTTGGAACTAATGATGATAGATAAAAAATAAAAAGGGAGGTACTTGAAAAATTAAACAAAACATTAAAAATGATAAAGTCTTATACCTACCTACTATAGTATAACAATATACTGTAGTTTACTTCGTATCTTCGCCAACGTAAGTAGGGTGGAGAAAATATCTATAATAGGCACTTTTGCCAACGTAGAGGAATAATAAAAACTTTAACCTGATGAGGTGCCGTGTCATCGACATTTATTAAGTTTTTGATTGATGAGACATTTTCATTTTTAGGGTTCCGAAGCCAAATGGTGAAACCTTGTAGATTTTTAATGTCTGTCTGTCCGTCTGTGTCACAGTTTGGGGTCACACAAACTATAAGGGCTATAATATTGTTGAAACTTGGTAGTATTTTATGAACTTCGTTTTGGTTTTTATACAGAAATAGAAAAGAATATGATAGATTTTTGGGGTTCCCTATACTTAGAACCGGAACTCTTTTTACTTTCATCCAACGCATACGTGTGAGTATCTATAGATAGATCTTCAAAAAATATATTGAAGTTTCTAATAACATTTCTTTTCAAACTGCTTGCGTGAGAGACACCTCAAAAGTAGAAAATATACCCCGCCCCCCTCCCCTCTAATTTCCGAAATAAGAGAATAATAACACTAAAAAAATCAAATGCATGAAGTTCATAACATAGAAGAAAAGATTTCCTTCAATAAACTCACATAATTATGAAAATCTGGGGGCACGGCGGTGCCCCCCACCAAGTCGAGCAAAAAAGCGGTGAGATCCATGTTTTGCCAAGTCGGTTATTCATTTATTGACTTGGCAATTACACTAAACAACCGAATCAATATAATGCATGACTTGTAAGATATATTGTGTTTTAATGTGATTGCCAAGTCAATAAATGAATAACCGACTTGGCAAAACATGGATCTCACCACTTTTTACGGTAGTTGCGAGACTTGGTTTTTTTGACAAGTATTGTTGTTGATGGGATAACATATTTGCTGCTACGGAACCCATCTTGAATCTGGAACGGAACTTGGCCGGTTTTTTATAGAGGTAGTTCTGCAAAGTTAATATAGTTGAATAGGCTGCTGCCTCCTAAATCCCTGAGCCTTGGCTTATTTAACCATTGTTAAAATTGCCACAGACTTACGGTAAGTTTGGCAAGTCGGTAAACTGCTATAAAAGAGTCTTATAAATTCTGCATAGTCACGAAACTCGATAAATCTGTTGACTCTGTTTGTTGGACCCTCCTGCAGTACTTGGCAATGGCTGGAAGTAATAAATTAACTACCTTTTTGACAATACAAGAGCAATAAATTTGGGCAAATAAATTATATACATAGACGTGCAAAATACTTTTCCTTGATGACCGCATTGAACTAACTATTCTATTACTTTTACTTTTTGGAAAGATACTCTTAAATTTTTTTTAGAAAAAATGTTTAGGGTTATAAGACGCTTGACCACAATCGCACCTGATGGAAAGTGACGATTGTTTTTACAGTTTAATTACATTAATAAGTTTAAGAAGGTATTAAGTATTATAATTTAGTTTTGTTAGGTAATTAAATAATAAATAAATAAATGCGCCAGACACTCACACCAATCAACCTGGTTTCAAACTAGGGCAACCCCTGTACTATGAGTACCAGATGACGATAATCTGGGGGCGTCAACCCAGAACACCCAGACCCAAGACAACTTAGAAAATGTAAATGCGTGATTTCTTGGATGGGCACTAATTATTTAATATCATAATAATGACTTCTATGATGAATTGATTGACGTGAATTGATTTCTATGATAGAGACCTTTACCCTGCAGTGGGACAGTAAATAAGTTGATACTTCTTTACTTCTTACTTAGATCCAAATCGGCAAACATCACGTCCCACAATATACCTCGATATCAATAAAACTCAATTTGAAGCCAAGAAATCGACAATCGACAATAAATACAAAAAGGGTCATCTAATAAGAAAATACCAAACAGAATCTCTGAATAGGTCTAGATAATCCGACAACAAGACGTGTTCTTAATAGAGAAACATATGAACAATATAATGGAACTGGACGCGTTTGAGAGCTTGCCTGATAGCTTTGTTCAGCGTTTCTTTGCGGGATCAAGTCAGAAATAAAATAATCTAGTAGAAGACGATAGATATACATATAGTTCTTTAAATTTTCGCCTTGCATTATAACTATTATTATTATAGACGGGAATTAACGTGACGTAATTTTTTAAGGCACATAATTATGTACTTACTGCTTGACGTTTCGGCTGCGTTACAACAGCCGTGGTCACAAGCGAACTCGCTTCGCTAATTATGTGCTTAAAAAATTACGTCGCGTTAATTCCCGTCTATAATAATAATAGATATACATATAGCTCAATGTATTAGCAAGCTAAAGTGGCAGTGGACTGGCCATTTTGATTATAGACGCTGTTAAAAATGGGAGAGCTTCGGCATGAATAGGCCGGCTCGACCGGTAGTGGATACCACGGCCTCACAGAAGCAGCGCCTGTGCTGTTTCGTTGAGTGAGTGAGGTTACCGGAGGCCCATTTGGGGGGAATGGGGTCCATCCAGTGCGACAGGTTTCTTCAAATAGTTAATATATAAAATCCTCCAACCTATATTCGGCTACGGCGGCCAATCTTGACGATCATCCACTGTACGCAGGATATACTATAGCGCTCAAGTATGTGCGCAAACACAGGTGCACCCCTACCCTCTAAATTTGATAGAACACCAGTGTGACACGGGTGTGAGCGTGAAATGTTCACCTATGATTAATGAAAATAGTGCTAAATTTGGCACCTAAGATGTTAAGTTGGCATCACTATCTGTAACCAAAATTAATAAGATTAGGAGGGACTGGTCACTGGTTAGATTGACGGAAGAACGTATTGATCACTTAGCCGCAGTCCATCCAGTGCTACAACAGGTTTTTCCAAATATTCAATGATTAATGAAAATAGTGCTAAATTTAGCACCTAAGGTGCTAAGTTGGCATCATTATCTGTAACCAAAATTAATAAGATTAGAAGGGTCAGTTCATTGGTTAGATTGATGGAAGGATGTAAGGCACCATTTGCCTTGAACTTAACCTAATATAGTGTACACTTGATGGCAAGCAAAGTGAATAATCGAGCACTATTTTTTTTTCATTTTGTCTACATTGTTTTAACTTGCTTATTTGTAGCTACATTTAAACAAGCTTGCTTGGCTGTAGCTAGAAATAAATGTGCAATATTTGTATAGCAAAAGTTAACCTTTGTCCTTTCTGCTTGACACAAAGGTTTACTGGTAGATAATGCCTCTTGGCATTACGTTCGCCAATTGTACGAAGTTTTATGCATTTTTTTTTAATAAAATAACTAGACAATCTTTTGTGTGTGTAGCAATTTAACATAACCGTATTTGGGTAATGTTGTATCCTAAATTTTCAAATGAATAATCATGTATAAAATACATGATTTTTAATAATTTTGAGAAATGTAACGTAATCAATTACGTTTCAATTATACGTAATTTTACTGTAAAGATTATAATTTAAGACCTTAAATGTGTAAGCTCGACATGAGACAATAATAATTATGATTAATATCAAAAAACGTCCACAGGTACTTCGGCTTGACCCCAATGTAAGTAGCCTTAACATTTTGTGCACACATAGCACAGAACCAACGAACCACAAGATTTTACCTATTCTAGCACCTAGACACTGAACAAATACTAAAAAAATTACCACGAAAGAGCGATGCTTCGGCATGATGGGCCGGCTCGACCTTGACACCACGGCGTCACACACAGAAGACTGGCGTGACGCAGCGCCTGCATCTGAGCGAGTGAGGGTACCGGAAGCCCAATGGGGAGAAAGGGGTTATAGTTTAGGCTTTAGTGTTTAGGTCTATTGGCGGTGGCAATCGCTTACCGGCTATTTTGGTTATGCACACATTTGCCACGCATTAAAAAAAATTATACCAATAATTCTGAACAACATTTTGTTCTATCAGTTTTGGAAATCCGCATTAAAAAGTTTGAACGTGTATTGATCATTTTGAATGGGGTGTCGAAAAAAATTTCGACAAATTTTTGAACGTCGTAGAACAACAAATGTTATTCAGAATGGTTAGTAGAAGACGTGGTTAAAGGGTTGTTAATGTTTACAGATACACCCTGTAAGTATATTTTACAAATGGTTGCCTAACCTTGTCCTCAAGTGCACACCTATCCACTGATAGGCACATCCCAGTCTAGTTGCGAGTTGTAATCTAAACGAGCATCCTGACCTTAACCGATAAGCCCTGATGCCGCTTGTCACGCGAGCAGCGGCAGTGAGCAAGATAACTCGTGCTTTTCTTTTAAAATTGGAATTTTATCAGTTCCGTTTAGAGTTGGAAACTTGCCAGGCCGGTAGCCGGACATAGGCTTTAAGGTGACTTGGTGTCCGGCTGAATTAGACGGTGCCTATGTAGTTTTTTGCTAACAAATCAACAGCATGCGTTATTCTACAGCCACAACCGACAAAATTGGATTTGAGAATTTTTTGTTGGTTCCATAGCAGACATGACCAGCCATCCCACTGCCTTTTCAAAGTAATAATTACACATACCTTAATAGTATGTAGTAGGTATGTTTTTCAACCAAACGTCCGGCTTATTTTTTTTTATTTATGGGGCAGACGAACAGAAGGATCACCTGATGGTAAGCGATTACCGCCGCCCATGGACACCCGCAACACCAGAGGAGTTGCAAGACTGGCAAGGCGATGCCGATCTTTTAAGAAGGAGTACGCTCGCTTTTTGAAGGTTTGCTTATCTAGTAGTAATGTCCGGCTTTTCTGTTTTAAGACCATCCCTATTCCGTTAGCCGATCTCATGAATATAAATATGGTGGTGAGCGATTCGTTGTAGTTGCGTTTGCGAGCCCATTTAGATAAACGGGGTGATAACTGTTTTGTTACCCGGTTTAGGCACAAAAAGCGTCAATTACAAAAACCGGATAAGTGTGAGTCGGACTTGTGCAGGACGGTTCCGTACCAATTTGCAAGCACAGATACTTTTTATAACCTTTTAGGGGAATTTAATAAGTTCTTTTTTTTTTTTTTATATCATAGGTGGAAAACGTGCAGAAGGATCACCTAATGGTAAGCGGTTGTCGCCACCCATAGACACTCTGCAACACTAGTTCACGTTCACACAGTTCGATCCACAAACTTAACCCACCCGTTTATTAATTACCAAGCAAAAATCACGTTTGTTTCTTTTTTGTATGAGAGTCAATCACTTACATTTTTATATCTTACTAGCGGCCGCCCGCGACTCCGTCCGCGTGGAAAAGTAACTTTTTACCCCCCTTTCAACCCCTTACAACCCCCTTTTCGCAATAAAAATAGCCTATGTCCTTTCTCAGGGTCTAGATTATCTGTATAACCAAATTTCATTTAAATCCGTTGAGTAGTTTTGGCGTGAAAGAGTAGCAGACAGACAGACAGAGTTACTTTCGCATTTATAATATTAGTATGGATATGGATGGATTATAATAAAAAATCCACACAACACCTCATATATTGACCTGACTACGTACTAAGTAGCTTAAGCACTTGTGTTACAGAAATCAGACAACAGAGGAAACACAAGTATACAGCGTAATACTTAAATATATAGGTTATTACACCCAGACAGTGAACAAACACAGGTGTTCATTACACGAAGGTTTGTCCAGGGTGGTGATAGAACCCACGACCTTTGGCGTATGAGGCAGGGTCACTACAAAATACGCCATCCAGCCAGTCAAATCATTCATCCGGCTATTCTGCTTTTAGTATTTATTTCCATGTCAATAATACAACCCAACTGTGGGAGAGCCACGCTTCGGCATGAATGGGCCGGCTCGACCGGAGTGATATCCACTGCCTCACAGAAAACCGGCGTGAAGCAGCCCCTGTGCTGTGTTTCGCTGAGTGAGTGAGGGTACCGGAGGCCCACCCGGGGGGAAGGGGATAAAAGGTTGGCAGCGCACTTGTAACTCCACTGGTATTGCAAGTGTCTATAAGCGGCGGCGATTGCTTACCATCAGTTGATCCGCCTGCTCGTCTGCTACGTATCACATAAAAAAAGACCCGGTGACAAAGAGACACACAGTAAGTCTTAGTAAAACTTTTCCGTCTAGCCCGTGAGCACCGAACCCTATAAAGGGCTCTTTCCTTAATTTCTTTCTACGACCACTCTTAAGTGTCTGTGAACACATTAACGCAGTACTGCACAGTTTATCAGCGTTATGGGACGGGGTTAATGTAACTACAGAACAGAACATTCACGGAAACATTCATTCACCCTACGATTGAGGGTGATAATAATTATAGTCAATTCATTTGTTCAACAAGTGAAGGTTGTTTATCAGCACAATACAGTATCTGTGAACATTTACATCCCTTTAACCACGTGTTTTACCAACCATTCTGAACAACATTTGTTCAACAACTTTTCTCAATAATTCATCGAATTATTTTAGGATGCATACATTATATACCCTCGCTCTTTTATTCAGTACCATACATCATTATTGCATACTTATAAAACGAGTCGATGATAGTGGAGGATTTAGTGGATACTGAAAATGACCCAAAGCAAGGGTATATGATATTTGCATCCAAAAAGTTACTTTTTTCTGTAAGACTAATGGATACATGAATGGAGGAATGGAACAACTTGCCGGCTTCTGCATTTCCAGAGAGCTACAATTTGGGTCATTGGGTGTCTTTAAGTCGAGAGTGAATAGGCTTCTTCTGGGAAAGCACGCTACATCTTAGACCTCATTGTCACTCTCCATCAGGTGAGATGAGGTCAAGTGCAAACCCATCTTATATAAAAAAAAAAATACATCTATTTGTAGTTGACTGTACAAATAAGCTTTGTTGAATAGCCTTATGCATATGCATCACGAAGATATCGCGGCGGTGAGCGAATACATTATCGGACTTGATTCACGGCCGTCGTGGCCCTGCCCAGTGGCGATACCCTTTTAGCACCTTAGAGGTCAATAGTAATTGAAATTTTCTCTAAAACTATACATGGCCCTAAATAGGTGGCGAAATTGGCTGTAAAGTCATACTCTACACACGTCCCTGCCAGTTAGTCCGTAAACGACCGTGCAAAAGACTGCACGTCGATCCGAGATGCCGCCGACAATATGGTGGCACCATTATTGGTAACAATATGGAACGAACTGCCACCTGCGGTTTTTCCGGACCACAACGACCTACAAACCTTCAAGAAAAGGGTATATCTCGCTCTGAAAGGCCGGCAGCGCACCTGTGAAGCCCCTGGAGTTGCAGGTGTTTATGGGTGACGGTAATCGCTTAACATAAGGTGATCCGTCTGCTCGTCTGCCCCCTATCCTATAAAAAAAAAACACAGAAATCGTCCCGATTTCTCTACACACGTACCGATATTGCCCTAGACTATAATCGTCCCTAAACCGTGAGGTAGCTCGAAGCGATTTTTGAGTTAGGGCCAATTTTATTATTTACCCTAATGCACAACTAAAATCGGCTATCCACATACCGGGTGGCTGTCCTACCATTTAAACTAACTGAACCCCGTACTAAGCCAATGAATTTTGTAAGAGCTTGATTCGTCATAAGCTGGCGATAGTCTCATCAATATTGTAGGCATACATTTACAATATCCAGTGGAAATTTATCACAACTATTCGACCACTAGTTAAAGTGAAATTGCTAAATTGAATTGAATTGTTATGTACCTACCTGTATATGTATGGCTATCCTTCATCGGCCAGAGATGATCATGACTGGCAAAAGTTTTGTTAACGACCTTTTCCGGGGCTTAAGTAAAAAAAAATCTGCCTCCAACAATAAATCAACCCAGATTGCACACACAAAGTGTTTTAGAATAATGTGTATTATGGATAAATTGCGAAGAATTGCTATAGAAAAAACAAAAATATTCATTTAGCAATTTCACCTTAACTGGTGGTCGAATAGTTGTAATAAATTTCCACTGGATATTGTAAATGTATGCCTACAATATTGATGAGACTATCGCCAGCTTATGGCGAATCAAGCTCTTACAAAATTCATTGGCTTAGTACGGGGTTTAGTTAGTTTAAATGGTAGAACAGCCACCCGGTATGTGGATAGCCGATTTTAGTTGTTATTTTTTGTATTTTTTTGGGTATACGTGTCATTTGTCTGTATCATAATATGTGGTATCCAAATTAATAAATGTATTTTATTTCTTCCACATTTGCAAATAAGGTTGAAACAAACCCATGCATAATGCAAGCGATGGTATCGTACGTTCGACTATGGTGCTGATTCATGGCCGCCGCGACCCTGGCCTCATGCGCCAAGAATGAAACTCATTTACCACCCTGGAGGTCACTGGTAGTTTAGCGAATAGTATGAAAATAAATGTTATTTATAGTTGGTAGTAGCGGTAATCCTCGTTAGCATTTTGTTTTTCCTTTCATTGGATGTTATGGAATATAAAAGATAGACTGCCGAAATTGTACAAGTTTCTAGTTCTTAAGTTGCGATTTTTGTGCAATAGATAAAGTATGTCTATTGCAATAAGGTGGGTGGAGACGATATAACTTTAATATCTTTATTGGATTTCTGAAAATAATTGATTAATAGCACTTCACATGGGAGGAATATATCCTCCGAGCTCTCCAATAACTTGGGAGGTCTGGACCCTCGTTAATCTATCCGAGCTACCTCTTGTCTGTGTCCCAATCACTCCGAAAGTAAACTCCCGTGAGTGAATCTGTTTATTTTTCAATGCATGTCAGATTCTCTTTATATAATCGGCCATAAACAGCGGCCAGTATCAAAGGAGATTACATCGTTACACTATCTATCTACATTGTTGACCATTACAAAATAATAAAAATATACCTTCCATATTCCAAACAATAAAGACAAGTTCTTTACCACTCCGATCGACCAGCCATCTTGCGCAGATCGTCACTCCATCTGGGTTGAGGGCGTCCATTACGTTTACCGAGACGTGTCTTATCCAGAATTTGTGTACCCCAGCGGTTGTCAAGAAATGAGGCCAAGACCCACTTTGGATCGCTGAGCTAAGTAAGTAAGCGGTTATCAGTTCGGCGGCTGATATGGCCACCTTACTGAATCGCCGAACAAATAATCTCTTTCCGTATATATCTCTATCCGTAGCCCGCTGAGCACTATCTCTCGTAATATTCTCCTATCCCGTAGGCCCGTTCTGAGCAACTTCACACTTGTGGACTAGGCCGTGCCGTTAGTGGTCCCACCGTTTCGGTTCCGCTATACGTAAGGCTAGGACGCACTTTACTCTTGATTAGACTACTTACCTATATTTTTTGTACAGACTAGCCATCACACCAAGGTTCCCTACTCACTTGTTCAATTTCTATTAAACCTAACGTGTAGATATGACTTAAAAACCCCGATAAAAGAAGTTTCAAAGATTTGCCTGTCCCTTCGATTACGGCTTTCTTTATATTACAAAATAGCTAAAAGTAAAATATTCCGTAACTATTGTACAATCAAGAGTTTTATATTTTATCTTTTAGATACTTTTTATAGTGGCTTAGGGAGCGGTCACTGCGGCTATGATTGATGTATTGTGACCTCTAAATCTGTCTGGAGACAGCCCTTTGTGCGTGCGACTAACTAGAATACCTTTCGGTAGAAAATGTACAAAACTAAAAAAAGCCTCTGGAAACTTTGGAGTACTTTTTTACAAGACAACGGCAGAGACAAAACGCCGGTTATTTGTGAGGCCGTGGTATCACTCCGGCCGATCCGGCCCATCACTTTTAATTATTTTATTAATAATTCATAACAAAATGTATATTGCTACGAAATTTGCAGAGATTTCCGCAATACTACGGGTTACGTGTAAACTTCTACCGTGCTACGGGAATCTCGTAGATTCCCGCCGTATTCGTAGACTTCAACGATGCTACGCGCTTCTTTTTAATTTGTACAAAGCTAAAAATATCTCGTGGTATTTTGGAAAACTTCACACTTCTAGCTTCTGTAATGCTACGAATAACTTTTACAACACTTCAATTAAGTATCATATTTTTACCACATAGATTTCTAAGATATTACACGAATCTTTTCACTTTTCGTTTATTTTAACAACACAAACTAAATATTTTGTGCATATTTAAAGCGTCTATACATTTTATTTTTATTATATAGGTGGCAGACGAGCCGACAGATCACTGATAGTAAGCGATTACCGCCGCCCATGGACACCTGCAACACCAGTGGTGTCACAAGTGCGCTACTTACCTTTTAGCCCCTCTTCCCCTCAATATCGATCACTAATCACCCCCTGATAGTTATTTTGAAAATATATTTCATGTACAGAATTGACCTTTCATACAGACAGACATATTTACTTTAAGTATAGATAATAATGACTTAACACCACTAATAGTTTTAAAGGTATAAATGCACCATAGGTATATTAAGTTATCATACCTAACCTAGTACAATATCTTCCAAATACAAATCGTCAGACAAACGTTATACTAAAAATACGAGCTTACATTGTAAATTAAAAGTTGGATTCATTAAACATTATTTACGTTCACAAACTGACATTTTTAATCCTAATCCGAGGCCGGATCCGGAGTGAATTTTAGAAAAGTCTCTAACAGCGTCTAATTATGACGTGTGACTGGAAAACGAAGGATAGAAAATTCGTCATCTGTAAAACATTTGCTCATAGTATAAAATTACAGCAGTATCTCGTTTTAATTTATTACTAGTATGTATTTATTATGATGTATTTATCTTATTACCTACATAAAAGATCTGCACTGCCTTACCCCTTGTTAATTCGCTGCATTATTCCTCTACCCAAAGGTTGTCTGGAAGAGATCGCTAATAGCGATAAGGCCGCCGATATTGTATTTGGAAATTACTATTAGCATTAAGTTCTGTAATGTGTTCTGCAATAAAGAGTTTCTATCTATCTATCTTTCTTCATGGTGTGTGGGTCACATCGATTGTTTTAGGTGGTTTGTTTGTTGTAAAATTACAATTACACACAAAAATCGGCCAAGTGCGAGTTGGACTCAACCATGAAGGTAAAGGCAGCAGGTAACACATAATCTCATATTTGGGTTGATTAAAGGAAAATTCTAGATTTATGACATATTAAAAACTATGAGAATCTTAATGCATTATAAGGCTTTAACTTAACTTGCCAAGTTTCCATAATAAAGCCTTTGACATACGGATAGACAGACAGATTGACATGCTGGAGCTAGAACCGAGCGGTTTTCTGTTCTGTTCAAGAGTCAAAATCCAAATTGAAAATGCTTTATAATGTTTATGAATGTCAAACAGCTATGTAATCTACCCCTGATTCGGAAAGTCAATTATTTCTACTAAGAAGAATCAGCAAAAAAATTAGTAGCTACTTCATCAGCAACCCACACTCGTCCACTGCTGGACATAGGTCTCCCCTAATGCACGCCACCGCTCCCGATTTTCGGTCACTCTCATCCAGCCCACACCAACTAGCCTTCGAATGTCATCATCCCATCCCGTCGCAGGGCGTTCAACACTACGCTTACCGAGTCGCGGTCTCCATTCTAGGAGTTACGGCTCCAACTACAACAAGTAGTTTCAAAATAAGTAAGTGAACAAGCGAGCGGATAAGGGTTTCATTTTTTTTATGTGATTGGTAGCAGACGAGCAGGCGGATCACTTGATGGTAAGCGATTGCCGCCGCCCATGGACACCTGCAACACCAGTGGAGTCACAAGTGCGCTGTTAACCTTTTATCCCCTTCCCCTGATGGGCCTCCGGTACCCTCACTCACTCGGCGATCTTTCTCTTCTTTATTTTTTTTTCTTTCTTTTAGATGGCATCTTTTGCCATTTGGCTACGGAACCCTTAAAAGCAAGCGTAGGCCCAGCTAAATACGTTGTATATCATGAGGCAAGGCCAACAATACACGCTCCCTTCTGGCCGGTTGTGGGTAATTCGTTTAATCAATACTTTGTGTCGCGTGTGTTGTTTGACTCGCAAACTTTCTTCGTTCAGTTACCTTTTTGGAATAAATTATCCGTAAACACGTTTTAGGGGCTTCGCGATAAGGAGATTAGGTTTAATAATATTTGTAGACGGTCCTTTTTTAACCGTCTTAATAACTTCTTGGGGATCCAAGGAACAAAATTTGAAATGCGTAAAATGCTCGTCAACCTCCTTGATGGGCAATTTTCGTACACTGAACATTATTAACAAATAAAAAAATCTATAATTGACTTCAACGTCAAATGTAGAGATGTAATCAAAGATTTTACACTATAACTAGATGGCGTACTCATTACTTGCATTCGAGCCTCGTGAGATGTCTTTAACTTGATTGGCATCCTACTCTAATAGGGTGAACCACACGATTTAGATTTTCGATTACAATTATTGTTTGTCAAACTCAGTCCACCCACGTGGGAGTCGGGCATCGCTTTCTCTAGGAAACTCGTGAAGCCCATTCAAACTAGAAGGGCTAGCACGAACGTTTCAAAGTATCGTTTGAGTATTTATGAGCAATTTTGTATGAAAAAAACACAAGTTCCAAATTAAAATTCCTTATTATGTATACGTACGATACGAAGAGACTACCGACTTTTCGAAAAGTTTGTGCTAGCCCTATTAGATTTTCTATTTACCTACCTATAATAATACACTCTGCGGCACATTTAACCGGCCATAGCGTATTGTTCATACAAACGTACTCGTACATACTTTACGATTTGAAGGTTCTATGGAGCAAGAATATTAACTAAAATTAATTTTTTTTCACAAACTCTTGGGGAAACTGGGGACTCTTGATCCCCATTGTTAGTTCTATAAAAACAAATCGTACATAGGTAGGCAATTTTGTTAACTACTGTTCCTCATTATTTGATTATTATATTTATTAGTGCTTCATATATAATTTTTTGCATTTTCCCAGAAGTTTCCAAAAGGATCAAGTGTCCCCTATTCTGGGAGACTTGATCCCAGTAACAGGTAGACTTGATCTTAGGGGATCAAATCTCTCTAATGCAATTTGAAATAAATGAAAACCCGGTGTCTTTATAAAAGCATTATTTAATTTAACAAAATATTAAATTTATATTGCTTTACGTGTCTCACATGTCTCACTCAAGTTTAATTTCACATTGTCATCATTATTTTTAGTCACCTCTGTCTAATAACATTTTTAAAGTTACCTTTAAACATTATTAACCCAATTTCGGAAATACTTACAACGGGAAAGATGGAAGGTACAGCCTTATTAACTTCCAACATTTTCCTTGATGCGGCAGGATGGGTCTTGAAATCTTTACCTGTGAAGTGCAAGCCGCAAACAGCTGAATGTTTAGTGATTTTTCCCGGTATGACGGTAAGCCACCTTTTTTTAATTTCTTCATTCTTTTTAAATCTGAAACAGTAAAAAATCCAGTCTTTAGATGACAAGCGAAATGGACACCCTACTCAATGCAAAAATAAAACTTTAACTAAATACTTACTTATGAAAAGATACACCGCAACCTTTATATGATTCACTTTTGCATCCTATCACACAACAAGTGAGAACCATTATTAAATAAATAAGCACAATTTTTACACTTTATTTTTGTCGCCACAATAATATAATCTTTCAAATTATTTTTGCCGCCGCCATAATGGTGATGTCCAGACGCCAAGTGTTGCATATTTATTATAATTAAAACTACCATATCACCGACTCTTACATAAAACTAGTCGTTTATCATGGTTAAAATTAAAAAAATAAAAAAGACAATGGTAAATTTGGTCCTGTTCCTCTTAATAAAGTTATTAATAAATGTCCTGCAATTATGTAATGATGAAATAATGGCCCCCGGTACCTATTCAAAAGTTGGCAAACTTGTAACCCCTTTAAATTACTTATTTACACTTGAGACTCCACTGGTGTTGCAGGTGTCCATGGGCGTCGGGTTCTTCGGATAATGACTAGACTGCCATCGAACCCTCGTAACACGTTTCAGAATGTATCCAAATATGATATGATTACCCTCACCTCCGAGCAAAAATGGTAGAAATACGCACATAGATTTGAAAAATCCAGAAGCAGGCTAGAATTCTAACTATAACCCCGGTATAATAAGTAGCTTAAGCACTTGTATCAGACAGACATCAGACAACAGAGAAAACACAAATATAAGACTTAATACATATAACACCCAACACTAGTTTTCATCACACGCATGTTTATCCAGTGTAGGATCGAACCCACGACCTTTGACCTATGAGCTAAGGTCACTAACAAATGTGGCATCCGGCCAGTCGGGTAACATACCATCGCTCCTTTGGGTCTACAAATGAATGTTAGTAATGGAAAAGACAAATAACCGCAATTAGCTGGGATCGATACCGCCCCAACACGCAGCTAGGACTGCAGCCCGCACGCAATCAATCGATCGCTCGCCTTGGCCTGAAATATCCTAACTAAAAACTACAAGCATAATGGGTAGAAAAAAAATATTTAAATTAAACTAGGCCGCGGACCAGGGGCCAATTTTGTCCGAACTCACTATAATTGACAAGTAAATTACTTGACACCTTACTCGGGGGTGGTGAACAAGGCCCTTAGCAACATTAATTATTCAATGACTTTTCGAAATTCGCACAAGAATATCGCATATTTCATAAAAAGCGTGCATACTGGATTTCTCTTGGATAAGGAATAATTACTAAGAAAAATAAAAAATAAAATGGTAAATTTGGTCCTGTTCCTCTTAATAAAGTTATTAATAAATGTCCTGCAATTATGTAATGATGAAATAATGGCCCCCGGTACCTATTCAAAAGTTGGCAAACTTGTAACCCCTTTAAATTACTTATTTACACTTGAGACTCCACTGGTGTTGCAGGTGTCCATGGGCGTCGGGTTCTTCGGATAATGACTAGACTAGACTGCCATCGAACCCTCGTAACACGTTTCAGAATGTATCCAAATATGATATGATTACCCTCACCTCCGAGCAAAAATGGTAGAAATACGCACATAGATTTGAAAAATCCAGAAGCAGGCTAGAATTCTAACTGTAACTCCGGTATAATAAGTAGCTTAAGCACTTGTATTACAGACTTCAGACAACAGAGGAAACACAAATATAAGACTTAATACATATATAACACCCAACACTAGTGTTCATCACACGCATGTTTATCCAGTGTAGGATCGAAACCACGACCTTTGACCTATGAGCTAAGGTCACTAACAAATGTGGCATCCGGCCAGTCAGGGTAACATACCATCGCTCCTTTGGGTCTCCAAATGAATGTTAGTAATGGAAAAGACAAATAACCGCAATTAGCTCGGATCGATACCGCCCCAACACGCAGCTAGGACTGCAGCCCGCACGCAATCAATCGATCGGCTCGCCTTGGCCTGAAATATCCTAACTAAAACAAGCATAATGGGTAGAAAAAAACATTTGGCCCTAGAAGTACAGCGCGTTCAATCTTTAAAAATATGTATTACCTACTTACCTAAAAGAAACATTTTATCATCATGATCAGCCTGTTGTAATATTTACTTTTATTTTTAGTCTAAAAAAAGTACTTATTATTCTTATAGTTGCATCGATGTTATCTCTAAATATCTAAGTTCATACTGACTGGAAGCGTTTAAAAAGGTGATCCCCACAAGAGCAGCAACTGCCTTTTACATTATGCTGACGAGGTCAAAAACCAAACGTAGTTTTATTTCCGACTCCTTTTTCATAGTAATTGGTTTTAAATTCAGAAAATGCCATAGGTATGGCGCTCTTTTCCTAACGGAGCCTTCATTAGCACGACACTTAGCGCTTTGACGCTGTATCTAAGGTTTAATAAGGGAAGTCACATATTAATATTATATTGATCGGAGTTTACTCGAATCGTTGATAAATCGTCGGGTCATAAAAATTTCGGCCCATATTGCGGATCTGGAGGCCAATTATCGGTTTCCGTTTTCTATGTCGAGTCGACTTCATGGAACGGATAGACCAATAGGAGAACAAGATAACGAATGTCAACTGTGATCTGCGTTCTCCTATTAGTTGTGCGTTCCATGAAGTTAACTCGACATGGAAAGCGAAAACCGAGAATTGGCCTTTGCACACATACAAAACATTCTCGTAACCATATTGCGATATGGAATTGGTACTATGGGGAAATTTTGTAGATTTACAAAACCTATTTATAATACAAAAAAGGTGTATTCGGGCTATGTTTGGTATTAAAAAAACGGATTCGTGCCAATGACTATTTAAAAAATATAGTATACTCCCATTGCCTTGTTTGTATATATCCATCCATACTAATATTATAAATGCGAAAGTAACTCTGTCTGTCTGTCTGCTACTCTTTCACGCCAAAACTACTCAACGGATTTAAATGAAATTTGGTATACAGATAATCTAGACCCTGAGAAAGGACATAGGCTACTTTTTATTGCGAAAAGGGGGTTGTAAGGGGTTGAAAGGGGGGTAAAAAGTTACTTTTCCACGCCGACGAAGTCGCGGGCGGCCGCTAGTATGAAATATGTCTATTTGTATATAAACATAAATACCTTTTTGAGAATAAGCGTGACTCACAGGCGAATTCGGTCACAATATTTGTACAAATTGTTTAGACCCCCAGTAAAATTGACATTGTCTTCAAGAAATTCTTTCATAATTGTGTATCGATATATTATATAATAACAAATTACCGGATTACTTTAAAGAAACTGATATGAATGTAAACATGTTCAAAACACGTGTTAAGGCATGGCAATTGAAAAATTGTTATTACAGTGTCTAAGATTTTCTAAAGCACAAGAATAATAAATTTTTAGTTGTTATAAAATTACGAGCGGCCGCCCGCGACTTCGTCCGCGTGGAAAAGTAACTTTTTACCCCCCTTTTAACCCCTTACAACCCCCTTTTAGCAATAAAAAGTAGCCTATGTCCTTTCTCAGGGTCTAGATCATCTGTATACCAAATTTCATTTAAATCCGTTCGGTAGTTTTGGCGTGAAAGAGTAACAGACAGACAGACAGACAGACAGACAGACAGAGTTACTTTCGCATTTATAATATTAGTATGGATGGATAGTATGGATGTTGACATTAATAATAGATATTATCATTTTGTAATGTTGTAAATGTATTTCAGATATTTTAATTGAATTTAGTTGACATAGTATTCCTGCGTAAATTCTAATGTATCAAATGTATATACACCTGAAAGGGTAAAATTTAGCTGGTATTTGCGCTAAAGCAAATGCAACTATACTACTGCTACTGCTAATTACCTATGTACCTAAATTTATATATACAATAAAATTCATTTCATTTCCATTTCCATTTCATTTCATTTCATTTCATTTCATTTCATTTCATTTTATTTCATTTCACCGATTGTATTGGAAAAATATGGTAGCAAGTTCGCAAGCGGCCGTGGGTGGAAAACTCGAAATCAGCATCACAGAAAAACGGCTCATATTAATAACACGGCAAACCTATGTCAGAATTCACATTTATTTGCGGCCAAGTCAATTAATCAATTAATTAACACCCCGGCTTTTGTCTCCCGCAAGAATAAATATCTGTCCATCTGAAACCTGATAGTGAATGAGTGTCGTTTAAGCTATTTTCGTGAAAAACGACCGACAAGTTGTCATAATGAATGCATACAATGCAGGTGGGTAAATGGGTACAAAAGTCCATGATGTCGGATTAAGAGTGATGGAACTCAAGTGGAAATGCGTAGGACACCTAGCTAGGCGAGGTGATAGAAGGTAAAGAAAGCGCCTTACCGAATGGTTCTGCAGATTAATTAAACGAAATCTTGGACGTCCAGCGTCGCGATGGGTCGATGATATTATCTAAATTGGAGGTCCTACTTGGATCCGAGCATTTTAGGACCAGGTGCTCCAAAAAATGTTGATCGATGTCTTCACATTGAGAACTCAATAGTTGAAAGGAACACTTATTTTCTGGAATAATAGAAAATCCAATCCAAGCCAAAGCATCCGGTACTCGTTACTCATGTAGTGATTGCGATGTGTCAAAGGAAAATAATCCATGTAATTTAAAAGTCACGTGACTTTAAAATTAGCACATTTTTGTTTGGAATAGAGTAATTACATCACGCACTCAGGAAATAAAGTTCATCTTGCTATATCCCAGTTTTATGAAGCTCCACGCGAGTCGGTCACTGTTTTCGGATTTCTCCATACCTTTATAAAATGACGAAATTTAAAAGAGAACTTTACATTTTTAAATTACACTTGTGGGAAATACACATGCGATATCCACTTGGGGCCAGCTGTCCAAACAAAATGTGACTTTTGCTACGAACGCTCATTAATTCAGTAATGAAGTGACTTTTTAAGCTATTAAACCAGCCCTGCTGCGACCAAACTTGCCAGGAATGAGGCATTAGTCCCTCAGGCTTTGTAAAAGGGTTTTTCTGTGGACTGCACAACAGTATTAAACGTGTAGGTACTTGTGGAACATTTTGACGAAGGCGCAAGGCCCAGGTGGCTTGATAAAAGACATCTGATTTTGGAAGATGTACAAAAAAAAATCAACGTATTATTATGTGGAACAAATCTGAAAAAAAAAATTATTCCCAATCAAGCTTATTCTACTTTATGGCGTAGCAAATAGTTTTTGCATTTTGTCCAATCCCTTATATACTCTGATTCATAATTATGTAAAGTAAACTGACAGATGTCAATGTGTCATCCCCATACATTATCACTCAATTTGACACATGCAAAATGTCAAAATGCCATAGAAACTTGTCATTTTCATCTGTCAGTTTACTTTACAAGATTATGAATCAGAGTATAGTTCAAGTACTACGTTTCTAAGGTAGACGTAGGTAGTCTACTTTTTTTAAACCCTTAGTAAAGTAGAACCACGAGAACCACGCTTCGGCATGAACCGGAGTGATACCACGGCCTCACAGGAGACCGGCGCAAAGCAGCGCCTACGCTGTATTTCGTCGAGTGAGTGACTATACCGCGGAAGATTGGCAGTGGACTCTACTGGTGTTGCAGGTGTCTACGGGCAGCGGCAATCGCTTACCATCAGGTGATCTGTCTGCTCATCTGCTACCTATCACTAAAAAAATTTACTTACATAACTTATTGTACGAATTTCGGGCATTGTTAAAACATTATGAATAAAGTGGAATCTTCTTTAATTAATGCTTTTAAAACTTTGGTTGTACACAATGTCCAAACTAAAAGGGCAGAACTTCCTTTTTAGCTAAGTAATAATCAGTTGAAATTGTTTTTTAAACTTTCCTCAAGCAGCCCTTTAATCTAATAGGCTCTTACATTTTACCTTGAAATTAAATTTCTTTCCTATTCTAGGAAGTGATTTGTGTGTTCCGGGGAAACACTTTTTTCAAATTATTAATTTACAGTTACCACCCTCATTTCGCTTCAGGATTTTTTTATGTGATATTACATGGTGTATCTGTGAACATTTACATCCCTTTAACCACGCGTTCTACCAACCATTCTGAAAAACATTTGTTCTATAGCTTTTGTCAATTCGAATTAAAAATTTCATCTTTCCATACAAACTCGGTCACGTGACTTGGTCAATTTGTATGGGAAGTCGAAAAGATTTTCGTTGAATTTCAAAAAGTTCGGGTTTGAGAACCAATCCGCATTAGGCAAGCGCGGTGATAAAGCCTAATCCCATCATAGTATCGATGACTTGATTTCTATAACGGAGGCTTTTGCCCTGCAAGTGGGACCGTGTATAGACTGATACTATACTTTATTAAATAACGTATAGCTTGGAATGATGCAACACAAGTTTAAAATCTTAGAACAATATCCCCCAGCTAAATTTAAACCCACGTATTACCGACTTCAACCCGATACAAACTTCCCTTTTTATTGGCATTTATGCAAAGCGAAAGGACAATGCTTTACCCAACTGTATTTCTAGACAGACTTTCAGTTTTACTAAGACCCAGTAAATAGGTTACAAGCACGCCAATGGGTAAAACCAGCGCTAAATTTAAATACACGCTACGTTGGCATAATAACAATTTCATTGACGTCACGACTCAAAAACAAGCAACTTCAACATTAAAACCAATAATCATCCTTTAGGCGTAGGGGTAAAGCACAAAATCCTTTGTTTAACTAGAAGCGTCGTTGTGGTAGGGGTGGGTAATTCTTTGCTTTATTGTCTGTGAGCTAAAAAATGAAGGCGTGCAGGCATTTAAGCGGTGCATTTTTCTATTTCGCGTCAAAACTTTAAGCCAATTTTAGTTGTGAACTATTGCGGTAGGTCTTGGGTCGTGGGGTATCAAAGACAGCTGGTAGGGATGGCTCGAAATTTCCATCCATATAGGAGAGAAATAAATCTCCCCTGTATAATGGGGCTATCATGTGTAGAAAACCCGCTAGATTTCGTGCTGTAGGTCTGGGGTCCATCTACACGTGATTGGTTATTTTTGATGTAAGATGTCAAAATGTCACTAAACAACCAATGACGATTTAAATCTCTGCAATGACGTTGCAATTGAACCTCAGTCTTACCTACAGCACGCCATCTAGCGCATTTTTGACACGCAATAGCCCCTGGCAGCAGGAATGGTCGTGGATCAGTCTCCTCGAAAGACCTTATGATCCCCCCTATCGACGATAAAAGAAAGCCGCAGAAGGTTTATTGCCTCTTAATAACTGGGCAGTATCCCAGTAGGAGAGCTTCACATGAAGAAGAAAATTATAACATTAGTTTTTCTACTATATAGACTCGAAACATTCTTTACATCCGATCAGTCCCGTTTTTGAGTTGCTAATAATTAAAAGCCACTAGTTTATAACGAAACCGTCCCGTATCTTGAATGAGAATATATCTATAGTCCGAGGCAAGAAAGTGTAGTTATGACCTTGAGTGCGCAGAAACCAATTTTGATAGAAAGTCTTCTTTTTTACAAGTGCGCAAAATAACGGTCATCGCTATACTTTCGTGCCTCCAGCTATACTTGTCATAATCAAACAAAAGAGACATCGCATGTGAAAGAGAGGGAAACTCCGATTCGGACGTATCGCTCGGTTCGTATTAGGTCCTTGGCACCAGTTTCCTACATATCCAGTAGGAAGCGCCAAGCATTGGCAATATTGGCATAAATGGGCCGGCTAGACCGGGATGATACCAGAGCCGCACAGAAGACCGGTGTGAAGCTGCGCCTGCGCCGTCTTTCGTCGAATGAGTGAGGGTAACGCAGGTCCAAGTCAGTAAAAAGGGGGTTAAAAGGTAGCAGCGCACTTTGATTCTACAGATTTCGCATGTCTATGGGAGGCGGTTATCGTTTGCCATCAGATCCGTTCGCTTGTCCGCCACCTATCACATAAATAAACAAGAAATGTTAAGACCTAATATTTTGAAAGATCAGCATGCATTTGATCCCGCTAACCTCAGTCTTGTGGAATAGTTTAGCTGCGGCAGTATTTCCTGACGGCTATGACTTAGGGACCTTCAAGAAACGAGCGTACTCCTTCTTAAAAGGCCGGCAACGCATCAGCGACCTCTCTGATCTCGCAGATGTTCATGGGCGGCGGTGATTACTTACCAGCAGGTGACCCGCTTGCTCGTTTGCCGCCTCTAGTATAAAAAAATAAATGTATCAATAGGAATAAAGATGAAAAATTATTACAGTACAGGTAACAAAAAAGTGAGATATTTGCCGTACATTAAGTATGTATTGAAAGTTGTATCTTGTGTTAACCGAAGTGAAAATCTAATTCCGAGATATATCTGACCTTTGTTGGGATTTAGGCAGTTTTCTATTACGGACAAGTACATTTTCTCCGCAGACCTATAATTAAATTAAGACCCGCTTCTTACTCGGGCCCAGAATGTAAATGGGAAGTACAATCCAATCGTTTTGTTAATGAAAGTTAAGTTTTATTGTCATTCCTTGAATAAAATTTACTGTACTAAGGAGAAAGTTTCTATCTACAAGAGTTCAATAAACTTAGTTATCTTCTATACTGTTTATAAAGAGATACTTAATATATTGACAACGACAATTTATGTAAACGTAAACCGAAAACCCGAAACACTAGTGCGATATAATTGACGCCTAGCGCCATCTATTGGTTCATTTTTGAACTACTGTCCCGAAGCGAAGTGAGGACGGGCCACTAGTAGCAGTATACACCGTGCTTTTTAACCGTCTTGCTCATTACTCGAGGACATTATAAGTACTGATGGAGCCAAATATTTTCCACCAAGGAACATGAGAGTCTTATATAAAAAATATTATCTTCCTATACAAATTGCAACAATGTTTAGCTACGCACGCACCCATGCATGCGATCACGATGTCGGTAGCCATTCTGGGGGTCTACTCCGCCAAACGATATCGAATTATTCGTAACGATACGTCAGTTCATACGAAAACCCTACTCTAACACATCTATACATATAATAAAAATGTAAAAAAGCTGTGTCTGTACATTGAAGATATTTATCTCAAAATAACTTAGGACGACTAAAAAACAGTAACAGAACATGAATCAATGATTTTTAAAATTTTTGTCTGTCTGTTTGTCTGTTTGTTCGCGCTAATCTCGGAAACTACTGAACCGATTCGAATGAATTCTTTTTTTATTGTATAGCTGTAACATCAGGGCAACTTATAGGATATATTTTATTTTGAAGACCAGGCTCCTTGATGTAGAACCACAACAGCCCAGCTAAACTATAAGAGGTAGGTCAATGGCACCTTAACAAAAGTTGTTCAGATTGATGAGCATTTTATGATGCCATGAAAAATCAAAGATCATGGAACACCTGGTAAAGAACTCTAAGAGCCCAGCTACACCATAACAAATATGGAATGAAATGGAATGCAAAATTGTCAAATGTGATGAGCATTTTTGGATGAGATCCGATAAGGAAGGATATTTCGAACTTAAAGGGGGTTCCAAGTTAGGTGATGGGACTACGTGATTCCTTGGCCCAATCTACTATTTTAATAATCACCTTTAAGTCAAGAGTCATAAAGTTCACGCAAACGAAGTTGCGGGCGGCCACTAGTCTTAAAATACGAATAGGTAAGTAATTGAATTTGACAGCTTCACAAACGTCAAATCTCGATATCTCGAGACGATACTCTTAACGATACCAACAGAGACGTCGTCGGAATGTTCGTCGATTTGACGTTTGTGAAGCTGTCAAATTCAATTAATCGTATTTTAAGCTGTGTTAGAGTAGGGTTTTTGTATGAACTGACGTATCGTTACGAATAATTCGATATCGTTTGGCGGAGTAGACCCCCTGGATTTAAGTATTTCGTTATAACTGTAAAGTAACCTAAGAGGGTGGGACTGCATTCAGCGGGAGGCAGGGTGGTACCATTCTGTATGCAATACTCATTATTATACTATACTACAGTATCTAGGTACATGAATATTGTAGAACTAGTAAACTTGCATTATTCATTAGATCGAGTTAGAAACGCCCACTTGAAACAAGCATGAACATGTGATAAAATCATATGAGCAAATAATGATATATCATTAACATCAATTTTTATGCAGGTAAACCACCCACATCAAATCGCGTGAATTGTTTTATTAGCAAAGTCTATTATCTATCACGATGTAGCTCAGGCTGTCTGACCAATCTTTAGAATAGCTCACGTTCAAGTAGATCAGATTTTCTCTCCACCAGCCCATGGTCTTTCCTACCGTCTCGGACCAAATCTTAACGCTCACCAGGTACTTGCTAAGGGCTGTTTCCTCGGTGCGTTTTTTCACTCCCTACAAAGTTTGTGTCTTGTTCCATCTCAATGTCAGTTGTCCCCAAATGCAGCGTGAAGCACCCCAGCACAAGCGACTTGCACTCGAGCAGTTCCACATTAATTAAAGTCTTTCCTCAAATAATTTTGCGAATTGTATGTAACCGTTGTCAACCTTGTAGAGTGTGAGTCCTTTTTCTTAATAGTACCTATACTGGAGACCTATTTTTGAATTTTCGCTTCGTCCGAACAAAACTACTCGTTTTGCAAGTCACGTCGTATCGTAAGTCGCAAGATTCAAAATTTTCCCTATTTTTGAAATCACTCGCTTAGGGAATACCCTAAGCGAGTGACTTGCCAACCTTGATAAAGTATAGTTTTAACTCGTTTCACGTTGACGTAAATGCGTCCACTCGCTTCACGGAAACGAGTGGTTTATACCACTCGTTGCAAAACGCTCGTTTTCGAATGATTCCAAAATGCGGATGTCAAAAATCATGCGAGTCACACATTTTTTAGTGACACGACAATTAATCTCGTTCCTGTTCCGGCCATTTAGTATCTGTTGCCGCATCTCTTCATGCAGCTGGCATTCCTACAGCACCATTCAAGTAGAGATATTGATCTTTCACTTTATGTGAGGGCTAAACGCCCTTATTTGAGTTTAGGTGACGCTACAGAATCTTAGATCAATTGAAATTGTCCAGCCAGCTTGAAAATCTTTTTTTGTGAACGAAGTGATTTCGACGACCTTTTACCTACATCAACGCGGTCACTTGATTTAGAGCCTGAAAAGCACTTTGCGTAAATAAGTATTATTTTTATCATTATGATTATTATGTTAAATTATTTTAATTACTCATTATAATGTTGATGACTAAGGTGCTAATTAACCCTAATGTACCATAAACTTATTTAAGTTCGCCGCACCTATACCTTTAGTTAAATGAATACTTCTTCAAACTCCTATGAAAGGACCCTTACAGCCTACGTAAATTATATTGTTCCCTCTATACTAAATTTACTTTGCTTTATTAAGAGCGTTTATCCGTAAGAGCTACACTTAAGTCAAAATCATTGATTTCCGATGGAGAATAAAATGATAATCTATACAGTTTGTAAATAAGATATTGATGTCAAATTATTGCAGATTTCATAATCTAATGCATAATTACAAAATATTTTCAAATGATCATTTAGTTTTCTCGTTAGAACAGTTTTAATACAATCCCTTTTTGAAACTTGTGGTCGAAGGTCTACGCAAATGCTCGATAATAGTAAAACTATAAACGACAAACTTATGACAATATTTCTATTAAAAGAACAATAACATATATTAGGGCATGGCTACAAAACAATAGTGATTACTGTAAGTTTTCATACAAGAAAAGTGTACTCAAAAGTATCATTGTTAGTAATTTTTCGAGTTATTACACGTATTAGTTTAGGATGAAATAAAAGGTATTCTTAATTTTTTTTAAACCTAATAAATGAAGAAATTTACGCTTTAAAACGTGGTATTTTTTTAACTTTAATAACTTGTTTTTTTATTTTATTATGAATCATTTAGTACTACTATATAATCGGCGCAGAATCGCACCAGCGCTCAGTGCCGGCCGAGGCCTTTCCGAGGTAGGACCTATGTCGCTCCCGGTCACCGCGTGCTACGTAAAATTTTATTTGAAATTGGAGATTTTTTGACGCGACTGAGACGGATTGATACTTTTTGTTTTAAGAATATTAATTTGTTTTAACCAAACAAAATTTTGGTGAGTACGAAGGTAAAGAAATGCAATTCTAGTAACTTCCATAGATTAATATATTATATTCTTTACATTTTACATAATAATATAAAATGTGATATAAAAGGCGCTATTCGGGGAAGAAAAGGAAAAGTTATGGTACTTAATTTGGCCAAAGCTAATGAAGCTAAAACGTAAGTTACCGCGAATCCACTTTTAATGACATAGCTGGTCATAATCTATTCACATTTTTCTTTTACGATGATTTCATTACGTTTATTGCTAAAGGCAGAAAAGAGAAGGTCAAATACATGAGAATACCACCGAAGAATTGGAAATAGTTGAATCGCAAACTACAGAAACATGACTATGATTTTAAAGTAGAATTTCATCATCATCATCATCAGCAACCCACACTCGTCCACTGCTGTATTGGGTTTTGGGAGTCAATGACAAACTTATTTGTTGGTACTAAACGATATCTTTATTAAATCGTTTTATAGGAGAGTACGCATGTTTACAAATGTACAGTTAGCAGAGTAACAAGACTCACAGACAGAGCAAGACTAACTATCTGAGTCAACAGACTCCACAAGACGAACCGGCCGAGTCGACAAGACTCGCTGGCATCTCAAGACTTACTAACATCTCAAGACTTACTAACAGAGTGATCCCTCAGGATTCAAGGTCGAAATATGTATTCGTAAAATGAACCTTATTAACAAGTGCAACAAGAGGAACTCTATTACTATGCAATTAAGTGCAGATTAGCATGGGACGAGTTTGAGTTATTTTTGATGTATTCCAACATGCTGGACATAGGTCTCCTCTAATGCACGCCACTGCTCCCGATTTTCAGCCACTCTCATCCAGCCCACACCAGCCAGCCTTCGAATGTCATCATCCCATCTTGTCGCAGGGCGTCCAACACTTAACCGAGTCGCGGTCTCCACTCAAGGACTTTACGGCTCCAACGGTTGTCAGTTCTGCGGCTAATGTGACCAACCCACTGCCGCTTCAGTTTGCTAATTCGGTGGGCTATGTCGGTGACTCAGGTTCTCTGTCGGATTACATCATTTCTGATGCGGTTCTTCAGAGATACTCCGAGCATAGCCCTTTCCATAGCTTTTTGAGCGATTTTGAACCGGGTGGATTAGTCCAGCCACGTCCACGTCTCGGCACCGTAAGTCATGACCGCGAGGACGCACTGGTCGAAGACTTTCGACTTAAGACTTTGAGGGATGGGTGACGAGAAGACTTGACGAAGCCTACCAAATGCTGCCCAGCCTAGCTGAATTCTTCTATTGGCTTCTCTCTCGAAGTTGTTTCTGCCTAATTGGAGCGTTTATCTTAGATAGACATATTTCTGGACAATTTCGAGAGGTACTCCATTAACAGCGACCGGTCCCGGATCAACGAGCTCGTTGAAAATGACCTTGGTTTTATCCAAGTTCATCCGAAGATCGAAGTGATTGGAAGATTCAGCCAGGCTGCTCGCCTGTAGGCCATGTAAGGTTTCCGTCAAGATGACGATGTCGTCTGCGAATCGTAGGTGTGACATGTACCCGCCATTAATATTGATTCCGCGCTCTTTCCAGTTTAGCGTTTTGAACAAGTCCTGCAGCGCAGCGGAGACGAAGATATAACATCTCTTTGTCTCACACCACGTCGTAGCAGGACAGGCTCGGTTTGGCCATTTTGGATTACTACGGACATATTAGCGACGTTATACAGACACCTCAACACCTCGTGCCAAGTCGATATCGCCAATCGACTTGGCACCTCTGCAAGGCCTCGAGAACAGACCAGGTCTCGACGGAGTTAAAAGCTTTTTCATAGTCCACAAATGCCATGCACAGGGGCTGGTTATATTCTTTGGTCTTCTGTATAACCTGTCTCACTGTATGAATATGGTCTATGGTGCTAAAACCGTCGGAACCCGGCTTGCTCTGCAGGTTGAGCTTCGTCAAGTCTTCGTGTAAGGCGATTCGAAATGACTCTTGAGAACAACTTATAGACGTGACTTTGGTCGATAGTTCTTCAGTAAGGTTTTGTCGCCTTTCTTGAAGAACAATACGAACAAGCTCCGCGGCCACGCCCTAGGAGTTCTCCCGAAGAAAATAACCGAGTTAAATATACGTCAAAGTTCCTTCAACACCGGCTTGCCGGCAACTTTCAGAAGCTCGGTGTGACTCCGTCTTTTCCCGGGGCTTTTCCATTTTTAAGTTGTCCAAGAGCTGCCTCGATCTCCTCCAAGCTGATGTCGGGTAGATCCTCCGTCGCATGGCGGGTTAATGTGGCTCTTGAATCCTTCTCATCCGGCGTAGGGTGGGGTGAGTGCGACGCGTATAACTGGCTATAGAAGGTGTAAACTTCTGAAAAAGTTTCTGGCTTTGATGTGACGACTCCTCGATTTGTTTTGGTTAACTTCGACAGGTAGCTTCTGTCAAGCTGTTGTACGAAGACTTTGGACCCCCCTGGTTCTGCTCAATTGCTCTCTGTATTGAGAGTGAATTGGAGCTTCGGAGGTCACGTCTTAACAGCTTGGAGATGGACTTATTTAGAGCCCGTTGTTCTGCCGAAGTGACTGATGGATCTTTCCGCCTCTTGTCCATTAAATCCAGAGTATAGACCGCTTGCTACTCACAGAACTTTGTGCCCTCGTCCCGAAGGATTTCCACCACTTGGTCGAATTCTTCGTCGATATATACGTCAATTGTGGTTTCCAAGGCAGTGAATCGATTTTCCAATTTCAGTTGGAAGGCATCGGAACCAGCGAGTGATTGGAGCAGATTTGGCCGGAGCGTGGACTTCATCAACCGAGAACGTTCAAGCTTAAAATTGATATTCAAAGTGCCTCTGAGAAGTCGGTGATCACTTCCGGTTTTAAACCTATTGATCACTGAGACATCTCTGAATATTCGCTTAATGTCCGATATATATTATGAAGTCGATCTCATTTTTAGTCATAGTATCTGGGCTCTGCCACGTCCATTTCCTCTGGGGCTGTTTCTTAAAGAATTGATCCCAGAAAGGGATCAAATTGAGGGTTTGCAACTGTTTTATAATGTACTAGCGGCCGCCCGCGACTTCGTCCGCGTGGAAAAGTAACTTTTTACCCCCCTTTCAACCCCTTACAACCCCCTTTTCGCAATAAAAAGTAGCCTATGTTCTTTCTCAGGGTCTAAATTATCTGTATACCAAATTTCATTTAAATCCGTTGAGTAGTTTTGGCGTGAAAGAGTAACAGACAGACAGACAGACAGACAGACAGACAGACAGACAGACAGACAGACAGACAGACAGACAGAGTTACTTTCGCATTTATAATATTAGTAAAGTAATGTTCTTTTTTATTAAATGATTTATTAAACAAAACATGATATCTTTAAGTATTTAATTGCTTACCTGTCCTGACTAAAAAAGGTAGGTAGGTATCTAAATGATATACCTATTTTTTATTTTTCTTAAATCAAAAAATCAAAAGAATAACAATAAATCAACGTTGGATTTATTTTATTTTATTTAACTTGCAATTTAATTTTACAACAATACAGTAATTTACTTTGCTATAAAGCGAAAGGATCAAAATTTGTCAGTCTAACTATAAAGAAAACGTACGCGGCAACTCTATGCAAACAGTAACACATGCTTATGTGTGAGTGAAATTTTGCAAATCAAAACCGAAACATGACATTCCGCACTAGCCGAGAACGCTCTTAATTCACATACGCCACTCATGTGGGCGGTACTAACTCAAACTAAGTGATGCCCATTTGTTTAAAATGTCTGTGGTGCTAATTTTATTCGTATACACTGCGACAAGCCTGCATTGGCCGAAAAATAATAAGGGTGCTTGTAGTTATTACGGTTCATGCTGTTTCCTTTACAAGTATCTTATAAACAACTGAACTTTGACATTTTTAGAAAATTTTATGACCTTACCGTAATATGACAATCCATTAAAGAAAATTTTACAGTTTTTTATACTTTAATGTGTGCCTGTGTACGTACCTACGTGATGTTGTTTGTACAACTATTAGTTTGTTTAATTAAACAATTTTTTCCAGGTTATGCAATGACGTCGACTCAAAACGGAACCACACTTTGAAACCCAGAGTTGTGCTGCCGGAAAGCTATGTAAAAGGTACGTTGTTATACTATGTATTGACAGTCACACATCAGAGTATACAAGTCTAGACTTAGGAGAGGAGACTACACGTTCCTTCCCAGGCTAAAAACCCTCTTCCCGAGTTAGGGAGAGAAGTAGGAGACAGCCGGGAGCGCCGAGCCGTCCCTACCGAGCTGAAAAGGAGGCCTCTGCAATGCCGGTGGCGGTACCCCCGCACCGCGTGCTGGCTAGCCTCTTCTTCGGAGAGGAGGGAGACGCGCACTATCGGCGCGGCGTCTCCTCCCTCTCCTTGGCCTTCTGCGAGCGCTTGCAAGGGGATCCTCTTGCCGCTGTCACTCGGTGGCCTCTTTCTGTAGCAATACGTCATCGCAGGAAGAGCTAAAAGCCGTAAAGTCTCTTCTTTGGAAAGGAGGGATAGGCGCATCTGGTTTGCGTCTCCTCCCTCTCCTAGGCCTTCAGCGAGCGCTTGTAATTCTCCTCCTACTGTTGCTCGGCGGCCTCTTTCTGTAGCATAACGTCATCACAGGAAGAACCAAAAGCCGTATTGGCTTGGTCGCTGGCGACCATCGCTCCAACTATGGCTGGGAGCGAATGGAATCCAACTACGCGCACCAACTCCTGGCATTGTTAGTCCCAGGGGCCAATCAACTGTCACCCTAATGACAAAACCCGTTAGGTTCAATATCAATGAGAAAAATTGATAAACTAAGTAACCTGATGTGTTGCTAGCTGTATCTATTATCTTCCGTCCCACCACAGAATGGATTTCGTAGTTACATAAAGGAGTAAAATTGGACATAGGTAGTTCTGCTACCCCTACCCAGACGTTCGTCGTAAACCTAATACGGCGAATCAAGTCCAACGACCCCTAAGAGTTCATATAATATAATATCAAACCACTGGCAAATAATCTTTGTGATACTTAACCATAAAAAAGGTGATTTGAAACATTTTTGTTCAGTCTTTACGAGTTAGCATGCATTGACATAACAGAAAACACCATAATATAAGGGAAATCAATACGAATAACATGGTAGAGGTTTTTGTAATTTCTTAGACTAGGGCCTGTTTCATAATGTAAAGATAAAACGTCACGTAGCTATGCAACTAATGCAACACATACATTTTGGAGGATAAAAGTTGCGTTTTTTTTCTATCGCACTTATGGACGTAGAGTATTACTCGTACTTATAGATATAACGCTATTTAACAGTCGTGAAACTTGCACTTTGTGTTTGTACTACTTCGGTTAACAATTTATTGGTCTAAGTAATAATTCTGATGTATTTTCAGAAATGCGGCCGCCAGCGCGAAAAGGGCAACCAGTAATCGTTGAATTCAGCATTTATGTGGTAGATGTCAATTCTATCAACGTGGAAGATATGGACTTTAGGTGAGTGATGTATCAAAGGTTGCAGACTTAGTTTTTTTAACTGTGGGGTAAAACTCATCAGAAACACAATCATATTTTATAGCCTACTAAGTGATCCACTCTCACTTTGTTTCGGGACTAAATTTTGCTGTTCCAATCTTTGCCAATAGATAGCGCTTCGGGTTACATATAAGCTTTATAGTTTTAAATTGAACATTATTATAATGTGTATTCTTATGTCTCTTTATAAATATTGCCGACCTTCTTAAGCGGCCCATTGTTAACAGCCACGTTTTGGTTCCGTATGTCATCACTGGCAACCCTTCTTAAGCGGCCCATTGTTAACAGCCACGTTTTGTTTCCGTATGTCATCACTGGCAACCCTTCTTAAGCGGCCCATTGTTAACAGCCACGTTTTGGTTCCGTATGTCATCACTGGCAACCCTTCTTAAGCGGCCCATTGTTAACAGCCACGTCTTGGTTCAGTATGTCATCACTGGCAACATACACCATCAGTGGCCAAAGCCCAAAAAATTGCATGGCTCAAGTGGCAATGAGCAGGGCACATTGCGAGGACAACAGATGGCCGTTGGGGCGGAAAGATCCTTGAGTGGCGGCCGCGTACAGGAAGTCGCAGCCGTGGCATCTTCACTAGATCGTCGGTTCACCTTGTGACAATAATAGTGAAGGTTGCGGGAATTCCTTGGATGCGAGTGGCATATGTCGTGGGGAAAACATGAGGCGAGGCCAATATCCAGTGGACGTCTATTGGCTGAAATGATGAATCCCTTCCAGTGAAAGTGTTTCCTCCTTCTTACAATCCTGGTTTTTAGGCAAGGCGTGAAACGGCATCTCAGCAGGCATTCAGGGTGAGAGTGTCAGATACAAAGGACACTTTGTGTGTTCTTTTGTGCCTGTCGATCTCATATTTGGATCTCACGGCCACTTACCATCAGGCGGAGTGGGGTCATCTTGATGGACAATCAGTATTAAGAAAAACCCGTTATAATCTCTCTAATTTTATGTTTCCAGAGTGGATATGTTCATCAGACAGACATGGAGCGAAAGCCGGCTCCAGCTTCCAGAAGACATCTTCGAAGAAGGTGACGATCACGTCACCTTACCGCCAGAGTTCTTCGACAACCTCTGGCATCCCGACCCTTACTTCTTAAACTCTAAAGTTACTGGTAAGTTCCATTATTGTGTTGTCAGAAGTTTCACCGCTTTCGATTTCGCTTCGACACTGCAGGGTGAATTGAAAAAAAAAGTTGTTCACGTGACAACTCACTCGACATACAATACCAGTGATAAAAACGCTACAAATCACTCCTCAAAAACCACTCAATTTGTACACAAACCTATGGAATGAAATATCGTCTGCGAAATTACCGGGCCAATGCGACCTGCAAACTTTCATAAAGAGAGCGTAGTCCTTTTTAAAAGATCGGCAGTGCACTTGTGATTTCCCTGGTGTTGCAATTATCGCCAGGTGATCCGTCTGTTCGTCTGTAGTCTATATCATAAAAAAAAAAACAAGAAATCCAGTAGATACCTAGTCAAAAAACTTTGTATTGCATCCGCTGACACGTTGAATAATCAGATAGTTTTAGTTGTACTGACGCAGAGGTTCAATGTGCATTTTTTTTGTTTAAAACGCATTGTCATTGTCCCATTTAAACGATTCAATAATTAACAATTCATTAGCTAATTTGAACTGGACGTTACGATCGATTCGGAGATCCCCTCCCGTTTACATGCGCTTTTGTTTGAATATGACAGGCAGGTATATTATTAGTTTATTATTCTTATTCGTTAAGGGAAGTCTTTGTTATACCACCAGGGTTGTCAGATGTACGGGAAATCTTGTACAGAGATTGGCAGTCTGCGATATAGCAGAATAATAGAAATGTTGAATGGTAAACCATCCCCCCCTCACCTCTCCTTATCCGTCATAGCTGATATGACGAGCAGCTCGGCTCGCCTTTGTTGTCTACACGAAATCTAAAACGTGTTGTCCCGTTTTTGAGTTTCCGCGATGTCGAGTGTACGTTTAGTATTAGTAATGGAAAAAAACGGAATCCTTACAGATTTATCAGGTTGGTCTATCTGTCTCTCCGTCCGCATACCACACATTTTTATTCCGAAAAAATAAACTTGTTAAGTAGGATTAGTAGTGTTTTATGAACGGCATAAAGATTTTCATACAGAAATATAACAAAAAAATGTTTGGGGATTCTCCATACTTCGAGACTCTTCCAATGTCCAAAAAGATGAGACACTAGTATGAACATACTTTCCGAAGCATGGGGGTCCAAGATTGCCAACTTCCAGACTTCGGTCTGACACTGAGAATTCCTGAACAGAAAAACTCAGGTACATTTTTTTTGGCCCGTTAAATGTTCGACCCACTACCTACTGAGCTGAGCTACCGAGTGTCCTCCAATACTCGAGTCGAGTTTACTCTAATTACAGACCTACATATAGATCGGTACACAGATTTGCAACACATCTAAATAAAAGTTTATTCTAACAGTTATGAAAAATTAACATACATAAAACATCCGACCTTTACCGTCGCGAAGAGCACACTTTGTAAAGAAGTGAGTTATCGTTTTTTTACGTTTTTATTAAATTCCGTTGAGATATTTTTTGCAAGGGTTGCTTTGTTTTTTTTTTATTGGCTGCATAACAAAATGACTTAATAAATACCAGAATCACTTGTTTATTTTAGCTGAATGTCAAGATATAACTAAGATTGAACTGATAAAACTCTTCTTTTATTAATATTGAATTATCCACTTAGTTGGAATTTCATGAAACATATCCGTCGCTGTAATAATAATAAAATGTTTAATAAAATTACTTATACATACTTAATATAAGTACTTTAACTATGGGAGAGCCAGCCTTCAGTTTGAATGGGCTGGCTTGACCGGAGTGATACCACGGCCTCACAAAAGACGGGAAGCAGCGCCTGCGCTGTGTTTCGTTGTGGGTTCACGGTACCCGAGGCCCTATTGGGGTGAAAGGGGGTTAAAGATTGGTAGGTAGCGCACTTGAGACTCTACTGGTGTTGCAGGTGTTCCGTAGGATTTTCTGCAACCTATCACATTAAAAAAAACTTACAATACTACTCACTAAAAAAAATATTAAACAAGACAATAATCTAAACTAAGTATAGGCTGACTTATCATACATACATAACTTAAGTAGTAATAGTCTTGCTTATGTTTAAATTTCAGTGATGCCGTTTGGATAATAAAATTTAGATAAGAGAATAAGCTCGTAAAAGAAATGCATACCACCCCTGTCATTTAAGATAAGTGAGGCTTCTACGTGCTACTACAATCGTATCTTGTGAAAAAACCTGAAAATAAAGCGATTGCTCTTGACAGAACACTTTAAAAAAAATCCTTCATATTTTTATGCTAACATTTTTGAAAAGGGTTAGTGTAGTAAGTACTTAAAATGATGGCCTGTACAGTGTACATCTTATTTTAAGTCTTACTGGAGCGTTTACTTGAGCAGCAAACAAGATCCCACTTCAGAAAAGGTCCTACAATTCAACAAGGCGCAACGACTTTTGGAGAATCAATAATTGCAAAGGACAAGTCCTACTGGTTAGGACATTGAACAGTATTACAAAAATATGAAATAATATCACAAAATACATATTGACACAGAAGGTTGACTGACCACTAAGAGCTAAAAATATGTCATGTACTCACGCATGCGCACTAACGGGCAAAAACGCCTTTTCGACCACATGAATCCTAACTTATGACATAAGATTATCAAACTGTCGAGGTCTATGGTAGAGGCTGCACACTTATGTACTCATGCCGGGCAACAACCCTAGCATATGTCAACGAACTCTTCTTCTCCTAGTGGAGACTAAAGTTAGTCATGGTTTAATAATGATTTTGTCACTTTTATAGAAGTCACAAATGAAAGTGACAGTATCAGTTACCCAAAAGCCTTTTAAAAGGCAAAAACGATTGATTATTATCTATTGTGTCTGCTGTCTGGGCATTACGACGTTAAACCAAAAGTAACTTTATATTCCGTTTTGTAAATATGGGGTGTATAAATATTTTTGTCTTTTACTGCAAGACAAGATATTATCACAAAATAATTACACACAGAAGTTAGACTTTGACCTGATTTTGAATTAAGAAGACCTAGACCTCGACAGTTTGACAATCTTATGTCATAAGTTAGGATTAATGTGGTCGAAAAGGCGTTTTTGCCCGTTAGTGCGCATGCGTGAGTACATGACATATCTCAGTCGAATTCTATTCAATTTTACAATTTGTACTATTTTGCACATCGTTATTAAACGCTACTTCCCTTATTACAAAATAGAATTCGATTGAGATTCAAATAGGTATTGACTCTGATATTGTGTCTGATGAATGAAGAAAAACGACCATAAAACGACATTTTTCATGGACTACAAATGATTACCGCTGTCAGTTGTCACTTGTCACTTTGTATTAATATGTATGCAAAAAAATATATAATTCACCAGGCAGTAACTTATAGAACGGCTATGTTTTTAAACTTTCGCGTTGCATTATACAAATACTTTACATAAACGGGACTAAACGCGACGAAATTAAATAAGTACATTCTAGCACTTACTGCTTGACGTTTCGGCTGCGTTACAACAGCCGTGGTCACAAGCGAACGAAGCTGTACTTATTTAATTTCGTCGCGTTTAGTCCCGTTTATGTAAAGTATTTTTATAGAACGGCTGATTTTATTTTGCTTATTTGGATTATTTTAGTTAGATGAAAATAAAAAGGGGCTTTATTCGTGTTACCTATTATGAGTGATTCGGGATTAAAACGACTTAAATTTAAGGGTGTAGGTACATAGGACTAATACAAAATAAATTTTACTTATAACCCAAAATATGTACACTTTTTTTTTTTTTTATATTTTGTCATCGATACTTTTGACACGATATCTATTGGTATCGATGAAAGAACGATACTTTTAAAATTATTCGTATCCCTACTCATAATATTTTAATAGAATTTATTATTTTAGGAGGAGGGTTGAACTACCGAGGGCATCAATTTTCTGGTAGGACAAATTTGATTCGGCACTTACTCTTGCAAGGCTCATGCTTGCAATCACCAATGTTTTATTTTTTTCACTGGCAACTTTTACAGAATGATTTTTGATTGTCTGGGAAACTTTTCCAGGTCATTCTTGATAACAAGCATTTTTCTCTAACAGCATAGGGGGAAATTTGAAAAAGTTAACCTTCACTATAAATTGCTTTAATCAGCTAGCTGATCGTTTTAAATGGGAAGGTTTCTTTTAGAATTCCACCCTTTATTGCTTGGGGCAAATTACTGTATCATTATAACGGCCTCAAAAGTTTCTAAAGACAGTTAAAAACACTGTACTTTTATATTTTTTAAGGTTTTTCAAAGAATATTGTGGCATGTGCACTTAAGCACTTTAAGTACAAAAATTCAATAATATATCACGCTTAACAATAATAATCATAAATAGTTCTAAAGCGTGTTTTATGTGTATCATATGTAAAGTGATATCTAGATTGTGTAGATATATATAAATATTTAGACTTTCGCGTTGCATTTTACAAATATTATAATATTAGTGACCCGCCCTCACTTTGTTTAGGGACACTAGTTCATCTCTGTACCGATAGATGGCGCTGGATGTCAATTACATCGCGCAAGCGTTTAGCCTTTTTGGTTTAGATATAAGCCTTGTCCCTGTCTATAGAACTTACTTCTTTACAATTAGTATAGAAGATAACCAGGGCTCTACGCGATGATTTAACGAGTTTTTAGATCACGACTCCTACGACCACGACACGGAAAGCTGAAAGTCGACATCGACTATAGACATTTGGTTGTAGTTAAAGATATGTAGATCTAAAGGTAAATAGTACCTAACTTACTTAAGTTTTTTTGTAAAGAAAAATTATTTTACTTCCCTTGGAATAATTTTGGAATCCAATCCATTCATTGACTGATTTGATCAGAATTGAATGTTTCTAAAACACTATTTCAATAAATATTTTAATATGGTAAAATGAACGTGCTTAATTTAAAATTAGTCGATATAAATCAATTAAATTCCTCTGTTTGATTTTTGAAAAAATCTTCTAGTTATAAGCAAAGATTTAAATCAATCTTTGGTTATAAGTACCTATCTGTTCATCGCGTCTAGTCCCGGTAGTATCAACAATTTGTGTATACTACCGGTACACAAACTGTGTATAATTAATTTTGAAATAGTGTTGCACAAATGTGAAAAATTGCACATATCTTTACATATAATAATAGAATACGAGTAGAAAAACGGTTTAAAAGAATAGGGTTGTTGGTCAACGTGTAAGTCCGGATCAATTTTATTTTAATTAATGTAACTTAGAATTGATTGTAACTAAATCGTATTATGTAGTTAGCGTATTTATACTGTACGAATACTGCTTTCAGAAATGTTGAACTTAAAAAAAATCTACACAGAAATGTATGATTTTTTATACTTTTTATTGAAAAAAATCTTAAAAACTAGGTATACAGATATTTAGTGTAAATTAGGTAAAATATATTTGGTTGGCAACGCACTATGTCTGTGGGCATAAAACCACATAAAAATCTTAGAAAAAAAAGATATAAGTCATTTATTAGAGATAAAAATCACATTTTGAAAATATTAAAAAAGTAAAGTAGTTGTAGGTACTGCTTGAAATTTTCACTAAAACCCCACAGTAAGTTATTTTTTGCTTTCGTATTATTTAATCATTATTTTTACCTGATTTCAATTGACACATTTTAAAGGTGTTATTTTATTAAAATTATTAATTTTTTGGGAAATAAGTTGCAAGCTACTCCATAGATGGCGCTACGCGTCGATTACATTGCGCAAGTGTTTCAAATGCAATTCAGCATAATGAATAAAAAATAAAATATTCAGGTTTATATTTTATTACAATCTGGCAAGTCAAATGATAATCTCATTTCTTTTGTTATTTTATTTGTCTAAAAAAATATTTTACCCGCTTTTTGTCAAGACACGTTCTGTGAAGAAAATTTTAGTACCCTATAACTTTTACGGATTATAAACCAAAATGATGATTTAACTCTAGGCATCCGACGGAGCATCTCTTAAAGTTTAAAGATACGGTTGTAAAAACCAAGAATAATAGGGCGATGAAATCGTAAATGATGGTTTGTTACAAATTTTTTAAGTTATACATACCTACTGTGAACTTTTTTTTTAATTTTACATTCAATTCACTTTTAACCGTTGTTTTCATTTTTAAGGTATTCTGCTCCACCTTATAACACTGTTTATTGTATAATCATCAGAATCAAATATATAAAAACACAGTTAAAGCGATTTTATATTATTTAATGTTTTCTCTTAGTCCTTGAAAAAATTGAAAATATAAGGCTTTTTGATTTTCTATTTTATTTTTACTCACTACAAAACAAGTCGCCCCTACCAACTATCTATTACACCCCATATGGGGTACTCGAAAACAATATGTACATAGGTATATGTAGGAATGAGGCTTGCTTGAAAAAAAATCTACCATTTGGTTAACGTGACAATTGTGTATTCAAGCCAAAATACGATTATAGCTTCTTATTACTAAAAATCTCTAAACACAATTCAAATCTTTGCTCTAAACTAGTCTACGGATGGACGACGGCATGGACGGTTACCCATAGGAACCCTAAAAAAGATATCAAACCTAGTAAACTGATAAATATTAAAATGGTTTCCAATGCAACAGATTCCTGAAAATTTTATTGTAATTTTCAAGATAAGAACGATGTTTTATTCCTCATAAATAATTTCGGGTTTGCTTGCCAGCGGTCTGTGGTTCGCTTACCGAATATAATTACGATTCCCGATAGCTTTGTAAAATAATAGCATTGTAGATAAAATATCGGACAGTATTGTATTGCTTATTGTTAACAATATTCTGTGATTGTTTTTCTGAGTTTTTGTGTTCATATTTGACTGACCCCATCGCGAATTTTATAGTGACCCAACCTACGACGGTATTAAACACTTAACAATGTTATGTAGATAATGAAAACAATAGGTTAGTCTCTACTAACCTATTGTTTTCATTTACACATATTTTTGAAGCTGTTGACATTACATTGTACCTCTGTACAATGTAATATACACCAAATATTATGTTATATTTTGTTCTCAAATATAGACCCGATATGGAGCATTTGGGAGAGACTCTGACTTTAATTGATTAAATTCTTTTTTCATCCGACACAAGTGATCTCGACATCCATACGGAACTGTCAACTGATATGAAATTTTGTTAACCTACAACAACCTTGCGTCCTATTCTATCCTATTTACTAGTTAACAATCGAGAAACCTCATAACTGACTAACTTACTAGGTTGGCGCACCGACCCATAGTGAGTCTTGGCCTCCGATAATAAGAGCCTCCATCTTGGTCGATCGTGTGCCACCTCCTGCCAGTCATCTGCCGAGAGTCCGCGCAAGTCTTTTTTGACCTCATCCTTCCAGCGATATCTCGGACGGCCGACTGGCCTTCTACCACTAGGACCTCCCTGATACGCTCGCTTTACCGCACGATCGTCTCCCATTCTTTCTAGGTGGCCGAGCCAGCGAAGTCGATGAAACCTCATAAAAATAGAAATATCATTGAAATAATGACTTTGCTAACACTCCAAGACATGAAAATTCAAAATGACCTGATATGATATAACCTTCCCAAATGCTCCCTATGAACAGTAGCCCAAATTGTGATGTCACAACTAGATATTGTTTATTTAATAATTGTAAGAGACTGTATCTCCACTTAAATGTGTTTCATCAATAATATGTAACAGTTGAATAATACTAATAAATAATATCGAATGGTATAATAATATTGTTACTTTTCTCAAAATCTGATCGCTCCTCTAATATTGAAGGCCCATAAAAATACAGAAGTTCTCAAGTTAAATAGTTCTTTGAATTTTCACATTGCATTATATCTATATATTATTATTATAGACGGAAATTAACGCAACGATAATTTTTAAGTACGTAATTATGTACTGCTTGACATTGCGGCTGTGATACAGCAGCGTCAATCGCCATCTATAGTAATAATTTTACTGTCAAACTAAATATTTTTTACGGTTATGTTTTAATTTCATTCAAAAAGTATGCCAATTTCTAACCTTGTGACATCCCTATTAAAAAATATTTTCTTTTTGCCTTCAGAAATTGCTGAGCTAACACACAAGTTCTCATCGGTAACGCTGTACAGAAATCAGACAGTTCGGTACGCGGCGAGGATGCACGCCATCATCGCCTGCCAGATGGAATTTCAGCTCTATCCCATGGACATACAGTCCTGTCCAATTTACATCGAGAGCTGTGAGTATTCCAGAAAAATTTGATCGTGAAAAATCCCAGCGTTCATTTTGTTTTGGCTTTCGCACCTGGTTCTAAAAGAGAATTATTAGGTTATTAATATTTATTTGCCGTTTGGGATTACCTACAAATTTTCCGCACGGAAAGTATCGCCCGAGAAGCACTTTATTTTATTACTTTCAAGACACTTTACAACAATAATTTAGATGTAGCTAAACAAGCTTCAAATGGCTTTTATTTGTGATGAGGGATGTTTTATGTGATAGGTGGCAGACGAGCAGACGGATCGCCTGATGGTAAGAGCTTGCCGCCGCCCATAGACACCAACTACTAACTAGTAGAGTCATTAGTACGTAGTAACCTTTAACCCCCTTTCCCCTCAATTGGGCCTCCAGAACCCTCACTCACTCAAATGAATGAATGAATGAATGAATGAATTAAACATTTATTAGGTACTCGACGAAACAAAGCACAGGCGCTGTTTCACGCCGGTCTTCTGTGAGGCTGTGGTGCCTATTAATCCGGCCCATTTATGCCCAAGCGTGGCTCTCCCACAGTTAACTTCAAATATAATTATGTAGGTATTATGTTTTCTAATCTGGCAATCAAAATTTCAGGGTATGAGGTAGGGTCACTACCAAATACGCCTTGGGGCCAGTTGATCTACTCATTTTACCTATAACCTATGTTACCGATAGTGATTTCGATCAGATTATAGTACGTACAACCACACATCAAAGTATACAAAACTGTCAAATTTCTTCAATCGACTCTCATCTTACTGTTTAATACACTGAGTCGAATATCGATTGAGGAAATTTGACAGATTATGGTAACCTGATGTGGTGGCTGTCTGTACAAACCACAGTTTCAGTTACAAAGCGCCTTTATATCCCTGCCTTAGACAGTTGGATACAAAAAAAGAAGGAAAACTAAAATCCAACTACGACAAAGAACGACGCTGAAAAAGTATAAAACAAGCCTTCGTTGTCAATTTACAATAATGTCATACAATACTATTCTGAAGTATGCAATATTCACTATGTAGAGATAAATTTTCATGTTTTGTCCGCTAGAGGGCGCCACATTAGATTTTGTCAAACCTCATATAGCCTATAACCAGCGGACAGTTAAGACGCTTATAATGATATGTCATTTGTCGAATTCTGATAAGTAGTTTAGAAGTTACGGGGAAACAGATGAACATACATACATACATACATACATACATACATACATACATACATACATACATACATACATACATACATACATACATACATACATACATACATAGCCTGTCAAAATCATAACTGCTTCGGCATGAATGGGCCGGCTCGACCGGAGTGATACCACTGCCTCACAGAAAACCGGCGTGAAGCAGCTCCTGTGCTGTGTTTCGCCGAGTGAGTGAGGGTACCGGAGGCCCATCGGGGGGGAAGGGGATAAAAGGTTAGCAGCGCACTTGTGACTCCACTGGAGTTGCATGTGTCCATGGGCGGCGGCAATTGCTTACCATCAGGTGATCCGCCTGCTCGTCTGCTACCTATCACATAAAAAAAAAAGTCAGTCATTGGTAATCGAGCTTTATATAAGTATTATGTTGAGCGACGAACGCGACGTTGCCAAATTGATTTCCAAAACGATAGGCAACCTCGCATTGGTATTGACGTGCGTGAAGGATGACAGTTCAGATATTATTGGTCATTGCATGCTCAGTTTATTGGTGAAAATAAGAGTGTTTTCTTCATCAACAAACTCTAACGTTTCAATAGGTTAGTCTCTACTAACCTATTGTTTTCATTTACACATATTTTTTGAAGCTGTTGACATTACATTGTACCTCTGTACAATGTAATGTCAACAGCTTCAAAAAATATGTGTCTACTCACACAAATATTATGTTTATATTTTGTCCTCAAATATGGGCCCGATGTTGAGAATTTGGGAGAGACTCTGACTTTAATTTATTGAATTCTTTTTTCATCCGACACAAGTGATCTCGACATCCATCGAAGTCGCGGGTGGCCGCTAGTATAATATAAGGTTAAAAATCAGGTGAAATCAGAAACTTTTATCCCTATGTTTTATTAAGGGTTAACAAAATTTCATATCAGTTGACAGTTCCATATTATGGAACTATATATTATTATTATAGACGGAAATTAACGCAACGATAATTTTTAAGTATATAATTATGTACTGCGTCAATTGCCATCTATAGTAATAATTTCATTCAAAAAGTGTGCCAATCTCTTACTTTGTGACATCCCTATTAAAAAATATTTTCTTTTTGCCTTCAGAAATTGCTGAGCTAACACACAAGTTCTCATCGGTAACGCTGTACAGAAATCAGACAGTTCGGTACGCGGCGAGGATGCACGCCATCATCGCCTGCCAGATGGAATTTCAGCTCTATCCCATGGACATACAGTCCTGTCCAATTTACATCGAGAGCTGTGAGTATTCCAGAAAAATTTGATCGTGAAAAATCCCAGCGTTCATTTTGTTTTGGCTTTCGCACCTGGTTCTAAAAGAGAATTATTAGGTTATTAATATTTATTTGCCGTTTGGGATTACCTACAAATTTTCCGCACGGAAAGTATCGCCCGAGAAGCACTTTATTTTATTACTTTCAAGACACTTTACACCAATTTAGATGTAGCTCAACAAGCTTCAAATGGCTTTTATTTGTGCTGAGGGATGTTTTATTTATGTGATAGGTGGCAGACGAGCAGACGGATCGCCTGATAGTAAGAGCTTGCCGCCGCCCATAGACACCTACAACTACTAACTAGTAGAGACATTAGTACGTAGTAACCTTTAACCCCCCCTCAATTGGGACTCCAGAACCCTCACTCACTCGAATGAATGAATTAAACATTTATTAGGTACTCGACGAAACAAAGCACAGGCGCTGTTTCACGCCGGTCTTCTGTGAGGCTATGGTGCCTATTAATCCGGCCCATTTATGCCCAAGCGTGGCTCTCCCACAGTTAACCTCAAATATAATTATGTAGGTATTATGTTTTCTAATCTGGCAATCAAAATTTCAGGGTATGAGGTAGGGTCACTACCAAATACGCCTTGGGGCCAGTTGATCTACTCATTTTACCTATAACCTATGTTACCGATAGTGATTTCGATCAGATTATAGTACGTACAACCACACATCAAAGTATACAAAACTGTCAAATTTCTTCAATCGACTCTCATCTTACTGTTTAATACACTGAGTCGAATATCGATTGAGGAAATTTGACAGATTATGGTAACCTGATGTGGTGGCTGTCTGTACAAACCACAGTTTCAGTTACAAAGCGCCTTTATATCCCTGCCTTAGACAGTTGGATACAAAAAAAGAAGGAAAACTAAAATCCAACTACGACAAAGAACGACGCTGAAAAAGTATAAAACAAGCCTTCGTTGTCAATTTACAATAATGTCATACAATACTATTCTGAAGTATACAATATTCACTATGTAGAGATGAATTTTCATGTTTTGAAAGGCGTAGTCACACGTTGTCCAAGTGCTACGGTAGGTAGGTAGGTATTATGAACGTGTAACTCTGTATGTTTTGTCCGCTAGAGGGCGCCACATTAGATTTTGTCAAACCTCATATAGCCTATAACCAGCGGACAGTTAAGACGCTTATAATGATATGTCATTTGTCGAATTCTGATAAGTAGTTTAGAAGTTACGGGGAAACAGATGAACATACATACATACATACATAGCCTGTCAAAATCATAACCCTCCTTTTACTTTGCCGTAGTCGGGTAAAAATAAAGGTTCTTTAATTATTTTGTACTGAAGTGTGTTTATTTTCGTCTCAGAGGCCCTTCACTTTGTTCTCGATTTCGATAAATGCTACTCTGAAATGTAACAGGGTTTTGATTGTTTCTAGAGCTTCTTAAGAGTGCTTGCTTGGTCTACTTACGCCACATTGATTCTTATTAATAGTAAAGAATTTAATTCATTATTCTGTTCGTAGTATTTTTATTAAATGGTATTTTAGATTTTCGCGTTGCTTTTAAACTATAAAATAATATAACGGGAATAAAATGCGACGTTTATTGTTATATACATTATATTGTACTTTCTCCTTTACGTTTCGGCTACTTGTGACTTGTGGCTTGTGACCACGGCTTTGGAGTAGCACGGGGTCTGCACCACCAACGATTGATTTAAACTTTGGTCTGCACTTGTTAAGGGGCTATATCGACGAAACTAGTGCCGCAATTTACACTGATTGTGGCGAAAATATGATATTTTTAGAAACAGTAAAACACTACGGACTTAGATGCAAGTAAATCGAGTTTTTCGGCATACAAAACAATATTTTTTTCACGTGACAAAGAACAATAAAGTTCATTATTGCTAAAAACGGCCACTTTTAGCAATAATGAACATTATTGGTATCTTTGATATAATCTATTGTTCGCTTGTGACCACGGCTGCTGCAACGTAGCCGAAACGTCAAGCAGTAAGTAGGTACATACAATGTAATTAAAAATAAACGTCTCGTTAATTCCCGTTTTAATAATTTATACTAGTAACTATAAATTATTAAAACGTGGTCACAAGCGAACAATAGATTATTTAAACTGTTCGGAACACATGCTTCGACAGAAAAACTATACCAGTTTGAAATTATCTTATTTTTGGAGATTTAAAACCGAGTGTCCAATAACTATCCGGTGTCCAACGACTGTCGGTTTACCCTATAACAGATTTTATATATCGCAATTATTTATCAAAACGCTGGAATATTTTTATACCTACCCTACGAGTATATAGGTATGCAACGCTAAAACAGATTCATGAGAGAGAAATTTATGCCATAAATTGTATTTAAAAATTTGTTCATATTAGATAGATAGATACTCTTTATTGCACAACACATAACAGAACTTAATGCTAATAGTAATTTCCAAATACAATATCGGCGGCCTTATCGCTAATAGCGATCTCTTCCAGACAACCTTTGGGTAGAGGAATAATGCAGTGAATTAACAAGGGGTAAGGCAGTGCAGATCTTTTATGTAGGTAATAAGATAAATACATCATAATAAATACATAAAATGCATACTAGTAATAAATTAATACGAGATACTGCTATAATAAAATAAATAAATAATCAGATATAAAAATATATAAAATATATACATACACATATACTTATATTATAGTAGTGATTACTATTTCGAAATGAATAATTAAAACACATAAAATCTCGATCACTTTTGTGAGTTTTTAAAATTTCGGTCTATATTATTAGACCCAGATTAGTCTCGGTGACATCTTTCCAGCAATACATAGGTTGGCCAACTGGACGTGTTAGCCCACGGATGGGCCACTTTCATCTCAAGACGATCTTCGTCCTGCCTCTCGAAATAGCCAAACCAGCGAAAACGGTACGCTTTGGTCTCACAAGTGTCATAAACACAATTATTTCTACTAGTAGCCCACACTCACTTCGTTATAAAAGTGCTATTAGTTCCAATCTTGACCAATAGATGGCGCTAGGTTTCAATTAAATCGCCCAAGTGTTTTGTCTTTTCGGATTGCCTAAAAACTTTGTTGTGTCTATAAAATTAGTTGCTTATAAAAGGTATAGATAAAGCAGTCCTTTTAACAACACGATTAGTATTATTTATCATGCTAATCAAAATATGGCAGTGCTAAGAACCAACAGGCATATTTAAGAATATAAATAGAAGACACATCAAAAGGAGATTTTATTTCATCGTTATCTTTAGCATTTCTAACAATAAATGCTAAAAATAACAAAGTAGGTACACCTACGTTCATGGATTGTTTATATAAATTATCACGTTATTCCCTTTTTTCTGACAATACATAAGCAATCTTATTTTAAGAATAGGGGCAATGTCAAGAAATATTTATGTCACGTGTATTTTCACAAGAGGATGGCACGTTTAATTGGTTTCATGTCAACCAACATTAGGTGAGCTAAGCACGAGCTGAGTGAAAGCCGAGCCAGTGTACCACGGTGCCGAGTGGACAGAAATGAATTGTATGACCTATGATATTTCCTTTGGGCCCCAAAATGGCCCATCCATTTCTATAAATTACCGCGATGCAAACTCCTTTGTATTTGTCAATTAACCGACAGGTGACCAGTTTGATCGTTTGCCTTCCTATACCATAAAAAAGCCTTCACGTAGACTATGAGATTAACTTCTTTATAAATAGTATAGAAGATATAGATTGATTAACGTCTTAAGTGCGGCAGTTAGTCAATAAGGCGGGTAGCACACTGCCAGAGTCGAGGCGGAGTCAAGGCACAGTCGAGGCGGTGGTGTGATATAAGAGTCGAGGCGGAGGCGCAGAGCATCGTTTACACCCATTCAATATGGAAATGGATGGAATGGATGAAAAAATGGCGGCGGGGTGTGGGCGGCGGCGTGCCGTGCGCCCGCGCCGCGTCGCCGACTCGACCCTGCACCTCCGCCGCCTCGACTGCGCCTCGACTGCGCCGCGACTCTGGCAGTATGCGTTGACATATTTGATTGTATAGAAAAGTCAGAGGCGGTGCGCCTCTTGAACGCTTCCGCCTCGACTCTTGAGTGTGTGTGCGACACGCCTTAAACGCTTCCGCCTCGACTCTTGAGTGTGTGTGCGACACGCCTTAGTGCTTCGTTTTAGACGAATCTGGTGTTTTCTACTTATGTATGAATATGTAAAAGCAATTGTCTGTTGTTTTCAGTTTCGTATAGCAATCAGAAGGTGAGGTTTCGGTGGAGCGAAGCCGGGGTGACGATAAACCCCGAGCTGAAGCTGCTGCAGTATCACATCGGGGAGCCCTTGCGTCTTGAAGAGACCAATGGCTACATGATTGACAAGGATGGTAAGTATACAAGTGTCTCTTTTTCATGTGGATGCCAGAGGAACAGACTGGTCATATGGTAAGCGAATGTCGTGACCTATAGAGAAACACCAGTAGAGTCACAAGTGCGCTACCGATCTTTAACCCCCTTTTCTCCTCAATTAAGCTTCACGTACCCTCACTCACTCGACGAAACACATCGTTGGCAAAGCGCCGGTCTTCTGTGAGGTCGTGGTATCACTCCGGTGAAGCCGGCCCATTCATGCCGAAGCGTGGCTCTCCCTATTATTATGATTATGAATAATATGACCAAAATAAAAGTCTGCTAGAACTAATAACACTAAAGCCAGCCTCCAGTCGTATCGCTTAAAAGGATTTACCATCTTATAGAAGGCATTATTTACTCTGCATATTTGTCCAGGGTGAACCCCATTTGAATTCTGCTGACTATATGCCAACCCGCCAGACTTTGTAGAGTTGTAAATCCAATTTTGCAATTGAGCCTTCCTACACCACTATATTAAAAATAACTTTTGTGAGCAATAAATAATGATAATCAATAATTAAAACTAAATTAATTTAAAAGTTTCTTAAATTATGTTAGTAAATAAATAAAACTGGTATTATGTCAGATTATCATGATGGTAATAAAAATTAGTAAAATTACCTAAGGTCTGATCCCATTCTAAGGTCCTTCCCTGTGCTTTGGAAACCAGAAACAACGAAGGAACCGCAAACACCCAGACCCCACTCAAATATTTGTTTCATCAACAAACATTTGTGTTGGTGCAGGAATCGAACCTGTGACCCTTGCGTCTCAACCGGCGCTCAAAGCGTTACGCCAAGAACGTCGTCAAAAAAACGTTATGAAGGCAAAAAATAGCAAATAGGTTGATGGAAAGCTGTCACAGCCATACAAGAACATCAGGTACGCCAGGAGTGTTTCCAGCCTTTCAACGATTCACTGCCGAAGCCTGGCTCTCCCACTAACAATAAGGATTCAACAATGAATTATGAATGAAAGAGAAATCGACGTTCCGAACCAGTAGTAGATTATATTATGTTTTGACATTCATAAAAGTGTTCTGTATGGACCTAACTTGAATAAAGATTTTTTCTATTTCTATTTCTAATGACGAGGTTCTTTAGAAAATGTGCCAAACTTCCAAAAAACCAAGGACATACGTTCTTACGACACGTTGGACGTGCTTATTATACTCCATGTTAGAAAAGGTTTTGGGCACACAATTCAAGACATCTAAAAGATTTACTAGAATCGAGGGCATAGTACAATCAATGGAAAGGTCTAGACGTCTTAGCTTTAGTGTGGGGTAGATTTCTTTGTGCTTTTTTTTTACTATATAAGGGTAGACTGATCACTTGGTAACTGGCAACAAGTGGTGCAGGATAAATATAGAAATAAAATTCACGCACAACATGTTATACATTGACCTGACTCCGTACTAAGTAGCTTAGGCACTTGTGTTACAGATATCAGAAAACTAAGGATCACAAATATACGTATTACACCTAGACATTGAACATTACACACAGTCTGATTGACTTGACTTGACTAATATATTTTTTATAGCAAACCCACTCGGTTAACCATTTTTATTTTTTTGAGAATTACATTGCTTTCAAACCATGAAAGAACCATGCAAGACTGGTCCAGCTCGACTGAAGTGAAACCATGACCTCACAGAGAATCGGCATGACGCAGCGTCTGTGATGTATTTCTCCTAGTGAGTGAGTGTAGCCGAGGTCGAATGCCCCCCGCATTGTCAAACCTGGTCTTTAGATTGATAACGCATTTGTGACTCCATTGGTATAGAGAGGGCGTACATGGGTGATACGTCTGTTTGTTTGCCAACTATGTCATAAAAAATGTGACGAGCCAGTTATTACAAAGCTACTGAATTAATGGGATAAAAAACTAAACCAGGTGATCCGACTGCTCGTCTGCACCTATAACTTTTTTTTTGTAAATTCTTTGATGCAGTTACTGGCCCGATAGCGTATCTGGTAGTGAGTAGTGACCCTGAATACGCCTAAGGATGTGGGTTCGATCCCACCCTGGACAAACATTCGTGTGATGAACAGTTGTGTTTGTTCAGTTTATTTATTCAGGGTGTAACAACAAGGGGGTATCAACCATAAAGGGAAATAATGTGTACCTTGTGTAGATTTTATATGCAAAGATTCAAATTAATAAAAAAATATTTTAGGAAAAGATAAACAATCTTAAAGGTATTCATTTTTAAATGTTGTATGCAAACTATTGTCAGGAATGCAAGGGGCGGTAACTATTCAAAAAAGAGAGGTTAAAGGTTAATATCCCTATCAGCTGATTGCTCATTAGTGATGTGCGGCGAATTGAAATGGATTGCACAAAGAATCTGATTTCAATTAAATATTAATAATCGTAATATTAACTTAGCAGGTTAAAAACTCTAATATGAGATTTGTAAAGAGTGTCAGAATCGGTTTACTTTGGGATGATACCCCCTTTGTTACCCCCCCCCCCCCCCCTTTACTTATTGTGTTATATAATAATGATGTATTAGATTGTAATTCGACTGTTGACATAAATCTGTAACACAAATTCTTAATTTAAGAGATGTATGAGTTTATTTGGTCTAGTGGTTTAAGTACCGGGCCGTGATCTCGGGGTCCCGGGTTCGATTCCCGGGTCGAGCAAAAGTATGTTTCGGATTTTTCGAACATAGCTCGGGTTTGTAATCACCAATCCGCATTAGGCAAGCGTGGTGATTAAGCCTAATCCCATCATAGTAGTGATAACTTGATTTCTATGGTAGAGGCCTTTGCCCTGCAGTGGGACAGTATATAGGCTGATACTTTTTACTACTTATGTGTTTATTTATGTTCCTCAGGTAACTACTCAAGACTAGTAGTCTACTTCAGATTCGAGCGTCAGATCGGGCATCACCTGATCCAGACCTTCGCTCCCTCGTCCCTGGTCGTGATGCTGTCCTGGTTCAGCTTCTGGCTGGATCTGGATGCCATTCCAGGGCGGGTCACTCTGCTCGTGACGTGCATGTTGACATTGGTCACCATGTTTACGGGTCTGAGGGCTGACATACCTCCAGTGGCGTATGTTAAGGTTAGTAGAATGGGATATCCGCATACAAAACTTTGTCTTCTCCTTTTAGGAGGGATGCTGTTGTGAATCAGCTTATAGCTAGACTTGGTTCGCGTTTTTGGGCTGGTTATTCTGTATTTGTATCTCTCTCATCCTTTCAGTATTTTGTTTCCAGTACTGTAGTCTCCAAAGCTGTCATCTATCATACGCTTAGACCAGGAATCATTATCTACCAACAATGGCGCTGTTCGTTGATTGCATCGCGCTAGTATAGACATTTCGCGGTATTTCACAAATACATTTGCACACTGAATATGAATTTAATACTTGCTTTTCAATGGTTTATGATAAGTAATGGAAATGGTTTATGGTAGTTGTTGCGTTTCTATAATACTCGTTCATAACTCTACTGAAAGAATCTTTCTTCAAAAACGAAAATGTCAAAACCAGATTTCTATTACGTTCAATAAATTTCACTTTTTTTTTGGGTGTTCTGAATAAAAACTAACCGACAAGAACGACGTTTCTAAAGAGTGAGAGGGAATATTTACACAAGTACCTATATGTATGGACGAATTTCGTATCACGAGGGCCCAGATTCCAAAGATTTCAAAGTTTGAGATCCAAGTTATAAACAACTTTCACCCAATGCTTACACCATAAAATGATAAGATCTTTATCAAACTTTTCGTATCCAGAGTTTCAGAACAGAATCTGTCAGCTCTTTGCACATGATTTAATAAATAGGATATAAAGACTTTCAAAATATCGCGCACTAAAATGTTGAAAATAATATTTTCAAAAATTTTTTTCACGTAATACTTTATACTCAACAGTTCATGCGAAAGAAGAACCGGCGAAGAAATATCGATGTAACATAAATATGATAATATAATTTAACCTATATTTTTTAACTTCCCTAAACTAAAAGCGACTTAAGGTTTAAAGAAATAAAGAACTTTTTTTTTATTATTATTATTTAAAAGAAGAAAAAATATTCCAATGGTGCTCTTTATAGGTACTGAATTTTTTGAAATCACAGCATTGAAGGTTAAATTTATAATTTCGTGTCTATAAAGAAACCAATTGACTCGGGAAATTTTGAGTCTTTCATCTCAGAAATAGTATTTAAACTTTAGTATTCCTCCTTCTATTTGGACCCAGACAGCCTTGGAATGTAAACTTAGTAAAAGTACAGTTGGAATTGCCAAACGTTCGTCATTCCCCGTTGCGTCCAAAACCGTTGCTACGGAACCTGGGATACGTACCGTCAACCGCAAAAGTAGGTAGATGATCAAAATCATAAACTCTAAACTCACTATCAAGCGGAGTTCGCGTCAGAACTGTTTAAGAGCGTGCAAGGTCAAACTTCGGGAAATGACGTTTTTGTGAATTTTCCAAAGGTCATAACCATGACCATTATACAATATTTTGATTGAATAATATATTTTTCCGGTAGATCTACTCTTTGACCAGTGAGCTCCAGTGAGAAACATTTTTTTTTATACGCCATTTTCTTAAACGAGAGCATTGATTCCAACGCGTTTTACGAAACTCGCGAAAATGACGTTTTTTCAAGAAGGATAAAGATACTTTACCATTCCAAAAAAGGTAAAATTTTACAGTTTACTAATTAATCATAAAGTGATCTGGTACACTCCAGCGAGAAATTATGAACATATTTAATAAATTAGTCGCAATCTTAAAATAAAAACATGTTAAAAATGCCCAATTTCGACGCGATGTTTAGCCATGTTTTGGCAGATTCTATATCTTTTTGTTTTCAGTTTAAGAAAGAACAGTCTTTATTTAATATATTATGCAAAAAATTAGAAGTATACATGGGTTCTGTTATTATTACTTTAATTTTGAAAAAACCCTTTATAAGCAACTGCGCCGATTTTCGTAATTCAGTACGCAACGGGTCCTCCCAGCGAGCGGTCATGCCGGTCGGCTGTCCATTCACACACACATATGCAATCATTAGCGGGGCCGAGAAAATGTTCTATATTCGATTTTTTTAACTTCATATCCTTTTCCGTTATAGTAGGACCGTCACCAATTGATACTTCCTATTTTTTTACATCGCCGACTCCATTATTAAATAGGTGCTGAAGTCAGGCATTGGTATTTGTGAACTTTTTTTTTTATTTGTTTGGCGGTACCTATATTGAAAGTGATTCATTAGCGATAATCAGGATCTGATCTGAAAGTTAAAAATCAATCCAAGAGTTTTCGCTACTTTTGCAGTGTGGTTCGATTCAGAATACATTGCTTATTCTGGTATAATTTGTCGAACTCATCATTATAATTTTAGCCAATAGACGTCCACTGCCGGACATAGGCCTCCCCCAAAGTTCTCCACACAGATTGGTCCTGTGCCACCCACATCCAAGGGACTGACAGACAGACCTGCCACGGCTGCTGCCTCCTGCACGCGGCCTTCACTCAAGGACCTTTGCATCCCAACGGCCATCTGTTCTCCTCGCAATGTGCCCTGCCTGTTGCTACTTGAGCCACGCAATTCTTTCGGCTATGTCCGCGACCTTTGATCTACTGCGGATCACATGATTTCTGACACGATCACGCAAGGTGATTCCGAGCATAGCTCTCTCCTTTGCCCTCTGAGTGACTTTGAACCTCTTAAGCGGCCTATAGTTAGCGGCCACGTTTCAGTTTTCGTATGTCATCACTGGCAAGGCAATACACACGCATTAAAGACTTTCATCTTAAGACACTGTGGTCAATGGGCCGAAAATATGCTGCGTAGCTTTCCGAACGCTGCCCAGCCGAGTTGGATTCGCCAATTGACCTCTTTCTGGAAGTTGGACTTACCAAGTTGCATTTTTTGTCTGAGGTAAATATATTCGTCTACAACTTCCAGTGGAGAGCTTCAAACTTTTACAGGAGTGGGTACGACATGAGAGTTCAACATGACTCTCTTCTTGTCCATGTTCATTTTGAGCCCACTTGTTGAGAGACTCACTGAGGTCATCGAGCATTGTCCTTAGGTCTTTATTATCCAAGGTAGGAGCATTGTCCAAGGTTTCAGCCATGACAACGATATCATCGGCAAATCTAGGTGCGTCAAGAACTCACCATTTATCTTGATGACAAGTGTCAGTCCTACCAGTGCGCTAAACATACGAAGAGACCTAAACTACCAATATCATGAAAAAATAATACTACTTTATAAGCCTCTTTTTGAAGTAATCGGCCTCCGAACGCAGCTGCGCAGATAGGCTGAAAATTTATGAAACTCAATTGAAGCAATTTTTCTACTTTTTAACATTTCAATCCATACTTCCATAATCCTAACTAATATTATAAATGCGAAAGTAACTCTGTCTGTCTGTCTGTCTGTCTGTCTGTCTGTCTGTCTGTCTGTCTGTCTGTCTGTCTGTCTGTCTGTCTGTTACTCTTTCACGCCCAAACCACTGAACGGATTTAAATGAAATTTGGTATACAGGTGATCTAGACCCTGAGAAAGAACATAGGCTACTTTTTATTGCGGAAAAGGGGGTTGTAAGGGGTTAAAAGGGGGGTAAAACCTTTTCCACGCGGACGAAGTCGCGGGCGGCCGCTAGTAGAAAATAAATCTTGAAATTGCGTTAGTTTTAAAAAAGCACGCTTCGGCATGAATCGGCTCAACCGGTGTGATACCACAGAAGACCGGCGTACAGCCGGCGGAAGACTGGCGGCAGCACCTGCGCTGTGTTTCGTCGAGTGAGTGAGGGCACCGGAGGCCCAATTAGGGGAATGGGGGTTAAAGGCAGCGCACTTGAGACTCTTCTGGTATTGCAGGTGTCTATGTGCGGCGGCCGTTGCTTACCATCAGGTGATCCGTCTATTCGTCTGCCACCTATCACATAAAATAAAGTAAAAAAAAAGCGCGCGTGTTTTGTTTGCGTTATTTTCTCTCCATATTCAACTAATTACGCTATGTTAACTAGACTCTGATTATTATACTCACGTATTGGCTTAGTGAGTAACTCATAGTACTGCACAATCCAAGTCATTGAGTAACAAGCACAGGCGCAAAGGAGGCTAATAAAGTAGTTTTATTCTTTTATGATATTGGTAGTTTAGGACCCTGATAAGTTTCTAAACTTAATCCGAAGCTATTAAAATTCCTTTTTGTACTTTAAATTGAAGTTAAATGTTTGAGTAAATCTTTCAATCGAGCAAAAATTTTTTTATTGAGTTTCATACATTTTCAGCCTATATGCGTTCGGAGGCCGATTACTTCAAAAAAAGGTTCATTAAGTAGTATTTTTTTTCCATGATATTGATAGATTAGGACCCTGTGAAGTTTTCAAACTTACTCCAAAGCTATGGAAACTCCTTCTTGTATTTTTAATTTGAAGTTGAATGTTTGAGTAAATCCTACTGAAAACTAAAATCCTAACTTTCAAGACCTTTTTTTGGTAACATTAAGTAATTTTAAGAAGCCAAATATTTTTTTTTATTATGAATAACATTCTAGAAAAACATTTCATAAAAAAAATTGCGAAATACCCAATTAAAAAAAGATATGAATTATTTAAGCCTCGCTGGCAGAATACTTAAAAAAAACATTTAAAAAATTATAACTCGAAAACTACAAAAATCGCTGAACATGCATGGGGTATTTTTGGATACCCCCAGGTGTGAGGAATATAAAAAAAAAATATTGACTTCACTAGAAAACCACCCCGTATATCGGGATAGTAGACGTAGATTCACCATCCCTACATACAACCTTCATGATGCATGAAGTGGAATGAACAGACGAGGAGTGGAACTCGCCCTCCACTGATGTAGTTTCAGAACACTATAACATGAGTCTCTTTAAGACGAGAGTAGATGTGATAGAGATGTGGGAAGAAGCAAAATAAACGCTAATGGTTCAAAAGTCAGCTCTTGGTCTTTTTTCAGATAATAATTTGTATTGGAAGGTCAAATATAAACTATACTTAAGTGCTAAATTACAAGAGCGAATGACACCCTAAGAAGAATAAGTATCTTCTTCTTAAGTTGACCCGCTTTGGATGATGGAATTAAAAAGACTTCGTAACTATCGTCCGGTGGTAGTATCAGGTACCTTTAATTGTTCAGTAGTCATTGAGACCTCATCGAAGGCTTTCCTATTAACTAAGGATAGTCATCTCGGCCACTCATGCGTTCGGACGAGTGACCTAGTTACTGTAATAAATAAACAATCAATTTGCAATATCGCGACCTAACACACTAAGCGGAAAAATTCTAAGTGTGTCAATTGTAAATTTCATAGCGAAGTGTGTGTATTTCAAATCAAAATTAAGCGCAATAACTTTAAAGTAAACCGTTCATACAATACGTTAAGTATTTAAATGGTACTGAACGTACTTGAAAATCTTTACCGTTACCTTAAAATATCAAAATTATTTGTCACAGTAGGCTGCTCTCTGACCAAATCAGTAAATAAGCGAAACTTTACCTACGACCACACGAAAACTTTTTTATATGCGGTTGTCAAAAGATCGTGCGTTTTGACAGAATTCGAGTTGTCACGTAAGTGATACGCAGCCTTAAATCACTTTGAGGCTAAACGGAGTTTGTGTCAGAACTGTATGAATTTAACACCATACAGTTCTGACGCGATAAATAAATTGTAATAAATGAATATACGGAGTGCATCTTTATTCAATTAATTAAAATACAATTTTATGTCAGTTAATATAGGTTTCAAATAAACATTTCATCTTTCTTTCTTTAAGTATTTTTTCAATAAAGACAATTAGATTGCAGCCTACCGTGGGTGGCGGTAATCGCTTAGGTATCATCAGGTGATCCGTCTGTTCGTCTGCCCCTATATCATAAAAAAACTCTGGTCGAGATATTCAAGTATGAATGTCATTGTACAACTGTGTTTGTTAAAGTTTATAAAGATTTTCTATGTGTGACAGTTTGTTTTTCTTCGTTACCAATCTTAATCCGATTAAACGAATTTTCAATTATCTGAATCGACCTCAGTCCCAATTAATTCGGATAATCAGCACTTTACTGTAAGTAGATAATCTACCGCTGATTTCAATTATCGATTTCTACAAAAAAATATTTTAGGAACCTTTTGAAGAAGCTGGTCTCTTTTGACAAACTGTCTGTAACTTATTGATTAAAGTCTTTATACCTAAGTACTATGTTTGAATAGGAATTAATCTTTAGAACTTCAACATCTATTCACCTTCCACAAAATATCTGCTCGGGATTAAATAATCCTTTCCAGTAAATATTGGGAAATGGGGTAATGAAAGCGTGAAATACTATTTATTAATTTTGCCAAAGCCAAGTGCTAAAAGGTCGAAAATAAGATCGACTTCACCTCGTCCATTGAGTGACTAGGAAGAAAACACAAAAACCGCCTGAAGCGGTTCGAAAAGAGTATGGGACGGCCGTGTCCTTTTTCCTCGACTTGGCGGTTATTAAAGTTCTTTTATTCGTTAAACTTTTACTTGTTTATTGAATGTATAATCTTTTTAGGAGTTGTTGAAGCGCGTACGGCCTCTCGATACCAACTGGCCCGCTAAAAAAAGAAAAAAAACTTAGTGGCAGAATGAAAATAAAAATCTCTTAAAGAAAATAATTATTGCGTTTTAATTAGGATCAAGTTGAATGATAAATAAATAAAAAATAGGAAGAATACCACTCTCATCTGGCCCAACATCCAGCTCTAAGGGCCAATGTTGGCCCGGTGTCGTCTACTTCCTAAATTATGTTACTCTTAAACTTACGTTACAAAACGCAGTTCTCTTCTTCAAGGGAATTTTACTTTCATTCTATACATTTCTTCTCAACAATTGACATCTATGATTTTCTTCTTTTTTATATTAGTGGGATCATATCCATCTATGAGATGTTTATTTATTTTTATTTCAGGCCCTAGATCTATGGATGGCAGGTTGTATGATGTTCGTGTTTGCTGCTCTCGGCGAGTTCGTCGTAGTCAAAGTGCTGGATAAGCAGTACCAGATGAACAAGAGCAAGGCGCAGGAGCTTCCTAGAATTATACCCGTGGTATGTAGGTCATTAAACTTAACTAGCTACCATCTACTCCCGCATCAGACTGTACTGTCATCATCATCATCATCAGTAACCCACGCTCGTCCACTGCTGGACATAGGTCTCCCCCAATGCACGCCACCGCTCCCGATTTTCGGCAACTCTCATCCAGCTCACTCCAGCCAGCCTTCGAATGTCGTCATCCCATCTTGTAGCAGGGCGGCCAACACTACGTTTGCCGAGTCGCGGTCTCCACTCAAGGACTTTATGGCTCCAACGGTTGACGGAGACTGTACTGTGTGTAATAAGCGGCTAGCACCGTCCGTAAAACCTTGTAATTACCTACTCGTAACAAATACTTAGGTATGCCTTATATTATCAGCTCAGCGATAAAGGATTATAAGCATTGTTTTCCAAGTTATTTTGTATCTGTTTTAGTGTAAATGTGAATTTACGGTATCTCAGCAGGCCTTCAGGGTGAGGATGACAGATTCAATAGGTAATTACTTTCATCTTTTGTGCCTGTCAACCTCATATTTGGATCTCACGTCCGCTTACCATCAGGCAAAGTGAGGTCATCTTTATTTTCCACAATATAAAAAAATGGTATTTTTCAACAACTCAGTGAGGTAAATTCACGTGCAGCTGCCACCCAAACAAAAAAACAAGTTTTTTTTCGTATAACAATAAAAATATTCCTCTTAATTTTAGCGTTTGAACGGGGAGAAAGGGTCATGTGGTACAGTCGCCGCATGGGAAGGCAGCGGCGTGCGGTGTCGCAAGGTGGACCTGACGTCGCCCACGTCGCCCCCCGCCGCCACGCCGGCTGTACACCCGGCACCCTCGGCGCCCCACAGCGCCCCGCATCTCGTAGGCGTGGAGCGCCGCCAGAGCATACTCCAGGTACTGTGATAAAGTTCACAGGTCCCTCCACCAGCCCATGGCCCTTCCTACCGTCTCGGCATACGGACCGAATCTTGGGAGACGCTCACCAGGTACTTGCTAAGGGCTCTTCCCCCGGTGCGTTTCTTCACTCCCTACGTAGCCTGTGTCTTTGGGCTATCTCAATGTCACTTTCCCCAAATGGGGCGTTAAACACCACAGCACAAGCGACTCACGCGTAATAAAGTTCAATAGGTATAGTACAGTTGCTGCATGGGAAGGCAGCGGCGTGCGGTGTCGCAAAGTAAACCTGACGTCGCCCACATCCCCCCCCCCCCCCTCGCCGCCACGCCGGCTGTACACCCGGCACCCTCGGCGCCCCACAGCGCCCCGCATCTCGTAGGTGTTGAGCGCCGCCAGAGCATACTCCAGGTACTGTAATAAAGATGAATATAGCACAGTTACTGCATAGGAAGTATGAGCCACCTGTATGTCCCTGCAAAGAAGCTGATGAAATTCGGGACCATGCGCTGTGAGAATGTCAGCTGTATAAAGAAGAACGGCAACAGATGCTGAATGACTGGAACAGGAACGAGATAGGAAACGCACCGGGAAGACGGTAGGACGGACCATGGGCTGGTGAACCTAATGTTGCATAGGAAGGAATTGGCGTAGAGTGTCGCAAGGTGGATCTGACGCTACGCCACGTTACACCACGCCGCCACACCAGCTATGAACCAGGTACCCTCTGCGCCCCGCATCTCGTTAGCATTGAGAGTCGCCAGAGCATAGTCCGGATACTGCAATAAAGGTTAATATACGAGACCTGAACCCTTCGATGATTTTATTACGTGCAATATTTACAGTTGCTGCATGGGATGCCAATTATGGACAGTGTCGCAAGATGGTTCTGACATTGCCCACGTCACCCCACAGCACCCCCATCTCGTTGGTATTATAATATCTCTGAAAATATAATATCTCTGATGTTGCGTCACTAAATTTAATAGACGTGGAATAAATGTGTATTCACAGCGCTCTTTAGGTACATCATTCGTACCGCTAAAACTCAAGCCTACACTATTCATAATTTCAGTGAGTCCTAACCTAACAACTGTTAGGTCATAATTTATGAACTCCTAAACCAGAACGTGAGATTATTATCCATTCAGTTCTTGTTCTCAGAACATTTTCGCTTTTGTTCCCGACATTATAGCTCCCAAACCTAGATAAAAGTTATCATATGTTGGCAGATTGCTCCGCCGCCTAAAAGTTTGCAAAATTACTTTAATTTTACCCTGTAGGACCTCTATTTTATCCGTGAGCGTTAATCTAATCAGTTAAGGGCCGTGCAGTCGAGCTACCTGAGGCTACCAGGGATTTTTTGCAGAAAATATAATTGTTGTACGTAGTAAACCAATTCTTACAGGTATCAAAATCTTTAACATAACAACAATTCAATACCTCTAAATAAATAAATAGCTTAAATTAAGTTTTTTTTTAATCGGCATTACTAAGTTCGCCTATTGTATAATATCAATAAAGTATAAAATAAAATAAATAAATACCTAATATTGTTTCACAATTGTTACATATTTATGAACAGTCATAGAACAAATGTTGTTTAGAATGGTTGGTAGAATACGAGGTTAAAGGGACGTAAACGTTCACAGATACACCTTGTTGGTAGGTACCTTTAAGGAGTTACTGCACACCTGTTGTATCAACACAGGCGATGAAACTTCTTGATCTGTAGTGTTTAATTCTGTCCAACAAATAATATTTATCCCTTTCACTCTAGTTGGGTCAGTTAAAAGCAATTTGCCAGCGGATGTTACCCGTAACGGCCACCGCATGTGGCTCGTCTGCATCGGCCTTTTACCATCAATCTCGCCAAATCTAGTTGCCAACCTAAATGGCCCAAAATATACCATTAATTCTAAAGAGGAGTACCAACAATCGAAATAATTAAACTTGTGGAAACATTTGAAACGATTGAAACTTGGTTTCCCTGACTTCAAATCTAATATTTGTTTGTTTCAATCTCAACGGTCTCAATTTTAAAAGCAATTAGGCTCGAAATGATATTGAAATGGACGGAATAACGGCGTCCGATTAGAATCAAGCACTTACTTAATTTATAGGATGCGGACGTCAAAGTTTTAATTAACAGATATCGTTTTTATGTTTACGTCGTGTAAAGTCTCGGGTACAACTGTAGACATCAACGTGTGCTGCGTGTACACTTAGGGCCAACCACGAAATAGAAGTCACGATCTAATCTTTATCCGTGTCACGTGCTGTGCGTTTCTTTTATTTGAATTGTTTGTTTGGTTACTACAGTCTGGCAAACTTTCTCAATTGATATGGCAATTGGTTAGAGCGCTAAGTGTTCCTGAGACCGATTCCTCTTCATAGTCGCGAACACTGGTGTTTCATCCGGAATCACTCCAAAGAGCTTAAAATGACAGACGGTACGACCGAATCGGAGTTCCCCTCCATTTTATAAGCCTTGTGTGTTACATTTGTTTATTTGAGTTATGAGGCACCTTTTTGTTATGAAACAGGGATGCAAACGAGCAAACGTGTCACGTGATGGTAAGTGATCACCAATGCCCATACACATCAGCTACACTAGAAGGATGTGTTGCCTGCCTTTTAAAAGATGTACCTAGGCTCGTTTCTAAAAATATCTCTAACCACCACCATACCACCACCATAGCTGCCATATTAATGTGAATATGGAACCGGTGGTATATAGTACCACCGGTTCAAAAATACCGCTGCGGGAAATTGATTCCACAATGAAGAGGTGCGTGGCAGTAAATGTCGAGTAAAGCGCACGGTAGTGGACCGCTATCCATCCAGATGGTATATCCATCTAGATGGAAAGGATTCCATCTAAACCAGGAGGTTTATAGCGTGTGTACGGTGCTGAAATTCGGCAGCGGTATACCTACATAGAGTTCCGTCAAAATGATCGCACGCTTCCCTTTTTAATACCATTGACTTATCTTTACGCAAATTTGACGTTGTACGGAAATTAATCTACTACCTACGTGATTTTCGAGGGGAGGGGTACAAACCGCCAATCTACAAACTTCTAAACTTAATTACAGCTCAGCTCGACATTTCAATTTATAGTTCTCGTTAATTACGCGCGTCTGTAAGTATCTAATCTGTGGGTTTTATAAAAGCCTGGTGAAGCCGTTTCTTATGTTATGAAATAAGGAAATACTCTAATACTCACAGAAGACCGGCGTGAAGCAGCGCTTGTGCTGTGTTTCGCCGAGTGAGTGAGATCACCGGAAGCCCAAACCCCCCTCCCCCCTATGGCACAGTTGAAAACCAAGAAGTTACCCCAGGAGGGTACCAACTGCGCCAGCGTTGGAGAATCCCTCTCTGGACGTCCACGCTCAGTACAATCTGCGCCTGAGCTTGGTCGCCCAGGCTGCCCTTCGTATTCTGGGGGGGGCAAAACTGTGTCCACTAATGTTGGGGCTAAGAGCAAGAACACCAAGGCACCCCCTGCCACACTAGATGTGGACTTTTGTAACATAAGGGGCCTACATTCCAACCTGAATGCTGTACACCACCATTTAGAGACAGCAAAGCCGGCTATGCTCTTTCTGACTGAGACGCAGATATCGTCTCCAGCGGACACGTCCTACCTTACCTACCCTGGGTATGGATTAGAACATTCCTTTTTACCTAGGGCTGGAGTGTGTGTGTACGTCAGAGACGATATCAGCTCTCGTCGCCTCAGCAATCTTGAAGGTCGGGACCTATCTATTTTATGGCTCCGTGTAGACAGCGACGACCACCCTCGCGTTTATGCGTGCCTTTACAGGTCCCATAGCGGTGACACCGAAACTGACCGACTCTTTGAGCGCATCCAGATGGCTTCGGACATTGTGCAGCAGCAGATCCCTTCTGCGGAAATCATTCTCCTTGGCGATTTTAATGCCCACCACGCCGACTGGCTCATGTCCAGTAAAACTGATTACGCAGGTCGATCTGTTCACGACTTCGCTCTTGCAAATGGACTGACACAACTGGTTACCACGCCCACACGAATCCCAGATGTGGACGGCCATGCTCCTTCACTGTTGGACCTTCTGCTGACCTCTTACTCGGACGGCTACAACGTATCCGTTGTTGCTCCACTGGGCTCCTCGGACCATTGCCTTGTCCGTAGTAAAGTGCCACTCACAGACTTGGCTCGACCGCGGAAAGCACGCGGGCGCCGTGTATGGCACTATAGGTCAGCAGATTGGGATGGAATGCGGTCTTTTTTTTGCATCCTACCCTTGGAGGCAGGTGTGCTTCTTGCCGGATGATCCCAGCGTCGTTGCTGACTCTGTTGCCGATGTGGTGTTGCAGGGAATGGAACTTTTCATTCCGTCTTCTGTGGTTCCTATCGGTGGCAGATTTCGGCCCTGGTTTGGTTCATCTTCCAGAAAAGCTTCTCGTAAGAAGCAGGAAGCTTACCAAGCCTGGGCTGATGCGGTGGCGACGGGGGATGAAAATACCAGCGCCCTCAAAAAGAAGTACAACTTCGCCTCCAGGTCCCTCAAAAGAGACATTGCAAGAGCGAAGTCGGTGCACATCGGTAGAATCGGCGAGAGACTTGAACGTCTTCCTTCGGGAACACGTGCGTTCTGGTCTCTCGCCAAAGCTATCGAAGGTAATTTCTGCATGCCGTCTTTTCCTCCTTTGCGCACGGGAAATGATTCGTTAGCCCATGGCGCAAAAGAGAAAGCCGACTTTCTGGGCAAACTCTTTGCGTCCAACTCGACTTTAGATGATGGGGGCCAGGTACCACCGAGCATACCGCAGTGCGATGGGTGTATGCCCGACATCCGCTTCCACCAACGCTCGGTGCGTTTAGCCCTCATGTCTCTAGACGTTCACAAGTCGAGTGGGCCCGATAGAATCCCACCCATTGTGCTAAAGATGTGCGCTCCGGAGTTGGCACCGGTACTCACGCAACTCTTTCGGCTTTCCTACTCTTCTGGCGTTGTCCCGACGTCCTGGAAGACGGCCTTAGTCCACCCGATCCCCAAGAAAGGCGACCGCTCAGATCCGTCCAATTATAGACCGATAGCCATAACCTCCCTTTTCTCAAAAGTTATGGAATCCATAATTAACAGCCAGCTCCTTCGGTATCTCGAGGGTCAGGAGTTGCTTAGCGACCGACAGTACGGCTTCCGCCAGGGTCGGTCAGCTGGTGATTTGCTGACTTTCCTGACTCACCGTTGGGCACAGGCGATTGAGAGTAAGGGAGAGGCATTGGCGGTTAGTCTGGACATTGCGAAGGCCTTTGATCGGGTCTGGCACAAGGCGCTTCTCGCGAAGCTTCCTTCCTATGGGCTTCCCGAGAAATTATGCGAATGGGTCTCTAGCTTTTTGGAACATAGAAGCATCAAGGTCTTAGTTGACGGTGAATGCTCCGACACTATGTCCATAAATGCTGGAGTCCCGCAAGGCTGTGTGCTATCGCCCACACTGTTCCGTCTTCATATCAATGATATTTTGCATAAACGCGATATTCATTGCTATGCGGATGACAGTACGGGCGATGCGTTTTACAACGGCTGCGCTAATATTTCTCGGGAAAACGTCATCGAGAGCCGAAACAAACTTGTGTCTGAGATGGAAGCATGTTTGAACGAAATCTCAGATTGGGGTAGACTTAACTTGGTCCGATTCAACCCCAGCAAAACACAAGTTTGTGCGTTCACCGCAAAAAAAAATCCTTGGGTCGCATTTCCTAATTTTGAGAGCACCCCCTTAAATGCCTCAGCCACTATTGGTATACTTGGTATCGACATATCGAGCGAAGTCCAATTCCGGGACCATCTAGAGGGCAAGGCTAAATTAGCCTCAAAGAAGCTTGGCGTGCTAAATAGATCGAGACGGTACTTCACTCCGGCTCATCGCCTTCAGCTATATAAGGCGCAAGTCCGGCCGCATATGGAGTACTGCTCTCATCTTTGGGCAGGAGCACCTGCGTACCAGCTTCTTCCTCTAGACCGGATCCAGCGGAGAGCGTCTCGAATCGTCGATTGCCGGGATATCACTAGTCGGCTTGACCCCTTGGCGCTGCGGAGAGATGTTGCGTCTTTGTGCATTCTCTATCGCTTATACCATGGGGAGTGCTCCGAGGAATTGTTCGGTTTGATTCCTGCCGCCTCGTTTCGACATCGTTCCACGCGGCAGCAGTTCCATCCATTTCATCTGGATGGCTGGCAGTCCACTACTGTGCGCTTTGCCAGGAACTTTCTGCCGCGTACGACAAAAATATGGAACGAACTGCCACCTGCGGTATTTCCGGACCACTACGACCTACAAACCTTCAAGAAAAGGGCATATCTCGCTCTAAAAGGCCGGCAGCGCACCTGTGAAGCCCCTGGAGTTGCAGGTGTTCATGGGCGACGGTAATCGCTTAACATCAGGTGATCCGTATGCTCGTCTGCCCCCTATCCTATAAAAAAAAAAAAAAAAAAAAAAAGAAAAAATACGTGTGAGGAACACTTGTGTTTGTTTCGATGGTATAATATAATAGTTAGGGTGTATCAGTTAACAATTGCATTCTTCTAACCACGTGTCCTAGAAAGAAATGTGAACAACTTGTCCTTTAAGTTCTGGAAATCCGCATTTAATTATTGGCGCTTCTGCTTCTTCTTCTTCTTCTGCAGTTATAACATAAAAAAGCAACCTTTCGTACAGTCGAGTTCAAAAATATGTATACACTTTAGGACCTTGTCACAGTACATATGTATAAGAAAATGACTTCCATTTTCTTATAAATATGTATTGTGACAAGGTCCTAAAGTGTATACATATTTTTGAACTCGACTGTACATAGTCGGTCACGTGACATTTTTTCTGTGGATTTTTTTTATTGAAGAAGTGGTTGGTAGAACACTGATTAAGGGGATGTTAATGTTTACATATACACCCTGTATGTATATAATAATTATATTTGTGTTTCTGTTGTCTGATATCTGTAACACAAGTGCTCTCGCTTATTAGTACGGACTTACGATGTATATTATGTGAATTTTTTTTTTTTTTTTTTGGATAAAGCATGTTGAATAAACATCGCTATTTACAAGTTATTGCGTTGCCAGAATTTTGTAAGTAATTCATTATGCAATATTATATTTCTCTTTATGTATTTTTAAGCCTGATAACGACCCAATTTGTTAAATTTAAGCTTTGGCTGAATTACAAGCATACCCTGAGTGTAATAACAAATTTATATTGCATTAAATAGATTTAGATAGGTCATTAGTAAGATCTACGGGCAATGGAAACTATTATTATTCTGCTAGGTTTCATTAATTTAAATGAGGTCTGGATTCTGTTGGACCGCACCTTCATAACCCTTGAAGAACTGTTGAGAATAATTATTATCATCTAGACGATATTTCAGTTACGGTTTGGTCAATTTAATCAATGTTAGCAATAATAAAAGTAATTAATATCCCTGTTACTAATGTATATGCCCCTGCAAGATGAAAGATTTATTAAAATCCTTTTTAGACCTATTGGAAGCGTGCTACGACATCTAAGGTGCTACGACACATAATGTGCTATGACATCTGGGGTGCTACGACATCTAGGGTGCTACGATAGGGAGCTACGATATCTGTGACGCGACATCTAGCGTGCTACGAGATCTAGCGTGCTCCGACATCAAGTGAGCTACATCTAGCATACCATGCAGTCTCGTGTGCTACGGTGCTACGATATTTAGCGTGCTACGATATCTAGCGTGCCGCGACATCTAGCGTGCTGCGACATCTAGCGTGCTACGAGATCTAGCGTGCCCCGACATCTAGTGCGCTACATCTAGCAAGTCACGCAGTCTCGTGTGCTACGGATGCTACGCGATAAAACGTGCTACGACATAAAACATACAGCAAACAATCGACATTAAAACCAGATTGTCTAGTTTGAAGCGGCGTTACGACCAAATCTGAGTTCCTTCCTTACACACGCACAAAATGTTGCAAAACACTTTTGTTTGAATGCGACAGGTCATTATAAGCCACCTGCCATAAAATATAAATGGAAAGACCAAATCACCGAAGACCTAAAAGAAGGCGTTTTCTTTCCAGGTTGCTTGGCTAGATGCGGATACGGGGCAGGAGAGGATCCTCTGGCGGGAGATAGACAAGCTCTCGCGCGTGGTCTTCCCCGCGCTGTTTCTGCTCTTCGTCACGATGTACTGGCCCGTTCTGCTGCTGAAAACGAAGACTTCCTCATAACAATTGGAGCAGAGTACGTTTCCTTACCACCGTTCGAATTGAAGGTAGGGATTTAACGGTCAGTTACTCGAATAACCGTGGTTTTCTATAAAGTGCTATATAAAGCTGTAGTGCGCTACGATCGGGCGGGCTCATTTATGCTGAAGCGTGGCCCGTCCTGCCAGGCTAACATGCGCGCCACGAGATAATCTTGTCGACACTCGTATTGTGTCGGCGCAAGTTGCTTCTCGCTCACCTGACTGAACGATGAGCGGGATAGAAGGATGCGCTCTCGCGAACGAGAGTCGACAAAATTTTGTCGCGGTGCGCATGTTAGGCCTACTGGTTGCTAATTTACTAGGACTTTGGCATCATTTAGAAATTATTTACTTTACACTTGTAGCCCGCCTTCTTTTTGTAAACTAAGTTTTGATATTAGTTCCAATCTTTGCCATCAGATGGCACTGGATGCCTATGCCATCGAGCAAGTTTGTCATCTTTTCGGGTTACATAATAAGTCTTGTGGTTGTCTATAAGAGTAACCTCTTTATAATTACCACAGAGTACATTGTATTATGATAATTACTATAGATAAATGCGTATCCATTTATTGAATTGACATTATAACAATTTTTTACAGAACTCGAATGGTGATCCTCCAAAAAGCCGTAAGGCCTGGCCACGTTTATTGAATGGACTACGGATGGTTTAAACAGCCAAGAAATTATAATACAACACTGGATAGACAAAAAAGGCTACGGCGGGATAAACTCGAAATCGCAGGATGTATGAAATAGAAACTGAAGCATGAGACCTATAGTTAAGTTGTATACAGATTAGTGTTTCTGAACTAATTGATAGTTGACCTAGAAAACTATTAAGTTTCGATAGTAATGCCGATAGTATTTCCCAGTGCAATTAAGCAAAGAATCAGAATCGAGCAAAAATAATCTATGTGTATGATGTATGTAATAGAAATTACAATACTATCCATATCGTTTTCGAAAGTCAATATACTTATTCGCTATGGAAAGTCGATAGCACAAAATTATTTTGTGCTATCGACATACTATCTATAGAATGTTGATTTTATGTAACTATCAATGGTCTTTATATAGATAGCGAACACTACAGACGACTTAACTTGAGAAGATGGTAGAAGGATGATGATATTGAACATTATAATAACATTGTTATGTAAGTCTTTTATAGACATCATTTAATTAATGAGATGTAATATTCCTCAATGTGGAATGTATGTTACCGTTACTGTAAGCTAAACGGTTGAAGCGTAAAATGTCTGGGCTAATCCATCGAATGAATACTTTGTTCATTATTAATATATATACCTTGCGACCCATGAATGCTAGCACAATGTTATAAGAAATGTGTTTTTGATTCAAAATGATGACACGTGTATTTGTATATACGGTGTGTACATATTTTGAGGAGTAGATATAAAATATAAAAATATTTAGGGTGGTGGTGGCATGCATTTTATTTTATATAAATAAAAAACTTAAATTATTGCTTATAGATTTAAAACTTATGAACTAAAAAATAAAATATAAAACTTGAACTTGAAAACTGAAAACATAGTTTTCCGTATTCAATCATTAAATGTTAAAAAGAGTATAATATAATAATACGTAGTTTTTTTGAAGTGTCAAATGTATAATATTCTTTAATACATTTCCGATTGATTGTGGACATTTAATGTTCCTATGTAAATGAAATAAAACGTACAAAATATGCACAAAACGCTGTAATTAATATAATTTAAGTCTAAAACATTTATATTAACTTGATGTTAATCAGAGCAGATAATAATGTAATTAAAATCGTGTTTGCATTCGTAAATATTCTGTTAAATATTTTTAACTTAGAAATATCCCAATATTTAATACCTTCTTAAATGTTTCCCCTGAACAAACTAATTAAATTTACAAAAAAAACAGCTGGGGCTAAAAGGGACAAGAGGTACAGCGGGGGAATAACAAACATACTTAATAATATGTAAATTCCGGGGTTTTCTTTCACTTCAGACAGTCACAGCGCTAAAAATGTCTTGATCGTCGCAGTACAATACAATACAGCCAGTGTTTTGTCTCATTGTACCTACCCGTAATGTCCCTACTTGTATATATGAAAAAGATTACGCGATGCAGAAAACCGCAGTAATGAAAAGCCCAAATAACAATACAATTATGTATAATATTGTTTATATTTTACTCACACAATTTGTGTGCAATCTTAATCGTTTGACATAAGTACTTCTTATCAGTATATTGAATTTAACTAAGCATAAGTAATTAAAATGATATTTAAGGTGCTGATTTTAGATTGATAAGCATAGATAATTGGATGTATGGTAACTTTTTCAGGCTAATACGAAAAAAATGTTGCATATTATAAAATTAGACCACCAAAAACAGGATTGGCAGAAACCAATGGAGGAGTTTTGAGGACGCTTGCCCAGCATTTGCACAATTACCTAAGCTAAATAAAATAAAAAAATTATAAAATTCTTTTTTTTTTCCTATCAGCCTGAAAATAGCATGAAAGGAGGGTGCTTTATCACATGCGCCACGTCGCAATCATTTTTTAGCTTTAACCCATTGTGATAGCTTATTGTAACAAAGATAGTTTATATTGATCGTTATATACTTAGGTATGTCACTATTAGGTTAAGAAATCATACTTTTCCCACAATCACTAATTTATTTTTTCTTTTAGTTGTGTTATAATAGTGTGCGTATCAATGAATATTTTTAACTTAAAAGCACTTGTGCGATTTATTAGTGACGCCATTTGGATTACAGGTATGAAATGTTATGAATTAATGATATTTAAAAACATTCATCGTTCTGTACTCAATTATATAGAAAATTCATGATTATTTCTTCCTTTAACGCCATTATAACAATAATGGTCGCGACATGCATGACGTTTATAAAATAAGTGTCCTACATTATGATGATTACCTAAATTTACTCCTGCACCTAACGAAGCATTTTTTTTCGTTCATTGTCTTATAACATCACAATTATGAATATCGAATGGCGGCGCTACTGAACCGCCCAAGCCTTTTTTTGAATCTCTGACAAGTGGTTTTTTGAGTGAAACAACTGAGTAAATTTTATCTTGTACTTTCTCAGGCAAGTTTTTTTTGAAGTAATTTCCTATGAATTTTATTAATTTTTGTTATAGTTATCTTAATAATATAGACCAACTTGCAAGAAATGTGATGACGATAAGTGATTATACGATCAGATTTACAAACATTTACTTACAGGAGATTTTATTTACAGTAATATTTATAAAATAAAATATTAGATAATAATATTCGTTATCTACAAATGGGGTGGGTTGCTTTATTCGGCTTTAAGCTTGTAGTCTGTGATAAAAATATTATGAAAGGCGTGATGTTAAATATCTTTGTATTATACACGATTTAACAAAAAAAAGAAAATAAGGGATCAAGATGAGAAATACATACTTTAAGGCGTTACTTTTTGTAAAATGAATGCTTAAGGTGATATTTGCCATTTTAGTCATGAATTAATATTGTAATATTTGGCGATTGTAAGCGCAACATTATCATCTTATAAATTCAATTTTGATTTTTAAAATTAACAGTCTTAATGTTATTGATAAAAAAATATGAAAATAGTAAGTACCTATATTTTTCTTATCAACTGTACCTGATTTATTGACACCAAGAAATTGTAAATTCTGTCAGTTTATAAAAAAAACTGGTGATTTCACAAATATCTCAGCTACCCTAGTTAAATTATAGCCTAGGCAAGTCAAACTAAACATTTTCTATTTATTTACGACTTTTGTCGACTTTAATGTGAAATAACGAAATTTATAATTTCACTGTGGCATTATAAATACTTCACTGAAATAATATAATTTACCGAGCTGTAGAATTAATGGAAAAATCATTTGATTTTATTTTTACCAAATTGACGGTAGTACAAGATTATTTTGGCGGATAGTTGAAAAGGAACTATTACTGTCTTTTTGGGGGAGATAGGTATATTAAAGATGATTGTACCTAAGACATTTCTCTATAGAAAATTAGTTTTGGAATGCCATTCATCCGCCAAAGCACTCTTGGTGGACTATATAACCAAGTTCATACTTTTTCAAGAAGACTTTTAACAGCCTACGTTTTATAGTTATGGTAAGTGACTTGTACATCTATATGTTTTAATTTATTTTTCTTTTCGATCCCATGATGTTCATGTGCAAAGTAGGATAAAGCATTGTTCGATTTGATAAATCTGTAGAAATCGTTTTGTTAATAATAAAACTATGAGATCTGATTTTCTTTTATTCATTTCCAAATCCAGTTTACATCATCCCCTGAAATTAAATAGCTAATTCCGTACAAAGAAGCTTAAGCACTGGAATTACACAGAGGTCAGACAACTACAGATGGTCTAGACAAGGTACCTATTTCTTGTTGGTTTTTCTTTCTTTTTCTTTTTGTATACTCGTATAACGCACGTTACGTCGCCCAAGGCTCAGCCTGAAAATCAGCGCCGCAGCGGCCTCTAGCTGCTGTAGCAAATGCTGAGGTTGTGGCTTGTTGGCCGCAAACGTTACTAAGTTTCTATTTGTAATACCATTGTATGAACCTACTGTTATTGTTAATGTAATGTTATACTGTAATTTGTTTCTTTTGTTTTTTGATTTTGTGGCCAATAAACGTTATCTATCTATCTATCTAGACCCTGAGAAAAAACATAGGCTACTTTTTATTGCTAGCTTGCTATTATTAAAAGGGGGGATAAAAATTACTAAATAATTAAAAATGCTACCTAAAGATATTATTCCACGCGGACGAAGTCGCGGGCAAGTTTACTATAAATAGTGGCCCGCCCTCACTTCGCTTCGGGACCGTAATTCAGAAATGAACCAATAGATGGCGCTGTGCTAAATTACATCGCGCAAGCGTTTCGTGTTTTCGGTTTACCTGTAAGCCTTGTCTTTGTCTTTAGAAGTTATCTCTTCATAAATAGAAGATAACTGAGTTCACTTAACACCTAAGTACACAAACAAAAACTGCCTGTCCTCATAAGCAAAAATTAATAATTATATTTGCAAAATTAAACAACACATACTCAACTGTAATGGCAAAGTTAAAATATCATCGTGACTAACAAATTAAATGTTAAAACCGTAACTCCTGCCTAACTTTAATAGCAAAGTTTTATATCGTGACATAACAGGCTCCTATGGGAAATTGAGTATGCATGAACAATTTCATTTCTAAAGGTCTAAATGAATGCAGTCAAACAGAACGAGCCGAGACATGATTTGATCCTAATGTAATACACAATAATGAATATGTATTATGTCAAAATCTTCTATATCTCATCGAGTCGATGGCTATATTTTGCCAGCCTCATACTCTGCCACGCGTACTGCGCTGTCGGTGGCCTGCTGGAGTTCATCATACGTGCAGCTATTAGTGTATAAAATGTTTTATTTATGTGTTAAGTAGGTATCTTATATACCTACCTACATTTTTGTATATTTAGGACTCTTAATTCCTTTTTCAATTTTGCACCACCTAAACTTACCTGATTTTTTTTAATGTCCTTTGCCCAGAGGTTGTTTGATGAAAATCGCTTTCTGTATGTGATAGATGGCAGACAAGCAGACGGATCACCCGATGATAAGTCATTTAAGCGATAAGACCGCATTAAATTTCTGTCATGTCTAGTTGTGAATTTTGAGCAATACAGTTTAAAGGTATAAGCAATCAACGCCTTATGTCACAATGCGAACAGCCATCCTATATTTTGTTGAGCACTTAATTTTGGCCATTGTCGTAAGATTTTTTCTATTCAATTATTCGTTATAACGTCATCGTTCATGTTACTGGCAGATGTGATGATGCGACCTTCGTGCCGGCTCACGGTAAGTACCAAATGAACTACTGTCACACTAAACACTGGTACATAGCAGGTAACTATATTAGGTACGACAATCGATTTTAAAGACAGGGCCAAGTTGATTTTATATCGATATTTTTTGAAAATGTTTTGTCATGTGTTCATTTTAAACTGATTTAAAAAAATAAATTGGTTCTCGATTCGAGTCTGCACGTACGTAGGTATATTTTTTTTATAATTTTATGAATAAAAAATATTAAAGTTACATAATATGCATTCCTTTATATACCTGTTCTACTAACAATTACCAAATGTAAAAGACCATGTCCAAGTTGTATGAAAAGTAGATTTTTATTGCATAACTCTAAAAGTCAACAACACAAACACTTATAAATGGTTAGTAGAAGGGGTGGTTAAAAGGATAGATAGATAAACGCTGAAACTCATAACATAATGTAGGTACCTGTGATGGTAAAAATAGTAGTGATGGTTGGAAGTAGTAAGTAAATTTGTAAAAATTTCTTTGATTTCTATTGAACCAAACGGCCCGTTGATCTAGTGTTTAAGTAAGCTGTTGTAAGTTGGCAGTGATTTTGTTCCTGGGTTCGATACCCGGGTTGAGCACGTATATTTCAAATATTTCAAACATAGCTCGGATTTGTAATGATCACCAATCCGATTAGGCAATAACTAACCCCATCATAGTATCGACTTTAATGTGTAACTGACCAGATATCTTGCCATCATATATTTTTGGAAATGATGCGACAAAGTTATATTCATACAAAAAGTAAGTAGGTAAGTAAGCAAATCACACGTTTGTTTAGAACTTGGCGCATGCACTGCCACGTCCTCTGTTGCACAACTATTTGTGTCATGGCCGCAACGACTCTTCACACTTTACGCTTCGTGCACACAGGTACAAGAGGACTCATCTTTACAATTGTTCTGGGATTTGGCTTTGTTTTACGTAATCAGTTCCTGTGTTACACTGCCCTTTTTTGGGTTAACTTTCAAAAATCAATTGTCTGATTGAACACGCTTAAACAATAAAGGTCATTTTAATGGAATTGCAATAGTTTTAGTCGGGTTAGCCTCATTTCGCGTGTGTTGGATGAAATTGGCCGGTTTGGTCATTTTAACCAGCCAAGTTCTTCTAGAAATCTTGACAGCTCATTAACGACGCTGAAGACTTCTTGGAGACTATCAAGGTTCCCTAGATGTGCCCGCTGCAATCTGGCAGCTAAATGCTCATGACGTAATAAACGCTCGGCTGTTTCGTCTTCTTCCATGCATCTTCTGCACAAAGATTCGTCACTATCACCAAGATTAAACAGACATTCATTGCCGTATCCTGCACCTGACTGCATTCCTGGCTCAGGATCAGCTTGCATATTCGTTGAACTTATGATAAACCTTAGTCTATTGTGTATTATGCTCGTTTCATATCGTCATCATTAGTTTCAGTCTACTGCTAGATATTATCAGCAGCCTCCCCCTAAATTCGCCATTTCACCATTGAAATTGACACATCCAGTCTATACCAGCGGGTTGTCGCAAACCGTCATTCCATCTAACCAAGGCTTTCCGAGTCGCGGTCTCCAGTCCGGCCGGGCTAACATGCGCAAGTTGCTTCTCGCTCACCTGACTGAGTGATGAGCGGGATAGAAGAATGCGCTCTCGCGAACGAAGGTCGACAAAATTTTGTCGCGGTGCGCATGTTAGGCCTACAGAACCTTTCTACCCCAATTGTTGTCGGTTCTACGACAGATATAGCCAGCACATTGCCAGTTCTGAGCACGCTGATTCGATACACTATATCGGTCACTTATACGACGGTATAGGTCGTTTCACATAGGTCACTTCTATACCTTAGGGAGATACCGACCTTACTCGAAAATCTAAATGAATCCTTTTAATGCATGAGCGGGGGCTTACACCAAAGATGACTACTACCAGTGACTAGAGCAGGAAAGTCTAGGAAACCAAACCGTGACCCAGCATGAAGGGGGCACGTACAGCTATGGACGAACACTGGTTGTTGATTAGAAATGACTTGTAATTTACTTTCTGCATTTCTACAAGTGACATCATGTGCCTTGGTTATCTAGACTTTTTCCTCAAGTGAACAGGTATTGGGTATTTTGCATTGCCGGACTCAGTCTAACCTCTTGTAGGTCATTGCCCGCTACGATTTGCGGAGTTGATATGTCACCAAGGAAACATGATCTCATTCAAGAAGGAAAAAATGCCGTATTTACAACTTAAATAATAGGGGAATGACAGGTCTACGAAAAACTACCAATACTAGCCAGACGTAGCACACAAGGGACTTTTCACTTTGGCTTATAGGTGCGGTCATAAAATAAACTGTTAAAAGTACCGGGAACATAGACAAAGTCAGCAGACTGCGCTGGCTCGGTCACATTGAGAGAATGGGTCGGATCGAGCTTACCTGGGTCGATCTACCGGGAAGCGCCTAGTGAGGCGCCCCAAATATCGCTGGAAGGACCAGGTCAAGAAGGATCTCAGTCACCTTCAAATGCCGGATTGGCAATAGGTGGAGGAATAAAGCGGAGTGGCGTATTCTAGTGTCGGAGGCCAAGATCCACTTCTGGTCGCTGAGCTAGCGAAGTAAGTATCTATAGATACCCCGCATGTAGGTTTTGCGTCAAAAAACATTTTGACTTTAAAGTTAAATACCAACACCATCACCATTTTTTTATTTTATCTTTGTATTAAATTCGTGACGCAGATAACAAAACATCTATTTACCAAATAACAAGAAAATAATTCAAATAGGTCACGTCTCGTCTCTCTTACGTCTCACTATTCCTGTCCTTGTCACAGATGGACACATTTGTGAGGTTTCCCACTTAATTTCACGCCCCAGTTACTGAATTCGTCACCTATAAATACGAACCTAATTACACACTTTGTAATGTAGAGTGAGCATAAACTCATGAACCAAATAATTAAACTTTGAGCCGTTTAAACGTTCATTAAAATATGGCTTCAATTTTGTTTTGTTTAAAGTAAAATAAATAGCAAAGTAAGCCTATGAGTAGGATAGTGAGTAGGATAATGTCCCACTGCAGGTCAAAGGCTTCTATTATAACACAAAAATCAAGTCATCCTTACTATTGATGGGATTAGGCTAAATCACCACGCTAGCCTAATGCAAATTTGTAGGATTTCGGGAGTCTGGTAACTTACAATGTAATCAAAAACGCTATAATCCTACTACTATTATAAAGGCGAAAGTTTGTAAGTATGGATGTATGGATGTTTGTTACTCTTTCACGTAAAAACTACTGAATGGATTTGAATGAAAATTTACCACAATATAGCTTATACATCAGAATAACACATAGGCTACAATTTATAAAAATATATTGTGTGGATTGTCCAAAATATGACGGTAAGTGTCAATAATTAACTCCACGCGTACGAAGTCGCGGGCGGCCGCTAGTCATCTTATAAATTCAATTTTGTTTTTTTAAATAAACAGTCTTAATGTTATTGATAAAAAATACAAAAGTAGTACCTATATTTTTCTGATCAACTGTGCCGATAAAGAAAAAACCTGCCCAATCTTCAATAATGAAGAATCGTATTTTTAACTTGTTCTTCCTTCTTCAAGAGGCGTATCCAACGTCATCCAACTGATATTAGGTTACGGCGGCCAATCTTAACGATCGGCCATGTACGCAGGATATAAATCGTAGTGCTCAAGTGTGAGCGGAAACACAAGTGCACTCTTTATTCCCTTGCCCTCTTAGTTATATGGGATACCAGATACCCTGGACTAAACCACCGGTTCAATGTCGATCAAAGAGCTATGGAAAGGACTATGCTCGGAGTATCTTTGAAGGACCGCATCAGAAATGATGTAATCCGACAGAGAACCAGAGTCACCGACATAGCCCACCGAATTAGCAAACTGAAGTGGCAGTGAGCTGGTCACATTAGCCGCAGAACTGACAACCGTTGGAGCCATAAAGTCCTTGAGTGGAGACCGCGACTCGGTAAACGTAGTGTTGGACGCCCTGCTACAAGATGGGATGACGACATTCGACGGCTGGCTGGAGTGAGCTGGATGAGAGTGGCCGAAAATCGGGAGCGTTGGCGTGCATTGGGGGAGACCTATGTCCAGCAGTGGACGAGCGTGGGTTGCTAATGATACCCTCGAAGTGAGATTGAGTGCTGGACTAACGGCTTAGCGGAGGTATTGTACGTATGAGTAGATAAGTACTTTTCCTACTAAAAGTAAAAGCAAAGTCAACATGCAGGTGCTAAATCCAACATTTGACAGTTTCACTTTCAATATTTCACTCACGCTTGTAAGATGCAACAGCTTCTTTTTACCATATTATTATACTCATTATTTAGAACAGTTTTCATCGTAAAAGAAAAATTGACGTTTTTTTTTTCTTCTTTTTTTTATGTGATAGGTAGCAGACGAGCAGGCGGATCACCTGATGGTAAGCAATGCCGACGCTCATGGACACCTGCAACACCAGTAGAGTTTTCATCGTAAAAGAACAAGTGCGCTGCCAACCTTTAACCTTTTTGCCTTCTTAACGAAGCTTTGCCCGCGATTGGCCACAAATGGCATTAAATAGATAAGGGTGGAGGAATTTGGCGGGAAGGCTTTGCCCAGCAATGGGACAGTATTGGCTTAGTAAAAAAAATGAAGTAAATACCTATTTTAAAACACGCGATGTTCAGAATGATTCGTATGTAAACCGGACCCCTACTCCCGCACTCAAACTATAGCTGGAGGCACGGAACTATAGCGATGACCGTTATTTTGCGCACTTGTAAAAAAGAAGACTTTCTATCAAAATTGGTTTCTGCGCACTCAAGGTCATAACTACACTTCTATTTATGGATGACGTTTAGGAATGTGTAAAATTTTTACCGTGGGAAAGCCACGCTTCGTCATGAATGGGCCGGCTCGACCGGAGTGATACCACGGCCTCACAGAAGACCGGCATAAAACAGCGCCTGAGTGTGTTTCGCCGACTGAGTACCGGAGGCCCAAATCGGGGTAAATGGTTTGATTTTTGAATACCAACGGAGGCGTCGATAGGTACGCTACAGTAAGCCACGCATAAGCTTACCACAATCTGTCAAAATGTGTGACAGTAAGACGAGAGTCGATTGAAGAAATTTGATAGTTTTGTTTACTTTGATGTGTGGCTGTACGTACTATTGTGGTTCATGATCAAAATAGCAATTTTATTGACAAAGACAAACTATTTGACTTGTAGTTAACTTGCGTATAAAATATTAGCAACATCATCGGGTCAAGCAAAAGGTCGCTTCGTCCGATCTTTGAGGGTGTGAGCACAAAGGACCCTTCCATATTAACTTCCAAGTCTTCTCATAATAACCAATATCAAGGAAACGTGATAGATTGTATAGATACCGGACAAAATCACATACATCAACCTGACCCCAATGAAAGGAGGATTTAGCCTTGTATTATGGATATCATAATCAATTAAGATACTAAAAATATCTACATAATTTTGGTCAGACATAACTACTTCTTTAGACAACCACAAGACTTATGAAACCCAAAAAGACGAAAGACTAGCGCGATGTAATCGACACCTAGCCCCATCTATGAGCAAAATTTAAAACTAAAATCAAAATTTTATTTCCCGATACGAAGAGGGCGAGCCACTTGTAGGGCCTTAAGCCGAAAGTCTCCAACCAGTTCCTCCTACGGACCATGAGATAAGGAGCTGAAACGGACTATAAGTAATGGCAAGGTAAGGCAAGAGTGAATAGGCATCTTCTAGGCAAACGCGTGTCATCTAGACCTCATCGTCAGTTTCCATCAGGTACGATTGTGATAAAGCGTTGGCTTATCCTAACTAATATTATAAATGCAAAAGTAACTCTACCTGTCTTTCTGTCTGTTACTCTTTCACGCCAAAACTACTGTATGGATTTGAATGAAATTTGGTTAAGACCCTAAGGAAGGACACAGGCTACCTTTTACTGCGAAAAAGGCGTAAGAAGGGGTTGAAAGAGCGGGGTGAAAAGTTACTTTTTCACGCGAAAGAAGTTGCGGGTAAAGCTAGTAGTCTAATATTTGCTCAAATGAAACTCTGTAACTTATTACTATTTGAAAAGAGGAACTACTGAGTTTCTTGCTGGTGTCTTCTCAGTAGAAATCGACGTTCCGAACCAGTGGTAGATTATATTATGTTTTGACATTCATAAGTGTTCTATATGGACCTAACTTGAATAAAGATTTTTTCATTTCATTTCATTTCAATAAAAAAAAATGGCACGGCTGATCCGCAAGACACATTATTTACCTAAAAAGTGCGAATCATGATTTTTGCGTACGTACATCGATCTCCGAGATCTGATGAAAAACAATGAACAAAGCGTTTGCCCTATGTAAGTAAGGTCAATGACCACGGCTTGATTTCGGAGGGTAAACAAATATGGCTGAAAATTTTACTTCTAATTTCGTAACCTTGATGTCATAGGTGACAATTAAAGAGCAGATTCCAGCCAATTAAGAAATAAACGAAGGATATATTGGGGTCCTTTAAACCCGCATTACTTGAATCGTTTCGACCAACCACAAATGTTTCGCTAAAAATCCTTACTAATTCGCGTTTGAGAGATGAAACCAACGTTAAAAGGGTAAATTATATAAAACAAGATTAGCTTAAGCATGTGTGTTTTTTTATATTTTAGAGTTGCATTATTACTGGGTATATTTTTTTAAAACGGGAATTAACGAGACGTTCATTGCTAAATACATTGAGTTGCTTGCCGTGTTCAAAATCGGACTCCAATAATTGTATCGAACGTAGCCAAAACATCCAAAGCAGTTGACAATTTTGTATACTTTGATGATTGTATGGCTGTACGTACAAAATAATAAACGTCGCGTTAATTCCCGTTTTAAAATATTTTAGCTAAGAATTTTCGGTTGAACAAAGTTGACCGAAGTGGCGAGCTCTTGCTTCGGAGGAGGCTTTAATAGTAATAGATTTAATTTTAAGCTAAGATAAAATGAATAAATAAAACAATATTATTTTCTCTATTCCTCCCAACAAAAGGGTAATTTTCATAAAAATGTCATTACCCTGGCAGTATTAAAACCCGTACAACTCCCAAATTGACTTGAGAATTTACACAAATTTACAAGGCTTCTATTTAAAAGGTAATATTCATAGATTCTGAATATGAATTTCGGAGGAACATTGTTTTCCAGGGTAATGACATTGCGATGTAGAATGAGCCAAAAGTACTTAAATCCGGAAATATTGGTTATTGACTCCTGACAATAGTAAGATTTGATCTGGTCACCCTAGTATACTATACCTAGGTGCAATGTAAGTACCTATTCGCTTAAGCTGACAAGCGGGGACTCCCTGAGTTTAGGTTTAAATAAATGGTACCTATTTACATAACTTGAAATTCTGATACAGCTACGTTGCCTAACACTAACAGGTAGCTTATAATGAAACCATACCGAATCGAATGAGAATATACCTGTCGCATTCAAACAAAAGGGCGTACAGCACGTGTAAAAGTGAGGGGGACTCTGATACGGTCATAACGCCCGCTTACAATTAGACCCTCAGGTACCTACGTATTTACTTTGATTTCCCATCTTCCTTGTTTCGTAAGAACACAATTGGTTCCTAGAATAGGAATCTTTGAATTAAGCTAAATGCTTCTTACGCGTGCAAAAATACGTAATGTTTATGTAGTCAATGTTAGACAAGAATACTTCAATCTGAAAATCTCTCCTCATTAAAGTAATAGGATGACAAATACGGGATGTTTCAGTAAACATAAATTTAATGTCAACATCATTTAAATACGAGTATTATGTAAATTATGTTGACATCAAATAATATGGTCATAGATTGGCGTATTTGAATTCAAATAAATAAATGTGGGAGAAAAACACCATACAATATAAATGGTCAACCAATTCGTCGGTTATCTCAGTAAGAGCTGAACTTCTATGTCTAATTATCTAATTTGTGGTGAAAAATCTTCACAGCTAAAGAGTATCTAACAATCCTAATCTCTAATTACTTTATTACCTGTTTCTGAACACTAAACTAAATATTATTCTATTTAGTCGAGTCTATTTAGTATATTGAACACACGGCGACACGTGGAATTCCCTTTTTTTACTTTGAACGTCCTTATGTCTATGATCCAAGTACTATTTTTGCACACAGGGGGGTAAATGACGTGTCGCTGACTGTACAAATGCGTAACCTAATTTGGTATGTTCCCGTTTTGTTATACCAGGCATACAAATTTCGGCAGGCGTCGCTGTAATCGCCTCGTTTATCATATAATTTATCATATACTGTAAGTGGTTAAGTAAATGTGTTGATTAAACCCCTACAGGGTGTACCTGTGAACATTTACATCCACTGTAACCACGTCTTCTACGAACAATTCTGAACGGACATTTGTTCTACGACTATTAGGGAATTCGGTCTGAAATTTTTTATCAGCTTCCAATACTAAAAGTAATAAGTCACGTGACCGAATTTCTTTAATTCGATAGGTGACGGACGAACGGACGCATCAACTGATGGTAAAGCGATTAGCAGCTGCCCATTGACACCCGCAACACCAGTGTAGTCACATGTGCGCTGCCAACCTCTAGCCTAGGGGAAAAAGCCCCCCGATTGGGCCTTAAATCCTCAGTCACTTGGCGAAACACAGCGCACTCAATTCAGAAGGTTGGCCAAAGCTCATATTGATAGCGTAAAATCTGCTGACACTGATATCGTAGACGCATTTTCTTTCATAAATCTATACTATTTATCTTCTATACTATTTATAAAGAGATAATAACTTCTATAGACATCGACGAGGCTTATGTGGTTCATTTTTGAATTTGAACTACGGTCCCGAAGCGAAATGAGGGCGGACCACTCTTGTATACGACGTGTCGTAATAAGTACAAGATTTAAATAAGAAAAATAGTTTTATTGTTAGAGTTTGTAATCAATTTAATAGTAGCTATAATCATATCGACATATTTCATGATAGAATCACAGTTTTTAAAAAATCTTTACTAGAATCAACATAAATCATTAATATAACAAAAAAATTTCTTTATTTTTCGCAAGTTTTTGTCTCTTACACAACATAAAATGTATTAATAAGCTGTGGAAAATTGAAATTGCTGATGTGTTACTAAAGTTATTCTAAGATATTGTATAATGTAACAGCTGTATTTTTTCCTCAATAAAGAAAATAAAATAAAATAAGATTCAGGATAGCGAAGAAAACCTTACTACAATTTTATGAGTATTTTTTTGAGTCCCTACCCGGCTGATCGGTCCGAAATAGTATAAGCCAGCTTAAATACCGCAGACTTGCCGATCCAATAATCACAAATCTCGGTTCTTGGAATCATAATAAGATTAATCTTCTAAGGCTTACAGATCTCTAGATAGACTGATGAAAAAAGACCGGTCAAGTGCGAGTTATGTTACTAACTTCATATTTAATATTACAGGCCGCGGTAGGTAAGTTAAGCGCTCGACGTAAGTAAGTAGTGGGGATGTTTGCGCACTTGTAATATAGTTCACTTTATACTAAAATTGATTTCTGCGTACTCAAGGTCACTGGAAAAGTTATTTGCCGCGACCTATACTTATTTGTTTGTTCCCAGTAAAGTACCTTTAATCAAATCGCCAAGGACCTAAAAGCACTAAGCGTTCATGATTGGGCGGAATTGGCACAGGACCGAACAAAATGGCGAACTTTGATGTCGGAGGCCAAGTTAAATGGCGCAGATGTTATTAGTAACTAATGAACGCCTCTTTGGTCTAGTGGTTTATGTACGCTGTTGTTTCGGAGTCCTAGGCTCGATTCCCGGGTCGATCAAAAAGTATTTTTCGGGTCTGTGATCACTAATCAGCATTAGGCAAGTGTGGAGATTAAGCCTAATCCCATGCCGAAGTCTTCTCTATAGGTATCATGAATTAAGCCCTTAGCATGTGAGGCTTAACAATACAAGCGCAAAAAATCGACTATTTCTATACATCATTGCCGAGTGGATATTCTGTTGTGCAATACATTTTATACTACGTAATAGCTGATACATGGGATGAATGTAACATATATCAGCTATTTCCTGAAGAAGATTTTGGCCGACTTAAAAAAAGGGGGAAGTTCTCAATTCGTTTCGTCTATTTTTACGAGCAAGCTACGACGTACTATTATTACGTTTTTACGCGAGGGTGCGAGATGAAACTTTATGGTCGCCTTTAAGTAAAGCCTTTATTGTAAGCCAGTAATCTTAGGTCAACAATATAGAAATAGATGTCCTGTCAGCTCCAAAAATGGTAGTTAAAATAACGGCCCAGTACTTTCAGAGCCGCTTAAGGCTCAAAGTCACTCAGAGGGCAATGGAGAGGGCTATTCTCGGAATGTATATTCTCCTTACGTGATCGTGTCAGAAATGAGATCCGCAGATCTAAGGGCGCAGACATAGCCCAAAGAATTGCGTGGCTCAAGTGGCAATGGGCAGGGCACATTGCGAGGAGAATAGACGGCAGTTAGGGCGGAAAGGTCCTTGAGTGGAGGCCGCAGCCGTGGCAAGCCTCCCACCAGGTGGACCGTCGATCTAGAGAGGACCGCGGGTGGCACAAGACCAATTTATCAGTGGAATATTGGGGGAAGCCTATGTTCAGCAGTGGACGTCTATTGACTGAAAAGAAAGAAACGTACCTATCCATATAGTACCCACCAGAACAAACACACGTGTACAACACTCGAATGATAAAAGATGAAAGAAATGGAAGAACAAGATGTCCGTGAATCCTTATCATTTAATTACAAAAATAACCACAAAAACAACGCTAAAAAATAAGAATAAAACGGAATAAAAGAAAAAACACGAACAAACATAGACAACAAAAGAACGTACAAAACATGTTTATTTACAAGAAGATAACAAATAAGACTCGTTTAAGTGACTTGTATGAAAAGATGAAAAACCATTAATTCAATTTTTTATGCAATTTTATTAAAATACTTGTACAGACAGCAAAAGAAGATATACATACACTTTAGATAACCAAAGAGAGATTATCGCTTTAACTTTCAAAAAGTTTGACTGTTACGATGGTAAGTATTTAGTACTACCGAGGCGAGTAAATCTTAAAGTTGATAATAGATTTTTTTTTAATTATATCATTTGGTGTAACAGTTAGATCCTAATACTATTTGCATTGTATTGTTGTTAATTTACAAGAAATCATTGATTGAATGAATACACATTAATACGATAATAACGTATCAATTTTTGACAAATGAACAACTACGCCCGGAACGAATCAAAGCTAGAACTCCAAAAAATGAAATTCATGTACAAGTTCATGAATTTGTCACTTTTCCCGCCCAGGTATTTATGCTCCTGCTGTACCTGCATGTTTCGTATCGTAGGAACTATAAACAAAAAACCAGATTTGAACTTTAACCTAGACTTGATGGATTTTTATAAATGATGAGTTCTTGCAAAACCCTAAAACCATCAGACCATCGTTCTAGTGGTTTAATTACCGGGCCTAAACCACTAGAACGATTCGGGGTTCTGGGTTCGATTCCCTGGTCGAGCATGTTTCGAATTTTTCGAATATAGCTCGTGTTTGTGATCACCAATCCGTATAGGCAAGTATGGTGATTAAGTATAATAATATGATGACTTGATTTCTATACTGGAGGCAGTCGAGGCCTTTCAAAGTAGCCTTGACCTGATTTCTATGATGGAGGCCTTTACCCTCCAGTCATCCAGTGAGACAGTATATAGGCTGGTACTTCACCTTTATACTGTATAACGTATCATGCTGACCGTACCGACATCATTATTATGTTTTCAGATTGATCGTCCTTCTGAGATTTAAACTATTTACGCACAGTATTCTGGTGATAATTAAAGGGCTAGTCTAGAAGGGTAGCAAGGCCTAATAACAGCCCACTAATGCAAATTAAAATTAACATAGTAAGTAGTAGTCACCAGAGGGCAATGGAGAGGGCAATGCTCGGAATCTCCTTGCGTGATCGTGTCAGAAATGATGAGATCCGCTGAAGATCTAAGGTCGCATACATAGCCCAAAGAGCCCCCCTGGATTATGTTGACGTCACTAAATTAACTTATCTAGTACTTTTATTTAACAAAATAATGTAAGATCCCGACCACTATTTTCATGCAAATAAAAGACTTATTATTATTAATTAAAGCAATCTAATATATTTTTCTACGCAACACTGAATCTGATCATGTAATAAGTATTATACCTACAAGTACGAATGTTGTCACGAATATACCTCAATCTTGCGGATCACCTTCCCCTTAGAAAGTCACTGAACTTGACCGGCATCGACAAAAACCCAGAAACCTCTCCACCACTCATACGGGCAGACAATTATCCATTATAATGGGTCAAACTTATTTCGTGAAGTCTGTAAAAACCGACCAGCCACTTGGACCTCTCACGTAAGTCGGAAGCGTTTTAGGTTTGAGGAAATCGGGGGTCTTGATAAAATGGTTAAAGTTAGGGTTGCCGACGGATTGGAATTTTTGATTTTGCAAGTTTTAGGAAAAGGGGTCGTGTGGCGTGATTTAACCTGCAGAATTTCCTTATTTTCAGTTTTACTTGGAAATCTGTAACATTGTAAGAAGACGGCAATGTAACACGATTTACCCTGGACGGTCTTAGCCGGTGAAAAATACGCAAAGATTGCAAACATTACTCCTTTATTCTCGGAAAAATACTGCAGCAAGAATTTATATTATAAGTGAATTTTAAAATGTAAACATTGGTATTTCTTAGAGATCTGCGAAGCCGGACAACAATTTTATAATACAATGTAAAATGACAAAAACATATTTTGTATTTGTTAAGACTATGATATTTTTTTAAGATTAAGTAGTCGTTGAGGAACGAAGGACCAGCCTCCTTAAATATTGTTTATTTTTCATATGTTTTTTACCATTTTGATAGATTTTTTTTTGTTCCTATTACTTATCAGTCTGATTGCATAAAACGTGCTATTGAGAATATAATACGTTTTCCGCTAATATCTGAGGTTTTAGTAGCGTTCTTACCAGGAATACCAACATTGGTGAATATTAGGTACCTACTGTTTAAGATTGGCACTTATTTAAGACTATAAACAATATGATTATGGGTATAATATAAATGATTGTTATTAATATCGGTGGTATACAGTAAAGTCCTTGAGTGGAGACCGCGACTCGGTAAGCGTAGTGTTGGACGCCCTGCGACAAGATGAGATGATGACATTCGAAGGCTGGCTGGTGTGGGCTGGATGAGAGTGGCCGAACGGGAGCGGTGGCGTGAGGGAGATTAAGGGAGACCTATGTCCAGCAGTGGACGAGTGTGGGTTGATGATGATGAATATCGGTGGTTATCCATAAGGATATAAAATTATTTTGATTTATTTGTCAGTTTCAGATAAAGTTTTTTAGGACAAAAACTTGTGCCAAATTTCTAGTATGCTGTTTTTCCCGTTTAGCTGAATACAATCAAAGCGTTAATTTCCAATACCATTTGTAATCCATTCCAATATAATAGTATCAGAAACTTTTATGTAATTTAGGTATATTAATTTTTGTTTATTTTGTATTAATGGGATTCCCTAATTAGGACTTGATTGGTGTGGCGGTCGCCAATGCTAGTTCAATTGCTTACCATTAGGTGATCCACCTGCTCGGCTAACACTAAAAAAAAAACAATGGCCGTATTATTTATTAGGTCGAAGGAGTCAAATGAGCTATCGTCGTCACCTTAATCTTTCTTGTGTTAATTATTGTCACCTGGTACTCATAGTACAGGGCGGGTTGGCCTATTTTGAGACCAGGTTCATTGGTGTGATTGTTTGGCGCATTAATTTATTTATCGGGTCTGTCGGGTCACCTTATGGTTTCTAAATAATCGCCGTCCATGACATCAGAAAGATCGCTGTTGAGTTGCCGGCCTTTAAGAAAGGATTACTCTCTTTTGATCGTAGCTATCATCGTAGTCGTCTAAAGTTAAAGCGACAGCCATCGGGAAATACTGCTGCATTCAAGTTCCAAAAATTTGAGGCACATCTATCCGAAAGGTCATAAATCAAGGATTTGTTTACCACAGCCCTAGCACAAAGTTAGGACATGCCGGCTTGCGCACGCGTCTTTCGCAAAGCAGTTTTGTGACCACCGCGACCGACGGCGCACGCGCTTCGCTGCGGACATTGCGCAAGAGTTCGCGAGTGATGTGGCGGTAGAAGGGACGGTGAAGGTATCTCGGAGTTCTTGCTTCACAGTGTAAACAAACCTATTGCATTATTTACGAGGCTTGTAAGTATTTTGTTTAGGTAACTTTTTTATTAGTTTTTAGATTTTGTAGGTAATCTTTATTGAATATTGTTGAATTTTGTGTTGTGTTTTTTTCTTCAATAAAACGTTGATATGAATGATCCATGATCTGCTTAGGGGGCAACTCGGGCAAAGTACAAGATTCTTTAGCTGGTCAGTGTTTAGACTTAAAAACTGTGAAATATTGGTTAGGTTAAGTTAGAACAGTGATCAGCTAAAAAAATCTTGAATTTTTTTGTGAGATTTTTTAATGATGATCGAATGATCTCATAAATTGGCGATGACTTCAATATTTGCTTTTTTTTTCATAAAAACAAATAAAGGTTATGATGATGTTAATAAAAAAGTGTTAATAGTGAAGTGAATTATTATTTCAATCGAGTACATGTGATAATGAACCAAATGGATTTGTAGTTGATAGTCGATTGAGGAAACATGCCAAAATTTTGTAAGAAGTGTCAAATTTATCGTATACTTAAGTGCAGTGCTAATGACTTTTCTCTTGCATCATTATCTTCATTATTTTTAATTGCCTTGGAAATCAGTACCCCATTGATATTTTGCAATAACGGTAAGATAATTATTTCCTCAACAATTGACAATTCAATGCCAAGAATGCTTTTACCTTCAAAATAATTGTCTTTATCACAATTTAAAATAAATACTTCCCGTCGTATCAAAGCTGAGTCCAAAACACTTAACTTGGACTAAACAGCAACAAAAAAATACATACATCGACCTTAAAGTAAATAGCATGAGCTGAGTAGGTATACATAATACATAACTTGTACGTACACATCAAAGTAAATAAACAAAACTGTCAAATTTCTTCAATTAACTGTCATCTTACTGTCTTATACATTAGGTTGAAAATCAATTGAGGAAATTTGTCAGGTTGTGGTAACCTGATGTGTGGCTGACTGTACCGAAATCCACAAATACAAAGTGTCATTAACAGAGGGCGTTGTACCACAAAATTGACATTAGACAAGAAAATTGCTTTGTCGTATTGTACGTACACACATCAAAATACCTATACAAAACTGCCATAAGTCTTCAATGGATTGTCATCTTACTCTAAAACACATTTAAACTGAATATCGATTGAAGAAATTTGACAAGTTGTGGTGAACTGATGTGTGGCTGTCTGTACGTTTTACAGGGTGTATCTGTGTGACTGTGTTACAGATATCAGGCAACAATCGGCCACAAATGTAATACTTAAAAACATGTACTTATTACACCCAGACACTGAACCAACACAAGTGTTTTCATGCGAATTGTTTATCCAGGATGGGGGTCGAACCCACGACCTTTGGCGTATGAGGCAGGGTTACTACCAAACGCGCCATCGGGCTAATCAAAATTATTGTTTTGTATTCTGTTCACTTTCTTTTTTTCCTAATTGTTCATCGTTAATTTGTGATAGTACCCTTAGAGGGAAAATAGTTCTCACCTGATTTTGAACCATATCAATCGTGACGTAAGAGCGAAAACCAATAAATATTTTTGTTGACTTATGGCCTATTAAGGGTCATAAATGTCAAAATCTGCAGGCCCGTGATAGCATTCGGTGAACTAATTAATAAGTCAGTAATAACCGCTGATGATGGTCACGTCACTGCGGTAACGCTCACTCAAGCAAACCGGTTGCAAGAATTGCCCCCAAATAAGGTTACCGTTTGCAAAAAAATTGTCTGCGTGTAAGCATTTTGCTTGCTTTTGAGAATATAAACAATCATTTATGTATGAATTTATGAAAGATGTATGTACCGTTAGCTCGTTTGTCGCCATTATTATAAAACAAATGATAAGGCTAATAAAAATATTCATTTTGTGCGTATTATAACTTCTGATTTTTTTTATAATTAAAATATCTGTAGACGTTTGATTGCATATTTTGCATAAGCCAGTTAATAGGCCAAATTTTTTCCAGTATAAATTGTTCATGGCTAAGTTTATTGTTGTGTTTTGAGTTCGCTGTTCGTTTTTTTTTTTTGTTTTCGACGGCAAATGAATCTCAGTGAGATAAAAAAAACAAACTTCAACCATTATATTTTAAAACTACTTACTTCTTTACTATAATTACAACGCTGTAAATACGTACAGCAACACATCAAAGTATACAAAATGGTCAAATTTCTTTACTGGATTGTCATCTTACTGTCAAACACATTAGGTTGAATATCAATTAAGGAAATTTGGCAGGTTGTGGTAACCTTATGTGTGGCTGACTGTACCACGTTTTAAACACTCAAATTCATTCCCCAAGAGACAAGATTACCTACCTACTTTGGTGACTACCAGTAATTCTTAGGTTGTAAAAACTATATTTGCTAATAAACTATTTTACTATTTTTCTTTAATTTTATTTTTAATTGCTTAAGAATCTAGTTTAAGATAATTTATATAATTGAACAGTTAAAACTAGCTTAATTATTAGTCAGATCAGCGTCACATACCGAAAATGTAGGCCTCGACCGTGAGTCACCGCTATTACGTTACCTTGGCTTTTTTCCCGTGATTGGTGTGCTAACCGTACTCCGATGACTCAGACAGACACAGTAGACATAGGTACATAATTATCGCCGGTAGTTCTACATACGGTTGCATTTCAGTGCCACTTTGACATGCGACTTGAATTCAAATTATCGGAAATAGACAAACTGTAAACCATCTACTAGGGGGGCAATTCTCGTGCACTCGACATTAAAGACGAATTTAAATCGTGATCTCGGGGTCCCTGGGTTCGATTCCCGGGTCGAGCAAAAGTCTGTTTCGAATTTTTCGAACATAGCTCGGGTTTTTGATCACCAATCCCGCATTAGGCAAGCGTGGTGATTAAGCCTAAACCCATCATAGTAGTGATAACATTGATTTCTATGATGAAGGCCCTTGCCCTGCAGTGGGACAGTATGTAGGCTGGTACTTTTATTCAATACAAAGACCTAGGGGCCAATTTTCTCCGAACCCACTTTAATTGAAGAGTAAATTACTTGACACTTTACTCAGAGGTGGTGAACGAGGCCCTCAGTGACTTTAATTTACCTCCCTTAAAAAATGATCGTGAAAACGAATTATGGACTGTTTTAAATTAATTTCGATGTATAATTACAAGATAATTTAATGCATCGACGTGAAAACATGTCCATTATACAGCGCGTAATAGTTAAAAAAAACAATTAAAGCTTGTAATGTATGGTAACGGGTTAAATCCCGATAAAGCAATAATACAGGATGTATTTTGTTTAAAATATCAATTCATTGCAATTTATTCTTAAGTAACAATTCCCTTAAAAAATCATCGAAGGGTTCAGGTCTGACTCCAACCCACAACCTTCCACATAATGTGGGTTGTGGTGCTGTCACATACCCTGGGCATTAAAAAATCCTACTACTATTATAAAGGCGAAAGTTTGTTTGGATGTACGGATGTATGGATGTATGGATGTTTGTTACTCTTTCACGTAATAACTACTGAATGGATTTGAATTAAACTTTACCACAATATAGCTTATACATCAGAATAACACATAGGCTACAATTTATAAAAATATATTGTGTGGATTGTCCAAAATATGACGGTAAGTGTCAATAATTAACTCCACGCGTACGAAGTCGCGGGCGGCTGCTAGTATTGCAATAAATTGTTTTACTTTTTTTATACTAAGCCGTGATATGAGTACGTTTTAATATTAAATCTAGACAAATGTGCAATTTCTTTGACGCCGATAGTAGGTCCACTTGCAGCCAATATTGTTTTTGGAAAACGTCCAGTTGGTCTAGTAGTACAAGTACCGAGCTGTGATATTGGGGTCCTAGGTTCAATTCTTATTCTGCGAATAAAATTGTTTTCGGACATAGCTCGATAACGCTACCATGAGCTGACATCGAAAACTGACATAACGTAAACTATTGCTCTGTCTCTTTCAAATGCATCACAATTAAAGAGACAAAGCGATAGTTTTCGATACCGAGGATAGTATTTCAAACTCATGGTAGTGCTACTTGTTTGTCATTACTAATCCGCATTAGGCAGCCTTTTGATTAAGCCTATGATGCAATGACATTCCACCTACAATGGACTTCGCATCTGCGCCTTGTAAACGGAACTTGAAAATTATGCCTAGGCATACTTTTGATTAGTCGTGTGTCAATGATAACTATGGAGTCGCTCTTTTATTAGTTTTTTTCACCCGAGCGAGATTATGGCAGGTTACTAACTAATTTACGATAACTGTTTTTTTTAGCTTTCCACTACATACTTCCATGAGATTATGAGAGAGAAGTGGCGCAAGTTAGTTGTAATGGAAAGTTTTCAGGTTCCAGTTTTTCCCATTGATATCATTAAAATAAAATTATTACGCACAAAAAAAAGTAATTTTATTTTATTTACCTATACAGGGTGTATCTGTGAACATTTACATCCCTTTAACCACGTGTTCTATCAACCATTCTGACATTTCAACATTTGTTCAACAACTTTTCCAAATTCTTCGAAAAATTTTTTGACTCCCCATAAAAAATTACCAAGTCATGTGACCGACTTTGTATGGAAAGATGAAAAATTTTTATGCAAATTTTCAAAAGTCATAGCACAAATGTTGTTCAGAATGGTTGGTAGAACACGTGGCTAAAGGGATGTAAACGTTCACAGATACAGCCTGTATACATATAAAAATATAATTAAATTCAAATGAGTGCACGCAAACCTATAAAATACCTATAGTAGATGAAATAAATAATAAGCGTTGCGACTCCGTGTATTCCTTGCTCTGAACTTTTCCGTAAATCACCTTATGCAGCTTCGATTGACACGTAGTTATACATTACTGCTTTAACTGTCAAGATGTTTACACATGCAGGTTTGTAAACAGCAGTGTATACACAGATTAGTTGAAGCATAATAAGGTGAAATTTGGAGCATGTGCCATCTTCGCGCTTGGTTATTGTATGGCGCGCTATGTCCATTGTAGGTGGAATGTCATTGCTATGATGTGTTAATTTTTGTGAGGCCTTTGACATGAAATAGGACAGTAGGCTGACACTTTACTTTTCCGATTTTACCTGTTAATTGCTATGAGAATTAGGGACAGAGATCTTGTATAGATACATATAAAAATGTAAAAAACAAAATAACAAAAATTATTGCTTTCGAAGCATACCTACGTGTTGTTACACAAACACCTGTTTAAGTGTGGAAAATAAAATTCCACGAAATGATGCAGATTGTAGTGTTGGCCCATAATGTAAAACCAAGACGAGATTTAGTATTGATCCCACTTATATCCTCCATAACGTGGTCGATTGAGATCTGGTACCAAATACTCCACGCAGTCTTGCGAGTAGATTTATGTAGGTTCAAAGGTACCAGTCCACTTGATCCAAGCTAGCTGGTGTGACTAGTTAAAAGAAAAAACTTACATCGAGTCGAATTTACAACGAGAGGACATGACACATGCAAACTGTGGGATGACCTTCCGGTCGCGGTATTTCCCGAGTTCTTTTTTGCACGAGGTTTGAAAAAGGAGGTACCTACTTCTTTCACGGTAGGCAGCGGCATGATTGTAGCCTCGGAATTGGCATTGTTGAAGTCTATCAGCGGCGGTTACCATTTACATCAGATGGGTCACATTCTCGTTTGCCTATTTGGGCTATAAAAAAATACCTTAATGATATTTTAATTTAAACAGTAATTAAACTTATCAACTAATTCTACCGCTCAGCGCTTTGGTTGAGCCGGTCTAATTGAAGTACGGTATACCTACCTAGACTGCAAAGAAAAGAAGGCCAGTCGTCGCCGACATTGCACAGTAGCCTTACCATGAGCTTGAAATACTATCCTCGCTATCGAAAACTATCGTTTTGTCTCTTTCATCGTGATGCATTTGAAAAAGACAGAGCAATAGTTTACGTTATGTCAGTTTTAGATGTCCACTCATGGTAGCGCTACAGGTCTCTTTTAAAGCCCGGTAGGGACGGCTCGGTGTTCCCGTCTGCCCCTAATATTGCCTACTCCCCCAGCGCCCCCGGGGGAGTAGTGTAAGCGGGCCTTTGCCAGTGGAGGGACACAAAGGGAAACCTTTTAGTCAGATTTATCTTTGTCCCTTTTTCCTCCATGTGTCCTCCCCAATCTGGCCTAGAGGGGAGCACCCCAGGAGTTTCAGTCTATAGACTCCTTGCCCCCTGGCGGAAGGGTATGTTTTTTTATGTGACAGGTGGCAGACGAGCAGACGAATCACCTGATGGTAAGCGATGATGATGATTGGTGATGTGTAAAAAAAAAGATACCAATACCTAGTATCGAAAAACGCGATACCGAAACCGACTCGAACAACACTAATATGCAGCACATCCTATACGATAAACTCCACCGAACCGCCTTGTGACAACAGACCTTAAGATCAAGGTAAACCAGTGTTTTTATTTAGCGGAGCCAAGCGGAGTTATTGGTTTAAATAAGTCAACTGTGTGAGTATATTTAACCAGTTAATCCGGGTGAATTTAAAGATTAAGATTCTTTATAAATTATTACTAAAGGCCCGTCCTCCCTTTCGTTCGAAAGGTTTCAAAGTGTACCAATAGATGACACTGGGCGTCGATTAAAATGAGTAAATGTTTTGCTTTTTCGGTTTAATTCGGTATTTATTTTAGAGTTAGGTATAAATATTTCTAATTCCGAAAATCACATCACTAGTTTTTATTTTCGACCTTAATCCATAGTAGGATTGATTTGGGGTTAAAAGCACTTAAAAGGTTGGGAGCGCCTTTGTAACACCGCTGGTGTTGCGGGTGTGTATGGGCAGTGGTGATTGCTTACCATCTGCTGATCTGGCTTCTCGTTTGCCATCTGTTACATCAAAGGATATTATAGGTACTATAATGAACTCGTCAATGTCTTTTCTGCATGACCCAAAGATTAACTGGTAAAGAATGCCCCTGGGCATTAAGTTTGCCTATTGTTACAAAGTTTGTGCAATAAAGTTTAAATAAATAAATGTCAAGGTCAATTAGAGACGACTTGTGTCATCGTATTTTGTACGAAGGAGAAAGAATTAATTCTGATTAGCGCTCAGCTTCAATATATAGGTTGTAACAGTGAACATTACATGCCTTTAACGACGTGTTAAACTAACCATTCTGATCAATATTTTTTTTAACTTTTAGAAAATTGCATGGTAATTTTGTATGGGCAGTAAAAATTTTGAATGAATTCCGAAAGGTCATTGAAGAAATGTTTGTTCAAAATGATCGGTAGAAATACATAGTTAAAGTGATGTACATCTTCACAGATACATCCTGCAATGAGGATATTTTAAGGCGAGGGCCTTTGGTCATATAAACCCCTAGATAATAGTGTTTAAACTCGCTAATATCGAATGCATGCATTGAAAATCATTCGTGACGGAAAAGTGATTCGGGCGATAACTTAATTATTTCCACTTTCCATTTCAATAGGTTCAAGTGTAACAGATTACGTATAACTAGGTAAATGCAAGAGCGGTCAGCTGTTTAGACACATTTTTTGACTGCCTTGTTTAAGAATCTATAGTGCTACAAGCAAAATTAGTTCTTATCTCCACTACAATCTGTGGAGGGTATATCTGTGAACATTTACATCCTTTAACCATAATCTTGTTTGTATTAGTTGGGATAATCAAGACATCAGTAGTCAAATAATTACAAACTAAATATACCCTGTACATATTTGCTTATTGTCGATTTTACTGGATATAAAAGCCCAGTATTTTTTTTTCAGCCTACCCATTCATGCCGACGATGCTAATTTACAACGTATGATGTAGTTCTTTATTTTTAGTAGGTATGTTGTATAGTTCTATTAGAGTACCTTCTGTAAGTTCCAATTTGCAACTACGAAAATCTTGTGCCAATTGATAAAATCGGTGAGTTTTTCTACTATTTGCTCTCCACGGATTAAACTACGTATTTATTGCGAATTTTCTACACAATTTATAAAACATTATCCGCAATAAATGCCTGACCTGATCAGCATTGCAAATTGAATATCTAATTTTACTATTAAAACTATTATTTATTAATTATTAAGAGAATTAACGCTACGTAAATTGAGCACATAATCATGATACTTAGGCTGCTTGACGTTAATCATCCGTCTGTGACGTTAGAACAACATTGTTGTTGAATATTTTTGATATTAAAACACTGGATATCATCATTCGAATTTTAATGTCAATTCAGCCCACACTGTTGAACGTGAGGGGGCTATATGTGATTTTAATCTATCGGCACAGAATACTTAATAGTACAAGTACAGAAAGCCCACTTCTGAAAACCGTTTATAGAAAAATTAAAATTCAGTCTACCATAACATAAAGTTGAAATTCCGACCGCCCAGCGTTCAACACCTACTATTATTCATACGTAGAAGTGCGTTCTCTTTCTATCGCACGCAACTGTCGCGCATGCGTCGCCGCTCGCTCGTGATTTTCTACTGATTGGCCCCTCCGGAGGGGACGCCGCATGTACTTGCAAGTTCGATACCTACACGCGGAGTGGGACAGGCCTGCTATCGGGTTAGTCATTTGGTTTGTCGGCACATTTTGTTGAAAAATTACACAGACAGAACGGTATTTCGTTTCCACAAAACCTTTTTACTTTTTCCTCGTTAAATGGATGATTCGACGATTTGTTCTGTAGCTAGACCGGAAGACATAGGCCTCAAAGGGCGACCCCGATCCAAATTTTTGTCCTATCCGTTCTCCGGACATCATTAAAAGTTTGACGACCCGCAGTATTAAATACTCGTAGGTATTTTATTTCAGCTTTATTTGTCTTCTTTAACGATTTTTTTTAATTCTACGCCAGAGAGGCATTTGGCCCCGATCACATCCTGATGTCAAGTGAAGATGAGGTCCAAGGTGGGTCATGATTGGCCCGAGTAAGCCTATTCACTCTTGCCTTAAAGAAGTTCAGGTTATACATCGGCGGATAAAGTGATATATTTTGGCTCCCATTACATACTAAATGGTGATATTCGTAGGTCTTCTGTAAACACCGTTATTTTTATCGCTTTAATACCGAAGACCTCTTAATAAAACCCTTTAGAATGTTGGGTCAGCAATATAAGCGAAATAAAATACTAGATATTATTTCAACCTTTATTGCCAGATGGATATATTATATCTAGGCAGACGAGCAGAAGGACCACCAGATGGTAATCGATTGTCGCCGCCCAAATACACCCGCCAACACCAGTCACAAGTGCGCTGCCAACCTTTTAAGCCCTTTCTCCGCAATTGGTCCTCCGGGTCCTCGCCGAAACACAGCGTAGTGGGTTAAAAATCTGGCAGCACACTTGTGAAGAACTCCATCCATAGACACGCATTTGCAAATTACTTACTATTCAGGTGACCCGTCTTCTCGCCTGCCAACTCTCACCTGAAAAAAAATCCAGTAACCTTAGTAGAAGATTCGTCTGTGAATTATATGACAGTACGTGTAATAATTTATACCAGAGCCTGTTTAGCCTTAATAAGCCCAGGTTGTAATTAACTTTTTTAAATTAAAATTGTGTAAAAAGCCTACCGGCCACCTGATGTTCACAGCCAGAGAGAACTAACTTGAAATGTACTTTCGTGAAAAATAAGCTAATTCCCTCCAACTTCGCACTAGTTAAGAGAAAAATATTTATCTAAATACATAAAAGGAGAAACTGATTGACTGACTGTTTGACATATCAACGCACGTTGGGATGTACTTGCTTGCAAAATAAGCGAACTCCCTCCAAAAAACACCTACACATAAAGAAAAAAAATTTATTGATCTAATTTATCTGGCCAGTCAAGAGGTTTTTGTAGTCGATTAAGGTGGAAATCTGCAGTCAGAGACGTCATTTAACCTTAATGTTTATTGTCTTAATTATGAATAGTTTTTATGCGTATTTAAATAAGTGTCAATATATTTCATATCAAAATTGACACAAAAATTTGTTAACAGGTTTAATTTATAATCGATTCCTTCTAATTCTAAATTGCTTTGTTTGACTATCTTGAAACCTAAAACATCGGTTATCTTAAATAAATTAGTTAAATACCTATAATGATTTAATCATAACTCTGTTCTAGATTACTCACAAAAACTAGATTTGACTATCTCGAGCGTAAGCGCATTCGCTAGTGGACCTAGTTCTAGCTAATATGCCAAAAGTCATAGGTTCGGTTCCCACTCTTGAATTAACACTCGTATGATGAAGACTTTTGTTCAATTTTTGGATAATAAGAATGTATTTAAGTAATATTTTTGAGTTTTCTCTGTTGCCTGACATTCGTGACAAAATGCTTACGCTACTAAGTATAGAATACTCCACTGGTATTGCATGGACACCCATGGACATGGGCGATAGCAATTCCTTACCATCAGGTAATCCATATGCTGACATTACGACCAATCATATAAAAAAAAACAATAATATTTTTTAGGGTTCCGTAGCCAAAATGGCAAAAACGGAACCCTTATAGTTTCGTCATGTCCGTCTGTCCGTCTGTCCGTCTGTCCGTCTGTCCGTCTGTCACAGCCGATTTACTCGGAAACTATAAGTACTACAGTGATGAAATTTGATGGGAATATGTGTTGTATGAAACCGCTACAAAAATGACACTAAATAGTAAAAAAAGAATTGGGGGTGGGGCCCCCCATACATGTAACTGAGGGATGAAATTTTTTTTTTCGATGTACATACCCGTGTGGGGTATCAATGGAAAGGTCTTTTAAAATGATATAAAGTTTTCTAAAAAACATTTTTCTTAAAGTGAACGGTTTTTGAGATATCAGCTCTCAAAGTCGTAAAAGTATGTCCCCCCCCCCTCTATTTTTATAACTACGGGGTATAAAATTCTAAAAAAAATAGAGGTGATGCATGCTAATTAACTCTTTCAACGATTTTTGGTTTGATCAAAGTATCTCTTATAGTTTTTGAGATAGGTTGATTTAACTGTAATTTTGGTTAAGTTATTGTGCTTACACTGAAACGATGGCTGAACCTTATAAGATAGATCAATAATAAGTTTATTATATTTGCTGCTACGGAACCCTTTGTGCGCGAGCCCGACTCGCACTTGGCCGGTTTTTCATTTTGTTGTAGGTCCATTGTTTTGCACGCAAGTGTATATACTTAGTAGGTTACGTAGTAGTTCAAATAGATCTTTACCTAAACCAGTGCTTAGGCTTAGAGCAAGGACAAAGGTGATCGTAGAATGTCTTATACCGTCAACAGCAAAACTAAATACACAATTTTAACATCTATTGGCTCTTATGTTCCTAAGCATAAGAGCTACAATTGTGAAATAACTTTTTTGTTGACTGTACCATGCTACAATCTATATAATAGCCTTGACAGTTCAATGAACTATGAAAGGCAGTGACTGTTAGCTAAATAATATTGTTGCGAATACTGTACTATGTACAGTTACCGCCTAAAGTGCAGTCAGCCACACATCAAGTTACCACAAACCTGTCGAATTTCCTCTATCGATATTCAACCTAAGGACTATGACAGTAAGATGAGAGTCGATTAAAGAATTTCAGTTTTGTATAGGTTTTGATGTGTGGATGTACGTAGATACAGTATGTACTTAATATTTTATATTCGACCCTAATTCATTGAACCTATTTCCAATGGAAATTAAAATTTCCGAAACTTGTGCGAATCTTAAGAAGAGAAAAAGTCTTTGGTACGTACAACCACACACATCAAAGTATACAAAACTGTCAAATTTCTTCAATCGACTCTAATCTTAGTGTCATATACATTTGGTTGAATATCAATTGATGTAATTTGACAGGTTGTGGTTTAACTGCTGTGTGGCTCACCGTTTATTCTGTGTACCTACTTTTTAAGATTTCTAGTCGGTTCGTGATTTGTCGGAATAGAAGCGGCGGGCCTGCTGCTGTAAGGTTTTTGTGGCTAAGAGATACTTTTGATGGTGATTGTGCAATCGACCAGTAATGACCCTTGTCACATCGGCAATGCGGACGCGTTATATAACCGCATCTAGCTGGAAGCGTACTTAGTCGATTGACAAAAGTGTGTCATTTGAATTGCGACTATTCTACCTTCTTTTTAGGGTTCCGTAGCCAAAATGGCAAAACGGAACCCTTATAGTTTCGTCATGTCCGTCTGTCCGTCTGTCCGTCTGTCCGTCTGTCACAGCCGATTTACTCGGAAACTATAAGTACTACAGTGATGAAATTTGATGGGAATATGTGTTGTATGAACCGCTACAAAATATGACACATAAATAGTAAAAAAAAGAATTGGGGGTGGGGCCCCCCATACATGTAATGAGGGATGAAATTTTTTTTTTCGATGTACATACCCGTGTGGGGTATCAATGGAAAGGTCTTTTAAAATGATATAAAGTTTTCTAAAAAACATTTTCTTAAAGTGAACGGTTTTTGAGATATCAGCTCTCAAAGTCGTAAAAAGTATGTCCCCCCCCCTCTATTTTTATAACTACGGGGTATAAAATTCTAAAAAAAATAGAGGTGATGCATGCTAATTACCTCTTTCAACGATTTTGGTTTGATCAAAGTATCTCTTATAGTTTTTGAGATAGGTTGTGATTTAACTGTAATTTTGGTTAAGTTATTGTGCTTACACTGAAAACGATGGCTTGAACCTTATAAGATAGATCAAAAAATATAATTATATTTGCTGCTACGGAACCCTTTGTGCGCGAGCCCGACTCGCACTTGGCCGGTTTTTAGATTTCTAGTCGGTTCGTGATTTGTCGGAATAGAAGGCCCGCCTTGCTGTAAGGTTTTTGTGGCTAAGAGATACTTTTGATGGTGATTGTGCAATCGACCAGTAATGACCCTTGTCACATCGGCAATGCGGACGCGTTATATAACCGCATCTAGCTGGAAGCGTACTTAGTCGATGACAAAAGTGTGTCATTTGAATTGCCACTATTTTACCTTCTTTTTAGGGTTCCGTAGCCAAGTGGCAAAAACGCAACCCTTATTTATATATTTGGGAAATAATTAAATAAAATGGGAAGTATAAAAATGGTTATATGAAAAACATACAACTTAAAAATATTTAAATAACTAGCATATTCATCAGTAAATTTTCCACATAAAAATATTATTCACAAACGTATTAAACATGTCCAAAATTTTAATTAAAGAAAAAAATTAAGTAACAATTGAATTTACAAAAAGGCTAGCCCTTAGCCCTTATACATTCAGCAAGTCTGTCTGTCTGGTCTTGTCAGTTTCTATGAGTACAATTTACCTACATAGCTGTATAATTGTGTTTTTAATAGTATAAGGCTATCGCTTAAATCGAGTTTTTGTAGGTATGTGATAGGTGGTAGACGAGCAGATGAATCACCTTATATTAAACAATTGTTGCCGTCCATAAACAGGAGAAGTCACAAGTGCACTGAAAACAATTTTTACCCCTTCAGCTTACAGTGACTCACATTTCATCTTCTATACTATTTATAAAGAGATAAGTTCAATAGACAACGACAAGGCTTATAGGTAAAGCGAAAACACGAAACGCTTGCGCGATGTTATTGAGCACAGCGCCATCTATTGGTTCATTTCTGAATTACGGTCCCGAAGCGAAGTGAGGGCGGGCCACTAGTCAAATATAAAGATGTAAGACTTGTATCAATTCGCAAGTCATGCATCAACATTTGTAACACAAACAAAAAGGGGTAAAAAAGGTGTTAGAAATCACAATGCTATTGACACTAATCGATCGATATCCTGAATGTCTTACGAGACCAGCAATCGATAGTCAGCAACATTATTTGCCACACTTCATCGGTGATTGAGACTCTGAAGACCGGCCTCTAGAGAGTGTGTTTTCGGCCATGAGTCTCCTCGCAAGGTGTTATATTGAGTCCAAAGCACTATGCTGGTTCATCATCATCATCATTTCAGCCAATAGACGTCCACTGCTCGACATAGGTTTCCCTAACGTTCTGCACACAGATCGGTCCTGTGCCACCCGCATGTAAAGGACTCCCATGACCTTCACTAGATTGTCGGTCCACCTGGTGGGAGGCCTGCCAGGACTGCTAACTCCTTACTTACTGCTTACTGGTTCAATAAGTATTAAAATATCAAAGAAAGTACTTGGGAAACAAACTGGAGCGGAACGATTCTCACAAGTGGCTCCCACTCGTGTAACATAAAAAAGCGGCCAAGGGCGAGTCGGACTCGCCCGTGAAGGGTCCCGCAGAAAGTACCTAACATTAATTTCATATTTTCTGTTTATGTTGGGGAAGCAGGAAATTAAACACTTGTTTGTTATAGTACTTAACATACATTTTAAGTCTATTTTACAAGATATTTTTAGAGAATGACAAGATTGTCTATACATGCTATTCTTCAATCGGCTCTCCTCTTACTGTCAAACACATAAGGTTAAATATCAATTGAGAAAATATGTCAGATTGTGGTAACCTGATGTGTGGCTGTCTGTACTTAACAAGTTTCAACAAAATAGTTCTTATAACTTAGGGAAAAGTAACTGTAGCATACGCTCGGACATACAGACAATACTGAAATGAAATGAAATGAAATAATTTATTATGAGGGTTCCTTTATTTGCCATTTAGGCTACGGTACCTTAAAAACCAAATGTCTGCCTAGTTTTCTTGGCTATTTATTTTTTGTTACTTTCAGTTTCGCTCTAGCTAATGAATAATTAAAGGAAACCCAAGTTGCTGTGGCTAAAGGAAGCCCTAAGCCTGAGAGTATTACAGGAAACTGTAGATGTTATTAATGGCAGCCTGTAAGCGTTGCTCTGAACTTTCTTAAGCATGAGTTGTGATCATAAAAAAACACGGATTCTATTTCTAATTCGTATAGTGAGTTTCGTAAAAATAGTCAAAGTACAGTCAGCCACACATCGGATTACCACAACCTGTCAAATTTCATCAAATGATATTCAATCTTATGCGTATGACAGAAATATGAGAGTCAATTGAAGAAATTTGATAGTTTTGTACACTTACTTTAAGATGCGTAGAAATATTTTTTTTTACACGCGCCCGCCAAGTAACATTAATTTTCATATTATTGCGAAAAGTGGCCACTTTTAGCAATTATGAAAATTATTGTGGTTTGTAGGAAGAAATTTTACATAAGTGTGCCCCAAAACATTTTTAATACTTTCCTTTATGTTTTCATTGCTGGTTTTTTTTATGTGATAGATAGCAGACGAGCAGGCGGATCACCTGATGGTAAGCAATTGCCGCCGCCCATGGACACATGCAACACCAGTGGAGTCACAAGTGCGCTGCTAACCTGTTATCCCCTTCCCCCCGATGGGCCGATTTTTTAAAAATATATCTTACAATCCTCACAATTAATATAAATCAATTGGCGGCGCTAGTAGTAGTGTCACCTTAAATGTTTTTCTAACCACTAAAATATTTTATGCGCCTCAAGAAGCCAAAATACTTAATGCTACGACAAGCAAATTTTCGAAGAGCTGACGGGTCATCTTTCGGGCAACATCTGTGGAAAAGTGGCCTTAAAGAGGAAATATTTGATTCCATTTCAGTCTGATGACCCTTTTACGGTACCTACAAAAAACTTTGAAGCATCTAAACAATGGCAATCATTTTAGTAGGTACATTTTTTATTTACGCAAAACTGTCTAAGAATAAAACTTTCCAACTTTAATAACGACAAACAGAACAACGATGTTCCTTTGAAGAAATAATTTACCAATAAGAAAATACACCTTATAGAATAGGCTCTTTATTATTCGTAATATTCCGAGCGATAACAATACGTCAAAATTAATAGTTTAATTTCTTGGAATTAAACTCTAGTATAGGCCTAAATGGCCTTTATTGGGACTCTAATTGCCTATTACATTGATTAGTTACTTAGGTTCCTAATAGTATTAAAATACCTAAGGCTTAATATTATTACTATCTACTATACATTATAATAAAACTATCTGTTCCTACGGTTTTACCCTGTGCTTATTGTTATATTATTTTGGATAACATCCAATACCTATGTTATTCTAATAACGTAAGCTATATTATTGAGAAGGCTCTTCAAAATCCGACCTTACCTTATACTCGTAATTTTATATCTTATCTTCACTTAACATAAGGTGTCATCATGATCTTAACATAAGGTGTCATCATGATCATTTCAGTCAATAGACGTCCCCTGCTGGTTATAGGCCTCCCCCAATGTTCTCCACACAATTGGTCGTCGAAGTCAAATGGAGAAACCATTTATTGGTCGTCAAATCAAGTCATTTATCGTCACACTTTGCCATTTATAATTTATAAGTCACTAGCGGCCGCCCGCGACTTCGTCCGCGTGGAAAAGTAACTTTTATTCCCCCTTTCAATCCCTTACAACCCCCTTTTCGCAATAAAAAGTAGCCTATGTCCTTTCTCAGGGTCTAGATTATCTGTATGCCAAATTTCATTTAAATCCATTGAGTAGTTTTGGCGTGAAAGAGTAACAGACAGAGTTACTTTCGCATTTATAATATTAGTATGGAAGTATGGATAATGTGAAAAAATACATCTAGTCGTTTCCCCGTGAAATAGCAACAGACATTATAATTATGTAATATTAGTATGATTTAGTAAAAAAATATGTCGTATTATTATCCGAAACTAACTTAGGGTGATCATAAAGCAGTACCTACCGATCTTAAATTTGTCACTAGCGCAAATGTTTCCATCCTGGTAGCCTAAATTATTAACCGTTAAACTATATTATGTTAAACGGTGTGTAGGTATACATTTTACGGGCTATATTTTATTTTTAAAAGCCTTAGTGGTAACCAATTTAAACGCGAGCGGAGCTACAGGCGTACACTAGTCAATAATACAAAAGGTGAAACCTACCAATAGCGGCGTATGGTAGCAGCATTATTAACGAAATGCCAATAACGTAACATTCGAGAACATTGAACCAAACAGAGGTCATACAAATGATTTTCTTTAATTAAAATAACAAAGCCTCAATTAGTTCTGTTTGAAGTTTGCAAACCATAGGTAATGGTGTTTTCTTCCGTGTACAGTCGGCTCAAAAGTATGACGATACACTTTAGGACCTTGTCACAATACATAAGTACCTAGTTCAAGTCGTTCTACACTCTTTATATGTATTGTGACAAGGTCCTAAAGTTTATAATTAATTTTGGAGTCGACTGTTTGAACGCCATGGGGGTCACCGGTGACCGACAAACAATAATTTTTCTATTGAATCTAGTAATGTGTCAGTCAAAGCCTTAACTGAGAGCCAGGGCACGGAACTTTTTCAAACGTAATCGTAGCGTATACGTATCGTACAAAGCCTCTATCGTAAGCAAGACAAAATTGACAGTACAAACGTCAGAAACGATATCGTAATGTGAGCTCCCGTCCACAGGTTAAACAAGTAACGTATTAAATACATTTTTGAAGGAAATGATACGATACGATACGTCTGCAAAGGTACTTCGTGCAGAGAAGTAGTGTAATCGTAACGTGGACGATAAGTTAACGTTACGTAATTCTTTAAAATGTTCCTGCTCGGGCTTCTAAAAATTTGATAAAATGTAAACAGCAAAACACAAGTTAAACTAAATTACTATAGTCTGTCAAATTAATGTGAACCTAACGTGTTCTGCAATGGATGGAATCGATTGAAGAATTTTGACAGATTTTTGTACTTGAGCCGACTCAATAAAAGTGATTGACGGATTGAGAGTGATGGAACTAAAGTGGAATTGGGTAGGACATTTAGCTAAGCGCGGTGATGGCAGGTGGAGCAAGATTTTGACCGAATGGTGTCCGAGAAACGGCCGACGAAGTCCAGGTCGACCGGTGGCACGATGGGTCGGTGACATCGCTAAAATCGGAGGGGCTACATGGATCCGAGCAGCTCAGGACCGGGCACATTGGCGAAAGGGAAGGGAGGCCTATACCCAGCAGTGGGTACTACCGGGCTGATGATGATGATGATGAATAAAAGTGATACCACGGACTCATAGAAAACCAGTGTGAAGCAGCGCTTGCCCTGTTACAGCACCGAGTAAATAAGGAGCGCATTTCTTTATCCATCCTCCCTTAATATGCAGTGGCAGCGCACTAATGGTGACTCTACTGGCGTTGCCTATCGCTTGCCATCAGGTGATCCGTCTGCCACCTAACACATAAAAAAATCTAGCAACGATTAACATTCTAAAGCTTAGCGTATCTCTTCAACAAAAAAAAATCAATTGATATTGACTACCTCATAGAATTTCGTGTCCTTTTCTTACTATTTATAACACAACATTAGTATAGACTCTCTTTAAACTACAAAATTAGGTGACCTGATATCAAAGTGTCCAGCTGGTTTTATTATCCCAAGTGAATGTTAGGCCGTTTGGACATGAACCCCAATGGTCCCTGTGGGGGTAAATCCGTCGACTTTTTGAATGACATAGACAGATCACATCGTAACCTTATCTGAGTGGCTGGTGTAGAAAATGTTAGGCTTTCTCGTGACAGTTATTTTCCCTTGGGTTGTGAGGTTTTTTTATTATACGGCGAGAAAATTAAGTGTGTGACAATGGCGTGATTCTTTGGAGTGTTGATTTATAATTAACTAGCGGCCGCCCGCGACTCAGTCCGCGTGGAAAAGTAACTTTTTACCCCCCTTTCAACCCCTTACAACCCCCTTTTCGCAATAAAAAGTAGCCTATGTCCTTTCTCAGGGTCTAGATTATCTGTATACCACATTTCATTTAAATCCGTTGAGTAGTTTTGACGTGAAAGAGTAGCAGACAGACAGGCAGAGTTACTTTCGCATCTATAATATTAGTATGGATTAATGTTATTGATTTGAACCTTAGAGCCGTTTGAAACACCAAATTAATGTGTTTTTTTCATGTACTTTTCTTACCAATTTATTTATGACGACCAATAGCAACGATCAAAGATCGACGCAGGACATTAATAATACACAAAACCATGCGCCGATGCAGGACACCTCCTACTCCTTACTCCTATATTTCTTTCAAAAATGTATTGGATACGTTATTTGTTTGACCTGTGGACGTACTGCAACTCATGTTACGATAATATCCTTTCTGATGTTTGTACTATCCTTTCTGTCAATTTTAGTTACCTACGCATAGATACGTACTATTAGAAGGAGTTATTAAATTTTTCATACAAATTGTTTACGATACGTATACGCTACGTATTCTTTGAAGAGTTCTTGGTAGGCCCTCTTCAGTTGTTACGATAGTGTACTGTCGCTGATTTATCAAATGATCCCCTTGCTCGCCACCTATCACAAAATTAGGTCTTGATTTGATTGTGTCTAAAAGGCAAGAAGGTATAAAAGTATTTAGACAAACGTTTAGCTCCATCATATTAATGATCAGTCCAATCATAATGGCCTCAATCAAATATTAGTCTATGGACATAGATAAAAAGATAGTTAATATTCATTATTCGTTAGATAATATTCTATAAGTCGCTAACGCAGTGATTTATGGAAAGATACGAATATAGAATTACTTTATGCGATAATTTTATTAATGAACTTGGTTTAAAAAATTAAGGCGATATTGAAAAAACACAATGATTTTTAACAGCGCATAATTTCTATAGAAAACTGTCAATTTACGATGACTTTAATTTTTCATGTCACATTTACGAATTTATTTGTTCTTAGCTTTATAATATGTATACAGGGTGTATCTGTGTAACATTTACATCCCTTTAACCACGTGTTCTACTACCATTCTGATCAACATTTGTTCAACCACTTTTTGGAATTCATCGAAATTTTTTTCGACTCCCCATACAAAATGACCAAGTCACGTGACCGATTTTGTACTGAAAGTTGAAATTTTTTATGTTCGAATTTACAAAAGTCATAGAACAAATGTTGTTCAGAATGGTTGGTAGAACACGTGGTAATGTTCACAGATACATCCTGTATTATGTTTAATGCAATTGATATCATTGATCATAATACATTGGATACCAAACATCATAAATAATTTAGCACCACAAACAGATGTAATCTCCGCGCGGTTATATTGATTACAGTTTAGATACTACAATAAACAGGCGACCCTCATAGAGTAATTTCCTTTGTTTTGCCGCAGTAAAGACTCGATAACAGTAAGGAAATTTTTCTTCTTGTACCACCGTAGCCTTTTTACCCCGAGTCTTAAGATAATTAGACCTAGAATATCGACTGACCACACATCGTAAATACACAGGCTATACACACGTAATATGCGGGCGTACTGCGATCTGGACATCTTTCGGAGACAAACATGCGGAAAACACTGTATGCTTACCACTAATAACGAACTTTTTGATTTTAAATACTTACCATTTTTACGAACTTTGTGCCCATTTGGTATAATGAATGCATCAAGACAGTCATGAAAGTAATTGATGGCGCCACTGCCGCTTACGACATAGAGTATATGGTAGCCCCATCTTTTTCTATACTATTAGATATATAAAGAGGTTAATCTCATATTCCACACCAGGGCTTATTAGGTAAACCGAAAACACGAAACACTTGCGCGATATAATCAACGCCCAGCGCTTACAACGACAATAAATTAAATTAATTAAATTTCTCACAACATCTCATACATTGACCTGACTCCGTGCTAAGTAGCTTAAGTACTTGTATTACAGATATCAGACAACAGAGGAAACACAAATATAATACTTAAATATATATATTACACCCAGACACTGAACAAACACAAGTGTTCATCACACGAATGTTTGTCAAGGGTGAAGATCGAACCCACGACCTTTGGCGTATGAGGCAGGGTCACTCACTACCAAACGCGCCATCCGGCCAGTTACCTCACTGTTTCATCTTTATACTATCATCCTGAGCGTAGGTTATGGTAACCGCAAATTAAGTGATGAGCGTGCTGAGCCATCATGGCGCACGATCGTGATATGTGAAGGCTGCCGTTGTTGTGCTGTTTGTTTGTACAGACAACCACACATCAAGCCTACAGAGAAACCGTCCCGTAACGAACGAAAATATACCTAGGTCCATTCATGCCGAAGCGTGGATTTCCCATGATCAAAACATTCCCATAGTAGTTCTTGTTTTAAGTAGGTAAATCTAGTAAATTAACGGTAAGTAGTTCATTAATTTTCTTACCGGCTTATGTATGGTCGACAGTTAAAAATAATTCCAGATATTGGATAATTTTTTATGTGATAGGTGGCAGCCGAGCAGACGGGTCACCTGATAGTAAACGATTGCCGCCGCTCATAGACACCCGTAACACCAGTGGAGTCACAAGGAGTTGCTGATATTGATCGGCGTTGGTGATCACTTACTTTCAGTAGTGCTGTCTGCTCGTTTGTTCCAAAATTATTAATATATATACATACAGTAAAAAGTATCCGCCTATATACTGACCCACTGCAGGGCAAAGGCCTCCATCATAGAAATCATGTTATCATTACCATGATGGGATTAGGCTTAATCACCACGCTTGCCTAATGCGGATTGGTGATCACAAACCCGAGCTATGTTCGAAAAATTAGTAACATACTTTTGCTCGACCCGGGAATCGAACCCGGGAGCCCGAGATCACGGCCCGGTACTTAAACCACTAGACCAACAGGGCGTTACATACAGTGAAGGTATATCGTCATTGATATTCCTCTTACCACCTTTTATTAAATTTTCCTCCGGGATACCGAGAGTAGGTATAAAAATCCCGGAGGATTATGCCTCCGGCTCAGCTCGATAAACCTTGAGTTTATGTATTTAATTGTTTATATTGAAATGATATCATCAAATACATTACTCGGTAGAAATAGCCCAGATTCTTTGAATATGTACACGTGTTTTTAGGGTAGGTACTTACGATTTTCTAGAATTTAAATATTATATTAGGGATAATAAGGTTCATTTAATTTATAATTCGAATGTAGGTATAATCCATTCGTTCAGAATATTCACCACCTGTCAGTATGTTTCGCTAGAAATAGCAAATATTCCTGGAATCGTACTTTTTGATACGAAAAGAGCATTATAGTTTAACTCTTGAATAGAAAATGGTTACCCAAAGAATATAATATTAAGTATCTATTTTTATTTAGCAAGAAAATCTAATAAGAGTTCACATCAAACTCAACAAAGCGCAAGCATCGCTTTAAAATGCAACCCACTGGCTCTAGCTATCGACGCATCGCTTATGCGGGTTGAGGGAAAACTCGTCCGAGAATTTCAAGTTTTTTTTTTGCTTGACCCAGCTCCAACCTAACTTCAGCAATATTTTATCGTTGAGTAGAATTTAGTCAATATTGAAAAAAAAAACAAAAAATATTGGTGAAGTTAGGTTAGAGCAGTAACGAGCCAAAAAATCTTCAAATTCTCGGGCGAGTTTTATTTTTTGGCGGAGTTTTCGCCTAACCTCTTATGAAAACTAAGGTAAGATTCGAAGTACTAAAGCCTATTATTAAGCTAGAGAGGAAAAGTAGGGGGCATGAGTACAACTACGCAATGCACTGGGGGGTTGCATGTTTTAGATTTAGGGACCAGTAACATGGACTACCACCCCGCGGCCATAAATGATGTTTGTGCAATTATTATTTTAGTTCGTCACCGGTAATAGATAGAAGGAACTGTTTAAACATGGCCTCGAATTCAATCGGTTTTAAAGACGGTTATCCATTACTATTTTTTTTTAATAAGATATAAGAAACATTTATTTGCATAACACAAGACACACCACACAACAGACAATAACAATACGAAGCACTGAGGCATAGAATTCATTTAAAAAATAACTAAAAAAAGAAAATAAAAATACGCTATAATCCAAAAACAAAATCCACGAAAGAAAACACAAAGCAAAATTATAAAGTAAAAAGCTTTAATTAATGCAATATTTTGACGTAACATTTTTAAATCAAGCTTTTAATTCCAACAACGAAACCTTACAATTCGCAAAAAATATTCAAGTCAAGAATATTTTCTTGCTACCTTCTATGGAGCTAAAAATCGGATTTACTTTTTTATTTTCTCGGCAAATCGGAAAGTTTTCATGGTTGAATAAAATGCTTGATAAACGACCAAATACAACATCATGTTACGTAAAAGTATTGCAAAAAAAAACTTTTAAAATACGCAATGGGCGGTTAAATGTGCCGCTAAGTGTGTAAAAATGTTAGTGTATCGGGCGTTTTGTGTATCATGTTGTACAGTGTAGTGCAAGTGTAGTGGATGTACAAATACTTAGACGAGATTGGACACTAATTAGTGATTCAAATATCACTTTGAATATCGATATTTGGGTGGCCCTACCACAATTAACGTACCTACTTTAAGTTTACTATTCGTGACAAATGGTGTCTTAATGATAATTTTCGTTTGATAATTAGAAATTGTACCGCGGGATTCAGTGGCAAGCCAAAGCCATCTCAGCTCACCAAGTCCTTTGTTACTTTAACGACAAAGTAACTACCTACTTAAAGTGGAGGTAGGGCACACTAGCGACGCTAATAAGAAATATTTAAACGTTAGTTACTAAGCCGGATCAAATTTTAGCAACTTCGAAGCGTCAGCCTCAGCAATCGTATCATAATATTCCATAGGACTATTTTTCATACCATTCCATGACCTGATTGTTGATGTGATGTAATTCTACCAGATGAACCAATTGTGCCCTACTTTTTGCCCTCCAAATTTTGACTAAAGCTTAAATCGGCCACTTTTGGTGATAACCAAAATTTCGAGTTGACAATCGATTAGAGATCGATTGCACACACATGAAAAGTATATGTGTTTGCTAAGGGGCCGAAGCTTGGAAATTGTTAAAAATAGATTCAGTTTAGTAGCTAACAATTTATCAATTGGTGTCGCTAGTAGGCCCAACTCGTTGCCTTAAGACATTTAAGATAATTAATTAAGATTAACTACCTACACTATTACCTAGTTACTTCAATTTGTTGAAATTAATTTCAAGTTAGGTAGTACAATTAAAGATTTAATTGTTTCAACAGCGTTAGTTGTGATATGTTTGTGTGGAACAACGATACAACATCCATTCATTGCTTAAAATACGGCTATATTTAGAGCTTTGCCCTGAATTTTAGTAGCTATGTGAAAATTATGTTATGTTACCTATTATAATAATTATTGTCTAATGAAGCCCGTCGAGGCCAAAGGTAAATAATTTATACAATACGATATTTTGTGAAATGGAGCAAAAGTTTGTAAGAACGTGCTAAAGGGAGGTCATAAGTTTGATCATAATATACAGGTATAAAAGTAAAAAGTAAAGTATCAGCCTATATTTCTTTTATTTTTTATGTGATAGGTAGCAGACGAGCAGGCGGATCACCTGATGGTAAGCAATTGCCACCCATGGACACCTGCAACACCAGTGCGCTGCTAACGTTTTATCCCCTTCCTGCTATTGATTATCATATGTATAATCATTTTTGCTTTGCATATATTGCTAAACTATCAATAGTATCGGATATTAAACTATTGTTATTAACAATAGTATTGACGTCAACAATAGTATTCCAAAAATTGGACATAGTTATGCAAACTAAAACCAACCCACAAAAAGAATTTCAATATAAGAATATTAAAGAATAAACTCGATTACCTACATCCGAATTGAGGGTTGGTACTTGATTGCAAAACTATGACCAATTTATCTAACGATGGTGGCGATACTATTGAGACATGGCAATACTATCAATACTGTACCTACAACATACCTTTCTGTATTTTTGATGCCAATTAAACTTTTTCTATTCTATTCTTTAGCCCCAACTGGACCGTAGTCGCCCAGGATCGTGAAATGTGGAGGAGGGGTAGGGAGGCCTTTGCCCAGCAGTGGGACACGACGGGCTTTTAATAATAATAATAATATTCTATTCAATAACTATTGGACTAACAACCAAAATACCAAAACTAGTCTCAGACCCTCACATTACAAAAATTCTATAGGTAATTATAATTTCAGCGCTTTTAACTTAGCTTCTCAAATATCTAAGTGTTATACCTATTGTAATTTGTTATTCAGATAGTAAATCAAAGGCTTTACTTCAACGGCAAACTTTGCATAGCACTCGTTATTAAAGATTTACATTGAGAATTCTATTGCAACAAAGGAAAATAGAAAACCCTTTAAGGAATGGTAACTATGCAACATTTCATAAATTTTATATCGAATACCGTTTAAATAGTTGGCGCAGGAAAATTTTAGCCTGTGATAATAAATTGAAGCATTTTTTTGTTTTAGATTAATGGCGAGGCGATTATTCGAACCAGTTACTAATTGTAATTATATTACTCGTAGTCCTAGGTATTATTATTATGTTACCTGTCTCACTCGCGCATCTTCGCCAGGGTCGCCCTATCAAGCGACGGCTACTGTGCTTAGGCATAAGCACCGGCTTTTATATCCTCGTGGCCGGACCAAAATTTGTTCTGTCACGAAATTCTCAGTGTCACTCTGAGAAAACGATTCTTTGAATTGCACCTAAAAATATTTTTTCTCTAAGTGTCTGTTCACCGACATATTTAACACATTTTCTTTGTATAAATTTTATACACTTACAAGTAAGTATTCGACACCATTAAAACTGTCATGATGTATGGCGCCGAATACATTCCGGCCGTTTTTATTCAGCTGCATTCAATACATCTTACCAATCAACCGCCGCATTTGAATACAGCCCTGTTTTTGATAACAGCTAGCCGTAATTTAGTAAGGCGGGCTATATAATTCGACTACGACACCCACATCAAACTAAGTTGATCTATAAAATAAATGTAAAATTTAAATATTTACTGCTTAGATCCTCAGAATATTACATCCCTCAAAATGTTTCGTCTTCAACCAGGCTTTGTTTGTACAAAGAAAAATCTAAATAAATAAATGGATTTAGTACCCATCATCAACCTAAGCGGTACAGCGCAGCAATAAAATGTAAACGCCTTGACTCTTATTGCGAGAACTATAAGGTTCATATTTGAATGAGATTGTATACTTATAAGTACACGTCACTGTACATACCAGGCTATTGTGTCGTTCACAACAGACTCTAGAGAAAAAATATAAGCACCTATTGTTCACAAGAACGGTTTGCGTGATCTGGTTCCCACATTTTTTGCCGGTCAAAAAAGAAACTCATTAACTCAAAATATTAGACTTTTATTATTTTGTTTGATATTATTGCTAGTAAAATACAAATAGCTGTATTAACCTTCTATTCGTCAAGGTGACTTTTGTATGATTATGCTAATTTTAATCCGTGACATCCGTGTCCTCGTCTCCCACTCTCATCTCAGCGTGTTTTTTTTTATGTGATGGGTTGCAGACGAGCAGATAGATCACCTGATGGTAAGCGATTGCCACCACCTAATGGATACCTGCAACACCAAAAGAGTCACAAAATGCGCTGCCTCGAACTAAGTTCGAAAAATACTTTTTGCTCGACCCGAGAATCAAACCCCGAGATCACAGCCCAATACGTAAACCACTAGAACAACGGGGCAATACATTTCAATTAAACTATAAAATCACTACAGCTTTATACTCGCAATTTACTCAATCTAACGACGACGGTACCTACTTACTTATTTTACGAGAATTTGGAACAAAATAGCATCGACGGATTCTCGCAAATTTAGGCACAAAAATCTTATCATTAAATTTCAAAAGTCTAACAAAAAAGACAAAAAAGAGAAAAAAATTAGGTATTCTAAAAGGGTAGGTAGCAGAAAACTGCCCCAAACTTTAACTTAATGTACTTCAGCATAAGGTCTAAATCTTAGGAATATTGGTGGAAAAGGGATATTCTGAATACAGTTTCAACAGAGATTTCCATAATTTAACTTGTAATCATTTACCGATGTTATCATAGTTCAAAAGTTAGTTTTGGGTGAGAATAAGAGGGCTTAAAACGAAACTAAATTCTCAACCGAAACTTTAACCCTGCCCTTTTTACACGCGCTGTGGATCTCTTTTGTTTCAATGAAACAGGTATATTCTAACTCGTGACGGGACGGTTTCGTTATAAGCGACCTGTTTATTATGATTTCGTCAACCAATTAACTGCCGATATTGGTCTCGTCGGCAAAGTTTGTTTCCACAATATTTGGTTGGTAACCTACTTGATATTATTTGGTCGTAAATATTAATTTCTCTAATCTTAACGAGTAATTCTCAGTCGCGTCCAAAGTTGTCGCCACATACTCAACGAAACAGCGCAGCTGCTTCACGCGCGGTCTTCTGTCAGGCCATGGTATTACTCCGGTCGAGCCGGGTAATGGAACAAAACTAGGATATCTACTGAAATTACTAAACCCCTGGTCCATTACCGCCGCCGATGTATATACAAGCGCTACGCCAATGAAATCAAAAACAACTGCGCTGTCAATCTTTAATCCCCCGTCCCCCCAGATTGGGCCTCTTCTATCCTAATCCATCACGTCTGTCCATCAACGAAAATGATGATAGATGATTATGTCCCCTGAAACCAAACAAACTCAAGCTTGGCATCAAGTTATCTGTAATCTGAATGACTTCATAACTCCGAGGAGACGCATCTTAAAGACAGATCTTTGCCTTCCTAAAGTTGAGACACGGACGCGTTATGAATACGATATACATAAAATAAATGGCCGGAAAGATATGACGCAAAACTGTATGAAAGATACAAAATTAGATACACCATGCGTGAGAAAATATTCAAAATACTTATCTATTATTTTGTTACATAAAACAAAGAATTGCCGAAACCCGAAAGTACCGCCGAAACTTATATTTTTGTCGAAACGTAGCCGTTCGGAATATTAATTACAGGTTTATTACATCCAACTTAAAAAAACAGTACTCGATGGGTGTAACGGAAAAAAATGCGCATACAATCAATAAAAAAGTCAAACTGCTCAAGAAATGTATACTCGGTTTGTATGTAGCAATAATATGTAGTTAACACCAATTTATTTTATGTTTGTTCCACATTTGCATAGGTAATTATCACTCAGTGAAAAAAGGCCAAACCATGACCTGAAGTAATAAAAAAGTTGCAAACTATTATTTTATGTAACGGTTTTAGAACCAACAGCATTATTACTCTAGCTGTTAAGCGGCATAACTATTGCGTTGATAGGCTCAACTGGATACCACCGCCTCAAAGAAGATTAGCGTGAAGCAACTCGAATTTTTTTCATCAGGTGATTCGTCTCGTTTGACACCTATATCTCTATATGATGCTTTTTGAATTGTTTTTTTATTGTGTTTAATATCTGATACCTGACGGCTATGACTTAGGGACCTTCAAGAAACGAGCGTACTCCTTCTTAAAAGGCCGGCAACGCATCAGCGACCTCTCTGATCTCGCAGATGTTCATGGGCAGCGGTGATTACTTACCAGCAGGTGACCCGCTTGCTCGTTTGCCGCCTCCAATACAAAAAAAATGTAATGTCTTTATTTCTTTCTTCTTACTAATATATAGTATAATGACTAATAGGTATAGGTGTGCAAAGCAATCATAAAAGTAGACCTTAGCTCATGTCCCCTAATAATACCTATGTATACTTGCGGTCATTCAGAGTTATTACAGAAAATGATACGCTAAAACTAAAACCAGTAGACACATAATTGCTAATCTACACCCAGATAAATAGTGCCACCTGGTTGAATTAGTGCTAAATATCGTAGAATTAGGACCCAAACCGGTAAATGTTAATAAAATTAGAAACTTAGCAACTTGTTTGTAAGATCGGGTATTATATTACCCGTGGATCTGTTAAAGATTAAAATATTTTCACACAAATATGAGTAGGTAAGTTGATTAATGAAAAATTAAAAAAACCCCAGCATTATGTGGCGGCGGTCAATTCTAATTTGAAAATCGTTTCATTTTATATATGTACCAGTGTACCTATTCTGTATTTTGCTTCTAAACAATCGCAAATGTTCATCACAAGAATGTTTTTTTTATATATTTACCATACCTTTGTTTTTCGGAAAAAGAGTTTAAATTCAGGTAGGTACATTATAATGAACTTCTCTTAAATTGTACTAATTTAAAAATAAGGGTATACACAATTTTAACATATTCTACGAACTTACAACGTTCCAATACAATAAAAATTAAATTTAAGTGTACGAATAAATTCAAATTGAATTTCTACCAATTTCATACACTTCTTTGAAATATGGCTACTGCTATTCGCCTTGTTTAATTAAAGCATTTTTCATTTCATTTTCCATCAAACTTGATTTGCGCAAGCATTAACCGTTATTTTCAGGCTGTGCGTTGGAAATATTGCAAATATTATTAATTGTTTTTATCAATCGTGCAAAGACCATTCGTCAAAAGATATTAAGTGACAATAACACTAAAAGCCTGAGTTAAGGGTACTTGTTTGGTTCAAAAGCGCCTCTATTTGATTTTTATTAAATGTGATGAATTAAAGGTATTTTAAGAAAATAATATAAAAACTTTTCAAGTTAAAAGTGAAAATGTATTTATTTTGTAGTGCGCAAGCAGAACGGTCAATAACGGTCTGAATTTAATTTACTACTATAGTGAGGTATCCCATATATAGTACTTAGGTGTATTTAATTACCGTGAAGCATTTCAAAATTCTAACTAATCACAAAAATAATTCATAATTATTAATTGGAATACATATTTATACAAATAGATAAAGAAAATTTAATTTAGCTATTTTTATAACTGTGTATTCCAATGAATACACAGAATTAAATTGAACTGGAAATGTCCAATGACAAATTAAATAAAATGGTATAGGTAGAGATTATTAGAAAATAATACTATTGAAGTATCTGGAGCATGTCGGCATGATTAATCAATTAATTTATCATTAATGTCGTAATAAACCAAAAGAATCCATGTTATTTATTATGTTAGCTCTGTAAGTCTGTACCTACATGTAAAGAAACATTAGTACATTAAACATTCCACACACTACATGGATGGATAGTTTTATTTTATTAACACAAAATGCGGCGCTAGTGGGCCTAACAAAGTACTTGAAAGTAAAGTAATGACCCGCACCAGGCGGGTTCAATTACTACTACTAATGAAGTTTTAAAATTATTTAAAATGCATAAATGATTAAACAGTTTCGCTTTGCATAGTTCAAAAAATAGTTCAAGCGCTAGTCGTACTCACGCGCAAAGGTTATGTCCCATTCGAATGTTGCCGATATTATTTTAAGCAATTATACCCAAAACTGTAATTCGAGACCAAAAAGTCTACTACAATGTTGCTCCTGCAATAAAATGATCGTACCATAGTATAACCCTTTTTTCTAAGTACACTAGCTGATATAATTTATTTCTTGGTAATTTTGATTGTATAATTTAAAGAAATAATTGTATTAACTTATTTTTACGTAAATACAAGACGCTTTAATAAAAACTTCCGTAATTTTATTTTTCAAAGATGTTATTGCGCTTGTAACACTTCAGGTGTTAATAACATTTGGTATCTACCCACAAAATTTTAACAATGTATGGAAACTTGACAGTTTAGTCTGCATAATAAGAAAAATAATGCCAAAAAGGTTGGCGAAACCTAAAAACGTCACTTGAGATTTGACAGTGACGTATCTGTCGTAGATTTTTTGGTCTCGAATTACAGTTTAGAGTATAGTTACGGTTTTTTTTTTTGCCTGTAATTTTTAAGAAAAGTAACGTTTTTATTATATGGGAGCCCTCTTATAGTATGTTGTTTTTTTCTTTTACAACAGTGATAATTTTGTCTATTCTATTTTATTTATTAAATCTGACATTATTTGTTATTACTCCAAATGTTCCAAATGTTCTGCGCAGTCTCCGTTTCAGAACTTTTCTACCCACAAGTTTTCAGTTCTTCAACAGAATATAGCCAGTCCATAGACACTTCAGCATGCTGATTTGATACAGTGTCGATTACTTTAGTCTTTTCGTCGAATAACCTCATTTCTCAAAAACAAATCGAGTATTTACTATCAACAATAATTATGGAATTTGCCTTTTGAAATTACCTAAATGAAGATATTTGATTTGGTTTATCAACCTTTATTGAATTACTGAGCATCGTAGGCGATAATTGCGTACACGTACTAAATTAATTGAGAAGTTCTAGAACTACTAATTGTAGCGCTCTAAGGCGTAACAGCCTACAACTTACCACATTAATTTGGTGTTTAAAGTAATGTAGCACTATTTTCATAGGTCAATGCCAAATGTTGACATATTTACACCTTTATTAACACTTGGGATGCTTTATGGTAGTTTAAATGCTCAAAACTAATTCCAGCAATGAACTGAACAGTTTAAATTTTGGAATAATTGATAAAAGTTTTTTTGCAAAGGTGTACCTACTAAGTACCAGATAAAAACCATTGTGGGTGACTCATTAAACGAATGCGCCAGGATGACGGCTAGTCGAGAGAAATGGCGAGGCATCGTGAAACGCATCCTGTCTGCCCCTTCCGTCGGGAAAGCAAATGCATGACGACCACGACCGCTCTGTCAAGAGTGCATCGATGAAGAAGACCTACTAAGTTATATATACGAGTAGGTGTATAACTAAGTACTTTTTATATATTGGCTCACCTCAGCCAGATGATGAGCAAGAGGAGAGCCCACGTTGCAGTTACAACGGACGCGATGGCACGGCATCACATCAGTCAATTGGCACTGCCATACTTCCCCGCGAGATGCTTCTACACGCTTCGTTTGAAGAAGTCCATATTGTACAAAGGACAGAGGAAACACATGGGATGGCAAAGAGTTCCACTGTCTAATGGTGCGGCAGAGATATAAGCTGCTAAACTTTTTAGTCCGAGATGGTATCATGGTTGATGGTATGTTTTTTATGTGATAGGTAGCAGACGGGTTACCTACCTACCTGTGGTACCTGTGGTAAGCGATTGACAAAGCAGCGCAGGAGTTGATTTACGCCAGTTCTCTGTGTCGAGATGCCCTTCAAATCACCGGACAATTACTAAAACCAAATTCATTACGACTCAGAATACGAGCCTAATTAATACTCGTATGCATGCGAAATTATTGTGAGAGCCAAATTACTACCATTGTCGACTAATTGCAACCACAGTATCGTACTATATGCTTTAACAAATAAATAATGATAATAAATTCTCACAACATCTCATACATTGACCTGAATCCGTACTTACTACGTAGCTTAAGCACTTGTGTTACAACTGATATCAGACAGCAGAGGAAACACAAATCTAATACATAAGTACTATACCTATTAACACCCAGCCACTCAAAAAACACAAGTGTTCATCACACGAATGTTTGTCCAGGGTGGGAATCGTACCCACGACCTTATGAGACAGGATCACTACCAAACGCGCTGTCCGGCTAGTCAATTTTATTATTTAATTACAATGTCCACCTTACAGTACCTTCCAGAGCGTTTTGCCTGTTTCTAAGGGGCTAATAACACGCATATTTTAAAGAATTAAACGTATCGTGTATACGTTACCTACTATTAAGTACGCAAGTACTCAATACGAAATACCTTTGTCGACGTATCGGCGGCCATTAAACTAAGCTAAAAATACTCTCGAATGTTTCAACAAATAAAACAATACCCAAATCGGTTAATTCGTTCGAGAACTACGATGCCACAGACAGACACGTCAAACTTATAACACCCCGTTGTTTTACGTCGGGGGCTAAAAATATCATATTGTTTCATACAAGCAACTTTTCTTTTACTTTCGACACGTTTGATACGTCTAGATAGTTTGTGGAGTAAATAAAATTATCTATTTGAGCAACAACTGTTTATTTTTACTGTTAGAGATCATTCACTTTGTAATTAAATTAGCTTAAGAAGGAAAGTTTCGCGATAAAATTTGTATTTGTTTAAAAGTACTTTTGTATATTTTCTTCCAACTCTTAATGAAGTAAAATTGCTTTCGTGAAAATTAGCGGCGATACGAAAAAGCTTACTGTTGAGGCAATAAATCGTGATCATTATTATGATACGACCCGGTTGGTTCAGTGGTAGTGAATGCTGCGTCTGGGCCAAGGGTTGCGGGTTCGATCCCCGCACAGTACAAACATTTGTGTGCATGAACATGTCTGTTTGTATTGGTCTGGGTGTTTTCTATTATAACTATGTAGTATTTACAAAAGAAAAGTATTATATTATGTATATATTTGTAATCCCACTGTTGGTTCTGATATCTGTAACACAGGTGCTTGAGCTACCTATCTCAGAGTCAGATCAATGTATGTGATGTAGTGAAAATATTATTTATTTTGTATTATTATAAATTCAGTCATTTAGATTAGATGTTTACTTACCTCATCATCAGCAACCCACACTCGTCCACTGCTGGACACAGGTCTCTCCTAATGCACGCCATTTTTTTAAACCTTTCCTGTGCTTCAACAAATATTTCAAGATCAAAATTAACCAAATCGGTTCAGCCGTTCTCGAGTTTTAAGCAGACTTACAAACAGCAATTCATTTTTATTTATGTAGATAGATTAAGCAATGTATTGTCATCTCATCTACTGCTGTGGTAAACTGGTAGTCAAACTTAAAGTCGCTGGATACGTCATAAAATAACCTTCATGTTTTTTACGAAGGAAAGTAAGTAGCTAAAGTACTCAAGTCTTATTATCAGTACTGTTTTGTATACTAGCGCCATCATTGAATTTTTGTATTCATTAATTTAAGACACTTTAAAGTTTTAAAAATTTCTCACTATATTGGAGAAAAGTACCTACTAACTAGTAATTTTTTGGGGCTTATGGGGTCAAGTTAATATTACCCGTTTCGCTATTTTGAAATTGTAAACTGTAGATGAGCCACGCTTCGGCATGAATGGGCCGGCTCGACCGGAGTGATACCACCGTCACACAGAAATTCGGAGTGAAGCTGCGCCTTTGCTGTGTGTCGTCGAGTGAGTGAGGTCAGCGGAGGCCTAATTGGGGGGAAAGGGGCATTAACGGTTGGCAGCGCTCTTGTGACTCTACTGTTGTTGCAGGGCAGAGGCAATTGCTCACGATCAGGTGATCTGTCTGCTCGTGTGCCACCTATCACATAAAATTATTGTTTACCACTTAAGATTTATAGGCTGATGATTCACCGATAGCTAAACATATGAATAGCTTGCCATCATCAGATCCGTCTACTCGCCTGCCACTCATAAAAAAACAAGTGGCGACGCTACTAAATCAAACAGCAGACATAATTTCTTTTATTTTCCACGCTGCTAGATAGTAGAGGAGTAAATAAAATTATCTATTTTTATTCACTTAACTTCGTTTCGGGACAGTAGTTTCAAACTCAACCAATAGATGGCGTTGGGCGTCGATTGAACGCGCTAGCGTCGGGGTCGAAGACCGCCCCAGCAGCACCTTGTCGGGAGACCTCCTCTCCTGGAGCACAAACACCGTGCCACAAGATAGGCACGAGAAGCAGCCCGGATAAAGGGTTTACCCCGTACGCCCGAACTTGGTGTGGATCAAGTGTGCGACGAAGACCGACGGGCGCTAGCGTTTCGTGTTTTCGGTTTACCTATACCTTGTCGTTGTCTATTGAAGTTATCACGTTATAAACAGTATAGATGAAAAAATCAAGTGGCGGCGCTAGTAAACCAAACAACAGACTTAATACAATGCAGCTGTCCTTTTCTGGGCGCAGTAACTTTCCACAGCTTAAACCTGTCGGCAGTAAAAAATTACACGTTAGCAAAATTGGGCAAGTTAAATTCGTTTTTGAGTTTTTATTAGGGAATTAACAAGTCAAGCCGGTTTGGCGAAAACGCGACGCTCGAGAAATGGGGTACCTACCTACCTTAGATGTTTTGTACGGTACCAGGCCTGTCCCACTCCGCGTGTAGGTATCGAACTTGGAAGTACATGCGGCGTCCCCTCCGGAGGGCCAAATTAGTAGGAAAATCACGAACGAGCGGCGACGCACGCGCGACAGTTGCTTGCGATAGAAAGAGAACGCACTTCTAGGTATGAATAATTGTAGGCATTGAACGCTGGGCGGTCGGAAGTTCGACGTTAGATTATAGTAGTCTGAGTCTTTATTTCCATAAACGGTTTTTAGAAGTGGGTCTTCTGTACCTTGTACTATTAAGTATTCTGTGACGGTACTAAGTGGCTTTTAACAAAGTACTAAAGGTAACGGGATGTGACGTAACATTTGATTACCTCTAATTGCCACACTGAGAGATGTAATTTAACCTAAATGCTCATTAACTTCATTACGTATATTGAATTAGTCTTTGTGTCTAATAAAATAAGGGTTAATTTTTTTTACTTAAGTGACAATTAAGGTTTGATTAACATCTCTGCGTGCGGTAGTAAGTTATTTAGCGCTGGTTGAGACGCAAAAGTCAGTGAGCGATAGTAGCTCAGTAGGTAACGCGCTTTCCATACGGGTCCTAGATCGAATCCGAGTATGAATCTGGTTTTTTCAATAATATATGTGCATACTTCTACCATTAGCTCGGCGGTGAGGAAAAACATCGTGAGAAAACCTGCACGTTTCAGATAGTTTCTGAGACGTGTAAATTAATGATTCAGTTGGTTTGGTTCGCCTGTTGGTTTGGCTTTTTATAATCATAATAATATAGTGTATAATCATACTAGTGGCCCGCCCTCACTTCGTTTCGGGAACGTATTTCTACTATCTACCAATAGATGGCGGTGGACGTTGATTGTATCGCGCAAGTGTTTCGTGTTTTCGGTTTACATGGAATATAACATTAACCTCTTTACAAATAGTATTGATATAGAAGACAGAAAGAGAGAGAAGAAGAGTAAAGACAGCGATAAAAAGTTTATTCAGGCCCTTAATCTTGTATAGTGAAACATTCCCTCACCTGGCTTTTTACTAAAAAGGCTCAACCTCATTTATCATTTCAGGATACTCGCAGAATATTAAGTAATAACTTATGCTTACAGAGCTGTGAAAGACCTTCAACCTTTTTAACAAGTCTTGTCCTTAGCTGTTAATTCTTTTATCCGCCAAATCTGCTATACCTATCTACTTACTGTTTATGTAATCGTAAACGCTATCGCTTAGCTCGAAAAAAGGAGGTTCTCAATTCAAGATTTTTGTCATTTCAGCCATATAACGTCTATGTAATCTATAGCTGAAGGCCACGTCCATAGGTCTCCCTCAATGTTCTCCACACCAATCTGGCCTGTGCCACCCGCATCCAAGGAAACTCCTGCGACCTTCACTAGCGCTTCGGTCCAACTTGTAAGGGGCCTACTGGCTGCGATTTTTTTCTATAATCGATATCATCTATCGATGGCCAACACTAACTATTGATAGCCCTCTAGTCGGGCACATAAATTATTTTATAAGAACCTATTTTCCTTTTCTCTATAACCTGGGCTTTTCTCTTGAAAAGCTATTTGTTACTCCATTTTAAAACATCGTTTCTTTCCTTGTTACAGATTAATCAACGAAAATGGGTAAAGAAGAGAAGAAAGGGACAATAGTCCTTGACAACTTTAATTCCACGTAAGTGATTTACCGGACCATTTATCGATCATCAAACTATTTAAGGCATCTTCTTCACTATGATTTCTATAGTTTACCTTTGGATGATCGGAACCGAATGTCCTCATACATTAGTAGTGTTAGTCAAAGAAAAAACTAACGGAAAAATACATTTTTTATGATTATTTTATTTTCTATTATTTAAAACAGTAAAGCATGGATGAGGAACATACTTTGCCAATCTGAAATAACCTGGGAACACAAATACAATAGAATTGCAGGTCGACCCGACCGAGAATCGAACGCGGGCTTTGCCGTACTCGGGTGTACGGAATTAGGGAAATCAAGACCTTTATAAATTTTTAGGTTATTTGAAAAGCTTCAATCATATACTGCATATTCTATTGCGTGGTTTAAAAAGCACTAGAGTCAAAATCAAACCACCCAAGCCTTTGAGGTATCTCTGTACTTCTCAAGTCGGTCACGTGACTTGGTCATTTTGTATGGGGAGTCGACAATTTTTTCGAAGAATTTGGAAAAGTTGTTGAACAAATATTGTTTAGAATGGTTGATAGAACACGTGGTTAAAGGGATGTAAATGTTCACAGATACACCCTGTATGATATTTTATTTCAGGGCCAATTTGACAACAAACCCAGGATTCCAGTCTACCCTCAGTCTTGGCTCCAAGGAAGTCATCAGTGAAAAAGCCTACAACCCATTCGAGCACAGAAAGGTCGAACACCCCAACTCGTAAGTAAAATAAAACTAAACTACATGTACATGTTTGTCTCATACGCCAAAGGTCGTGAGTTCGATCCCCACCCAGGTCAAACATTCGCATTTCATCATGCGTTTTTTTCAGTGTCTGGCGGTTATACCTAAGTATGTGTATTTATTTATCAACTAGTGGCCCGCCCTCACTTCGCTTCGGGACCGTAATTCAGAAACGAACCAATAGATGGCGCTGTGCTCAATTACAGCGCGCAAGCGTTTCGTGTTTTCGGTTTACCTATAAGCCTTGTCGTTGTCTATAGAAGTTATCTCTTTATAAATAGTAGAGATATAGATAATATTAATAAGATTTGTGTATCCTCTGTTGTCTGATGTCTGTAACACGAGTGCTTAAGCTGCTGATGAAAGGTGTGATGTGAAAAAAGTTTTCGTTAAAGAAATTAATTAAAATAGACTGTTTGATATTAGCGAATCATTTAGCGCTAGTAAGTAAGTAGTTTCTATTCTGAATATTCTATGTTTGAACTATAGTATTATTACATTATTTTTTTGTCAGATAAAAAAGACAAAAGATTTTAGTTGACAAAATATACTAGGTATCACTTAAAATACTCTTGCTTAATTAACACTTAAGTACCTACTCATTAATTCCGCTAACGTCTTCTAAGGCATCCTTAATGAATAAAGTAAAGCTCATACTCCCTTATTACAAAACGGAGGAGAAAGTTAGTCGTAGTTTAAAAATTAGGGCGTCACTTTCATAAAACTGACAAATAAAAGTGGCAGGATCAGTTTTTTTTTTGTTTTCTCAGTAGAAACCATCATGGCCTTCACCTTGTCACATGTAGGAGACATGGTGGTGTGTGGGACTCTAACCAAAACCCCTGGGGTTTCCATCCCAGCGCAATCGCAGTCGGATACCTTACAGCCGGGACCGGACCGTACCGCTTTTTTTTTTTTTTTTTTTTTGTCGGTCGGTCAGTTCTGTCAACCTACGTGTGTGGTTTTATACAGAGTCACCGGGCTTGTGGGGAACGGAAGGCTCGCACCCTAAAAATTTAAGCAACAAGGACCGTACCGCTAATCGCGCTCGCCGCTTTACCCCAATTGTTTTGGCGCAATGCAGTCCTAATTGCACGACCTACCAGGACACCCAGCAATATCTTCCCTCGCGGAGCCATGACACTGAGCAAGCCACTCCCAATAGTGAGTATGCTCACGTACTCCGAAGGTCCGATTAGTCGTCTCTTACGACAGGCCTTACCTTGGCAGTGTATCAGTTTTCGTAAACTAACTTTAGACCGCGTCTTGAAATAAAGGGGTTAAGTTTTATTACGGCATTAAATACCATTATAACTACATAGCATTTAAATAAAACACACACATTGTTTTCCTTGGCAGGATGTTAATCTAAGGGCTACCATGATAATACTATAATTATTAGCTGTGATGCTCGGGCCTCGAACCGACTGATTCTTGTTAAATAGAATTCTAGGGTTGACAACTTTGAGCAATCAAATCCTAATGAAAGATTAAAAAATATATGAATGAATATTGTTATTTCTGATCCTGTACCTATGAAATGTCGATGTGTTTAGTTCTATCGCGGAAATTAAGATAATCAAGAAAGTCATGAAAATACGGAGTTCCATACTATTATTACCAATAGGGCTACCATACTCAAACGTACCTCTCACCATGACTATCTATCAATTTGATGACTTTCTTAATGCATTATAATGTGTTTATTTTAATTAATACCTACTAATTATTTTTCACAAATGCAAGATATGCTTATCTCTAATTATAAGTGCAGATAGATTTTATTTCTGTCCGTGTGTTATAAATGAATTTATATACTTATGTTGATAATAATATTATATTTCAACTAGCGGCCGCCCGCGACTTCGTACGCGTGGAGTTAATTATTGACACTTACCGTCATATTTTGGACAATCCACACAATATATTTTTATAAATTGTAGCCTATGTGTTATTCTGATGTATAAGCTATATTGTGGTAAAGTTTCATTCAAATCCATTTAGTAGTTTTTACGTGAAAGAGTAACAAACATCCATACATCCTTACAAACTTTCGCCTTTATAATAGTAGTAGGATAAATAAATTCCATATGATATCCACCACAGAATCGTAAATATTACTGCAGAATCCAACGCTATATTGCGTTAAAACAAGGAGACCTTTTTCTATTATACTAATTTACATTCACTCAGCGATTTTCCTTTATCCCGTTCTCAATGAAACATTTTAGCGATTTACATACATACATTTTGATATTATATTTGTTCTCGTTTTCCCATTTCCGCATTCCCTCGCAATTATCATAAAGCAACCTCTCTTCCGAGAGACTTTCATGTCCCGTCTTGAATCTGGTTTATTACAATGTATGTCTAATGTTGTTATTCGGAAATAATAGGGGTCACTATTGTTAGAAATTAACCTTTCAAAATGAATTCTTTTTATTCACGACTAGTGGCCCGCCCTCACTTCGTTTCGGGATAGTAGCTCCACTGTTTATTAATAGATGGTGCTGGGCTTTGATTGTATCGCGCAAGTGTTTCTTGTTTTCGGTTTACCTATAAACCCTAGCGTGGGTTATGACATTAACCTCTTTATTAATAGTATAGATGTGGCTGACGAGTAGACAGATCACCTGGTAAGCGATTACCGCCGCTCTTAGACACCCGCAGCACCAGGAGTCACAAATGCGCTGCCTACCTTTTAACCCCTTTTAACTCTTTCGCGAACATCTTCTTTCGCAACCTTACCGTGGATTTACAATTCACAGAATACATTTGCAAATGATTCGTAATTACGTTCCGGGGTACATTCTGAGTTTCTACTGCGTTGCATGAAGACAATTCAGACGACATAGGTATAAGGGCAATTTGACGTTAAAATATTGCAATAAAATGTTTTACTTTTCAACATAATAATATGAAGCCGTGAACTGAGCACGTTAATATGAAAACGAGGCAGATATGCGATTTTTCTGCACCCGAGTGTAGTATGGCTAAGTGCATGTTATGCAAACAATGTATACTTAAGTAGTATACGAGTATGTTATCATGATCGGCCTTAGTTTTAGCCGCTCACCTAGACCTATGCTAATATTGTAGCTAAATAACAACTCGTTGCCCGTTAGCAAACAGTATGTTTTTCAAATCGTGATGTCTTAGGAAGTTTTTAAGTTATCAAAGTGTTTTTACAAAAAAAAAAATGTCTAAAGACACAAGGTTTTTATTATGTAACCCAAAAAGGACACACATGCGCGATACCGATATTGATATTCGTAACACAAGTTAAGCTACTTGATACGTAATCAGATCAACACATGGGATATAGTATATGTGCGTTTCGGGTGTACTGTAACTTAGATCCTTAGCCCGGACAGGTTTTTCCTACATAATCCTATCGAGAGTTTTTAAAATCGTTATCTTTGCAGAACACTGGGATCGCTAGCGCATCTTCTGAAGTCTTCGTTGGGGTCCGGGATCCTGGCCATGCCGGCGGCGTTCAAGAACGCGGGTCTGGCCTTCGGAGCCATCGGCACCATTGTCGTAGGATTCATCTGCACACATTGCGTCTACGTACTGGTAAGTTTCAAGGCGAAGAATAATATTATCAATATTCAGGTTTCAACGGGTGGCTTCGAGAACAAAGCGTCACGGCCTCACAGAAAACCGGGCGTAAAGCAGTGCCTGTATGAATGAATGAATGAATATGCTTTTTATTGCACACAAAACAGAGGTATAAAAACTTAAAACTAGTTATAACAGGAGTAATGTACAACAAAGGCGGCCTTATCACTATGAGCGATCTCTTCCAGGCAACCTGTACTGTTTTTCGTCCAGTTTTTCATCCGAGGTTACAGGAGGTCCAATTGGGAAAACGGTTAAAGGTTTGGATCGCAAATGTAACTCTACTGGTGATGCAGGTGTCAATGTGCGGCGGCAATCACTTACCATTAGGTGATCCGTCTGCTCATTTGCCACCAATCACAAGTAAAATAAAGAGACGCACCTAGAGAAGGGCAAAACATGTCACCCACAAGGAAACATCTTGGAGCAAGCATCTTCTCGATTGGAAAGCCGTGGAACGTCCTCAAGACTGACCTATGAAAAGTTACTGGTTCGAACTGGTTGCAAAAACTCAATCCCAGGAATATTGGAAAATACTGAAGATAGTCCCCAGAGAGCTACAATTTGGGTGTCTTAATACATCTTAGACCTCATTGTCACTCTCCATCAGGTGAGATGAGGTCAAGTGCAAACCCATTTAATATAAAATTGCGTCATCTGATATTGGTTGATTGGTACTGTAGTAGTGCCCTCCATTCTTCGGGCGATGATAAGTGTCGCCACACTAACATCACAAACAACATAATTATGTGGCAAGTCTCAAAGTAACGCATTGCAATTCAACACCCTATTTGTCAATTAGTACAGGTCCTCACCGCAGCATTGTGTATGCAAAACGTGTAACACGCCCAAATTTTGCTGCTCCCCTAATTGTACCTACATTTAAACTGTTATCTTTCATACAACAAGCAATTTGTCATGCAAAACTGACAACTGTTGGTCTCGCTTCAAATTGCTAACATTGTGAAGTCAACGGCCTTTAATGATGTTCAAGAATATTAAGCAATATGTCTTCGTTGAAATCCATTTCTATTCGGGGTGTGATTCAACTGTGATCCAGGATTTGGTTGGTCTGAAACGATTATTGAAACAATTGCGGTCTGACCTTTGTAATTCTAAGAGACTTTTTATATTGAGACTTTTAGCAGAGATAATATCTTGCGTTCAATGGAGACTGATGCCGCGATAACCATCCATACTCAATGTGTGAAAGGGCTGACCGATTTAAGGGACTCGGGCGTGACGGTTCTGTGATTAGGATTATTAGGACGAATCGGTGGTATATTTAAGGAATAAATGTATTTTATGTTTGGTCCTTTTCTTTAATGTTCACTTCTAATACTTTGTAACATTAATAATACAGACCTGTACGTACCGTTCCCAAGTTACTCAGCACGAAATAAATTTGTCGATGTGTCGTATTATTATACCATTTCCTTCAAAAATGTATTGGATACGTGAGTTGTTGAATCTGCCGACGGGCGATCACGTTATGTTATTACCCTTTCTAACTTTTGTGCTGTAAATTTTTCAGCATGCGTATACGTTACGATTTCTTTGAAAAGTTCTTTTATTGTCTAGATAATTAACTTCTTTAGATTTCGACTTATTTTACTCTCTCTTACGCATATATTATGTTACAATGTATTTCATATGCAAGTTTGTAAATGAGGTGTACATAATATTTTGAACCTGTGTGTATGAGACTGGAATCTGAAATAGATTTCAAATGAAACCCGTTGTTCAAGACTAATTAAGGGCTAAAGCACTGCTCTCCCACATTTGATTTAAATGATATTCTTTAGACCGATGCTGAAGTTGATTAGCTCTCAAATTGCATAAATACTCCGATTTATGACTTGTTCGATGGCACATTTGGTATTGACCCTGCCTGGGGATCGAAACCCACGGCCTATGGGATTCGAATCCCCGCCTTGGATAAACATTCGTGTGATGAACACTTGTATTTGTTCAGTGTTTGGGGCTAATATGTATGTCTAATAAAAATAAAATTATAATAAGCTTGTAAGCACCACAAAAACCAACTGTTGGTTTGTTTGTATGGATGCTCAGAGCATCATAAACATTTAATAGTACAAAAGTGCAATCAACAAAAATATTAAGTATACGTCTTGTGATTCCTCTATTTTCTGATATCTGTAACACAAGTGCTTAAGCTACTTAGTACGGAGTCAGGTCAATATGAGACGATGAGATGAGTAAATTTGTTTATTTTTCACTTTAAATGCCCAGACTCCACTGAAAGCTCCATAAGCTCATTGAGTAAATGCAAGCTTTTTGTTCACTCCGTGCACTTGTATTTAATTAATAATTCCATTCAAACAATATTTGTATTGAACAAAAGCTAAAGCTTCTGAAAATAAAATTCACTATACTATTTCGAATATAAATGGTATTGATGCATCAAGAGGAGAGGCGGGTGAATCGTAACAGACGCAAAACTGGTTTGTCCACTGGTGTCGCAAGTGTCCATGAGCGGCGGCAATTGCTTACCATCAAGTGATCCGCCTGCTCGTCTGCTACCTATCACATAAAAAAAAATCTCAGAAGCTAAAAAGTGTTGTATTTGTTCCCAGTGTCGTTTGTAATACCCGGACCCGCATCTTCTTTTTTATGTGATAGGTGGCAGACGAGCAGAAGGATCAACTGACACCTAAAATACTTGTAGAGTTATAAGTGCGCTGCCAACCTTTAACCCTTTTTCCCCTATTAGGAGACAGCAGACTTAAACTTGATTACTGAAATAAATTTTATATTTGCATTTCTATTGCGATAAGTAAACACAAATACCAATTCGCCCCTACAAAGGACATCCCCAACCATTTAATTGACTTTACAATAAGTCTGTTGATTGTATTTAAGCCTCTTGAGGTCCACCTCTCGTCGTTGCAATTAAGAATTTATTACAATATTAAATCAAAACTAGATAGACGAAGCAATTAAAAATTAACTGATTTCCACTTGAAGTATTTCGTTTTGTATGCACAGTGCGTAAATTTGATATTGTGCACTTAATTAATATCACCGCTACAATAGCTTTCAGAAGTGGTGTTAGGGTTCTTTGGTAAAATGGAATCCGTTTGGGACCTTTTTGTTCGTGTGTGAAAACCAATCTTTCGGGAATGCGCAGAGCAGCTGAAATTATCCTTTAACTGTGGGAGAGCCACGCTTCGGCATGAATGGGTCGGCTCGACCGGAGTGATACCACTGCCTCACAGAAAACCGGCGTGAAGCAGCCCCTGTGCTGTGTTTCGCCGAGTGAGTGAGGGTACCGAAGGCCCACCCGGGGAGGGAAAGGGATAAAAGTTTGGCAGCGCACTTGTGGGTCCACTGGTGTTGCAGGTATCCATGAGCGGCGGCAATTGCTTACCATCAGGTGATCCGCCTGCTCGTCTGCTACCTATCACATAAAAAAAAAATAGATCTCGTTAAATAATCTATGTGCCACTACCTGCCACTAATTATTATATTTTTTTTTTTATGATGTAGGCGACAGACGAACCGACATCACCTGATGGTAAGCGATTACCGCCGCCCTTGGACCCCTGCAACACCAGTGGTGTCATAAGTGAGCTGCTTACCTTTTAACCCCCTTCCCCAGAATTGGGCCTCCGGTACCCTCACTCACGCAGTAAAACACAGCGCATGCACTGCTTCACGCCGATTATACACGTGAAAGTTTGCAAGAATGGATGGATGGATGTTTGCTCCTCTTTTACGCAACAACTACTGAATGGATTTTAATGAATCTTTACAATAATATAGATTTTACATCAGAATATTACATAGGCTACAATTTATAAAAATATATTGTGTGGGTTGTCCAAAATATGCAAACAACTAACTCCACGCGTACGAAGTCGCGGGCGCTAGTTTTCTATATAACATCATCATCAGCAACCCACGCTCGTCCACTGCTGGACATAGCAATGCACGCCACCGCTCCCGATTTTCGGCCACTCTCATCCAGCTCACTCCAGCCAGCCTTCGAATGTCGTCATCCCATCTTGTAGCAGGGCGTCCAACACTACGTTTACCGAGTCGCGGTCTCCACTCAAGGACTTTATAGCTCCAACGGTTGTCACTTCTGCGGCTAAGGTGACCAGCCCACTATAAAACATACTACCTCTAAATTCACATTTCTTATTTGATTGGTTGGAATCCTCAGTAAACCCGACTCGTACTTGACTGGTCTATTCATAGTTCCAAAGCTTAGTTTTCTTTTCGGAATTTTTCCTCTAATACTTACACGTCTGGGTATTTAATCTTTCAGTGGATGGAAGTTTTCATTCTACAGGATGACTTTTTTGCATGCATTTATTTTGAAGTCTTTTGTTTTTCGTTTAATTGATTTATCTAATAAAATAAACATTTGTGACATACTGACTGGTTTTAATGGACTCCTCCGACAGTTTGAGATGTGATTGCCAATGTAAAGTAAATCTATACTAAGTATTTAAAAAGAGATTACTTGAAAACGACAAGGCTTAGATAAACCGAAAACATGAAACACTAGCGCGATCTAATTGTCACCCAGCGCTATCTATTGGTTCAGTCTGTAACTAGGGTCCCGAAGCGAATTGAGGGCGGGCCATTAGTCCATACTAATATTATAAATGGGAAGGTGTGTCTGTCTGTCTGTATGTTTGTCTTTCTTTCACGGCAAAACGGAGCGACGAATTGACGTGATTATTTACGTGGAGATGTTGAAGGGATTGCATGGCATAGACTAGTTTTTGCCCCTTTCTAGCCCCCCATTTTAGGGTGGAGGGCGCGAGCGAAGCCGTGGGCAAAAGCTATCTATACTATTTATAAAGAGATAACTTCTATAGACAACGACAAGACTTATAGGTAAACCGAAAACACGAAACGCTTGCGCGATGTAATTAGACACAGCGCCATCTATTGGTTCATTTCTGAATTACGGTCCCGAAGCGAAGTGAGGGCGGGCCACTAGTATTTTATAAATGTGATGTGGTGTGTAGTCAGCTTTCGAAGTCAGTAAAATTCACAGTCAGTTTATTAAAATTGGTCCTTCACCGTCGAAATCATCCTGTATGCTATACCTACCTAGGCTTTCTATCCCCTAAGCTTAAAAGCCTTTAATTCCACTTGGACGCCGGGATGATAAAACTCGTGTGGTGCGAATAAAGGTTTTCAATTATCTGGCACTCATATTTCAGAAGCACTACCGCACGTTAGGAATATAAAGCTAAGGGGAAATGGCTCGTAGAGATACGTGATTTTTGAGGTTTAAAAATTGTCTACACTAAGAATAGTTATCGATTCTAAAAGCAAGATGATAGTAATATCCATAGTACTGAGCACTGGCGTGCTTCTATGTTATCGATACACTCATATTCTATGTTATCGATAACATATAACATCGATAAGGAAATGTGCACATTACTATTTATTTGGCAAATGAGAAACGATACGGAGTTTAACAAAATCCCTATGGTTACTTTGAAAAGAGAAATAAAAACTTATTTTCGGTTTGTATTTACTTTTAATTTACTTTTGGACATAGGCCAAAGAATTGCGTGGCTGAAGTGGCAATGGGCAGGGCACATTGCGAGGAGAACAGACGGCCGTTGGGGTGGAAAGGTCCTTGAGTGGAGGCCACGCGCAGGAGGCCGCAGTCGTGGCAGGCCTCCCACCAGGTGGACCGACGATCTGGTAAAGGTCGCGGGAGTCCATTGGATGCGGGTGGCACAGGACCGATCTGTGTGGAGAACTTTGGGGGAGGCCTATGTCCAGCAGTGGACGTCTATTGGCTGAAATGATGATGATGATGATGATTTACTTTTAGGTAGGTAACATTGTCGATGTCTATAGATTTTACCTCTCTATAAATAGTAGGTACCTATAGAAGATTAAATCTGCTACTTCCTGGTTATTAAACGATGTTTTGTAGACAATGATATAATTATTCTGTGTTTCTTTGTGTTGAAAAACCTTAAGTGCTTTACATTTAAGGTTCCTCGCCACAAAGGAACTTAAAACTTTGTCAGCTAATTAGCGTCGTTCGGGGTTTTTCTTTGGTGGTGTCCAGTGTCGAGAAAAGCTGAAAAGCTTACCGGTTGCCTTATTTGCCACTGTCGTGTATTTGGAAAAAGCTCTAGTATAGTTATAGCTTTTTTCCGCTATTGCGTGTGAAGAATCCGCAAGATGGCGTACTTTTAGACTGACGACCTGCTTGTTTAGTGACATTTTGACATCTCACATTTAAGATAACCTATCACCGTGTTTTTTTTTATTTGATAGGTAGCAGACGAGCAGGCGGATCACCTGGTAGTAAGCAATTGCCACCCATGGACACCTGCAACACCAGTGCGCTGCTAACCTATTATCCCCTTTCCCCCCGATGGGCCTCCGGTACCCTCACTCACTCGGCGAAACACAGCACAGGAGCTGCTTCACGCCGGTTTTCTGTGAGGCAGTGGTATCATTCCGGTCGAGCTGGCCCATTCATGCCGAAGCATGGCTCTCCCACAATTAAGTTACCGTGTTCTCATGGATGGAGATGGACCTCAATTCTACAGTTCTACATTTTCGAACCAAATAAATAATTTATCTGTCAATCTTTCATTTCAGGTCAAAACGTCGCAAGAAGTTTGTGTCGACGCCAAGAAGCCGTCCATGGGTTTTGCAGAGACTTGTGGAGCGGCGTTTGAATATGGGCCTAAGAAGTTGAGACCATGGGCCAATTTTGCTCGGTATGTATAACTTTATAATAAACTAGTGGCCCGCCCTCAATTCGCTTCGGGGCCGTAATTCATAAATGAGCCAATAGATGGCGCTATGTCCAATAACATCGCGCAAGCGTTTCGTGTTTTCGGTTTACTTATAAGCCTTGGCGTTGTCTATAGAAGTACTACAACGAACTGAATCGCAGTGGCAAAGACATAGATGTTTTCAATAACAGATTCTCTATCTTTAAGAGAGAAATCTCAAAAATCCTGGAGGCCGAGTCACCCTCAGCCTCATACAGTGTAACACGACGTTGAAGAGTTTTTCTTTGTTACTGGGACACATTTGTATTTTGTTTGTATTTTTTTTTTTTGTATCCAATGGATACTATCCATTATGTTATCTAGTTTTTTTTAATTACGTCTTGTTTGTAATAACTACGCTGTGTACACTAATCTTAGGTTACTGTCTGGTTTATACTATTTTAACATGAATTCTATGCATGTACGATAGTAATCTGTAAGTGTACCTATGATAAATAAATAAATAATAAAAAGAAGTTATCTCTTGTTAAATAGTATAGAAGAAGATATAGATAATAATAATAATAAATAAATTGAGACAACATCATATGCATTGTCCTGGTCCCAAACTAAGGTTTTCCCTTGTACTATGGAAACCAGAAATAACGAAGGAAGGAACCACAAACACCCAGACCCAACACAAATATCTGTTTCATCAACAGACATTTGTGTTGGTGCGGGAATCGAACCCGCGACCCTTGCGTCTCAACCGGCGCACAAACCATTGCGCTAAACGGGTCGTCAATCGTTTAAGGATACTTTATACGGGAACTTATTTTGTGCCCGGATGAAAGGTTTAATTAAATGAATACTTTTTTATTTGGTAAGTGGATCACTTGATGGTAAGCGATTTCCGCCACCGATAAACACCCGCAACACTAGTGTCACAAGTGCGCTGCCAGACTATTTAAGGGGCTACACGAATGAAACTAGCGCCGCCAACCTACTTACACTGATTGTGGCGAAAATATGATATTTTTGAAGAAAATAAAACATTACAGACTTAGATCCAAGTAAATTGGATTTTTCAAGATGATATACAATTAATATTTCTAATTAAAACTGCTAAAAGTGGCCGTTTTTAGCAATAATACTACTTGTCGCGTGTGAAAAATATTGTATTGCATCTTAAACTTACTTGTTGTACTTAAACTTATAATATGTACTTTTTGTTTTCAGGACATTCACGGACTATGCGTTAACCTGTACTTACTTGGCGGCGCTCTGTGTCTACATTGTGTTTATTGCCGAAAACTTTAAGGAGGTAAGACCATAATTGCCTTTGTTGTACGGTGGCCTGCACATCAAGTTACTACAATCTGTCAAATTTCTTCAATCGAACCTCACTTTTATGTCAAACGTGTTTGGTTCAATATCAACTGAGGAAATTTGACAGATTATAGTAACTTGATGTGCTGGCCACTGTACATTACTCCTGTTAAAACTAGTTTTAAGTTTTATACCTGTTTTGTGTGCAATAAAAAGCATATTCATTCATTCATTCATCTACATGGTAAAAAAATCTAAAGCGACTTACTCCTGGTGTGTCTTAAACCTAAGAAAAACATTGGAAGAAATTTTTGGACACTTCGACGGGTATTTTACTATCATCATTATTTAGTTAGTTAGTTAGATACTCTTTATTGCACAACAGATAACAGAACTTAATGCTAATAGTAATTTCCAAATACAATATCGGCGGCCTTATCGCTAATAGCGATCTCTTCCAGATAACCTTTGGGTAGAGAAATAATTCAGTGAATTAACAAGGGGTAAGGCAGTGCAGATCTGATTTTGATATATTTTTTATTTTATTTGAAACGATCCACTCTAAACATTCCTATATAAGTTTAAAAATAGAAATCCAACCCTAAGGGTAATAAAATAGGGGATAATTGATTGATTGATTGTTCTTTCATTGATACCACACTGATACTAATACAAAATATTTCATAGGAGAAGAGTTATTCTTTACTTCAATACTTTCGGCGGTTGAATTTATTCATTAAGTTTTTTCTAAAGGGAATTTTCCAAAGTTGTTACTTGAAAATTGGATCCCTCAATTGCAGATACAGGGTCGTACAGTTGGTCTGTCAAGAATTCAATTTATTGCTTGCTCTAATTTTACTCTTGGAAAGAAATAAAGCCAATGGAATGTTTTCATTGTAGTCAAAGGAAGAATTCCAATGAAAAACCTTTCTGTCTTATATGCAAAGACAAAGTCGCTGTACCTATATCTGTATGTATTTAGGTATGTAGGCAAATATTAAGGCTTTATTGTAGATCGTTTTGTGACTAGTATACTAAGGAAAGGTTCAATGCCCCCTCTATAAGTTATATTTAACCCCTTAAATTGAGTTCGGGAGCTATTCCAAGTCCAACAAATGGCGCTATACCAACATTACAGTATTCAGCAAAAGTTTTGTACCGTTGTATTTTTAACTATAAACTAAATTCACATAAACTAATTCCAACTTTTTATACAAAGTCGGTCACGTGACTTGGTCATTTTGTATGTGGAGTCGATAATTTTTACGATGAATTTCGTTTGGTAGAAGACGTGGTTACAGGGATGTTAATGTTCACAGATACACCCCGTATAGGCTGATTTGCTTTTTTACTTTTTTCAGGTACTAGACGAATACGTTCCAGAATACAAGTTGTCAGTAGAGGCCTACTGCGCCTTGACCCTGGTTCCTCTGGTGCTAATCTGCCAGATCCGAAACCTAAAGTGGCTGGTGCCTTTCTCGGCCATCGCCAACGTTTTGTTGGTGATCTGCTTTGCCATCACCATGTACTACATCTTCAGCGAACTTCCGAACCCGTCGCAGAGGGAAGTCGTGGCGAGTGTTACTCAGTGGCCGTTGTTCATCAGGTAAGGAACCGAGTTGTTACTATATTAAAGCACTCGTGGCCCGCCCTCACTTCGCTTCGGGACCGTAATTCAGAAACGAACCAATAGATGGCGCTGTGATAAATTACATCGCGCAAGCGTTTCGTGTTTTCAGTTTACCTATAAGCCTTGTCGTTGTCTATAGAAATTATCTCTTTATAAATAGTATAGAAGATGGAAGATATCTTCGTGAACGTCAGCAAACATGCCTAAAGCCCTGCAAAGCTAAATGCTGCCCTCTTGAAGTGCAATGGGAGGAGCATGCCTTATAGATTGGTAGGTAGTACGCCAGCGTGGGTTTTATGAGGCTCTTTCTCTGGAAATGGAGCCTGGAGACATTCCACTAAAACGCCAACGTTACTTCCTTATCACGTGTCGCCTTGGCTTTACAACCATCTCTTATAGCACCCTCAGTCAATTCACTTGGCTATATCTTTTTACCACTTTTTTTTTGAGTGGAGGCCACGCGCAGGAGGCCGCAGCCGTGGCAGGCCTCCCACCAGGTGGACCGACGATCTGGTGAAGGTCGCGGTAGTCCATTGGATGCGGGTGGCACAGGACCGATCTGTGTGGAGAACTTTGGGGGAGGCATATGTCTAGCAGTGGACGTCTATTGGCTGAAATGATGATGATGATATCTTTTTACCTACAGCACCGTGATCTTCGCAATGGAAGGCATCGGCGTGGTGATGCCTGTAGAAAACGAGATGGCGAAACCTCAGCAGTTCCTCGGCTGCCCAGGGGTGCTCAACGTGGCCATGACTATCGTCATCTCTCTCTACGGTATCGTCGGCTTCTTCGGGTACATGAAGTATGGTGACGAGGTCCGGGGTAGTGTCACCTTGAATTTGCCACAGGATGAAGTGTGAGTATATTTTGTTGTACTGCTGTTGAGTATCACTGCAATTTCTTTCTACTATTTGATTGTGAGATAGATAGACATTCTTTATTGCACAAAAAAAGAATACATGAGTGAAACCGCTGTTGTTTCATAAACAAAAAAATAAGGCGATCTTATCGAAGACGATCTTGACAACCCGTTTGGCGCAATTGTTTGAGCGCCGGTTGAGACGCAAGGGTCGCGGGTTCGATTCCCGCACCAACACAAATGTTTGTTAATGAAACAGATATTAGTGTTGGGTCTGGGTGTTTGTGGTTCCTTCGTTGTTTCCATAGTACAAGGGAAAACCTTAGTTTGGGACCAGGACAATGTATGTGATGTTGTCTCAATTTATTTATCGCTTGTAGCAATTTTTCCAGATAACCTTTAAGTAGAGGAAAAAAAATGAGTTGGCAATTGAGTTAGCCAGTGTAAAAAAATTGCTGAATCAAATCAAGAAGTATCTTTATACTTATATACAATAAAACCTAGATACATACATTCTATAAAGTTTATAAATAGCGGTCTGATTAAAAAAAATATATTTTTCATTCCAGCCTGGCCCAAAGCGCTAAGATCCTGATGGCTCTGGCAATCCTCTTCACATACAGTCTCCAGTTCTACGTGCCCATGGAGATGATCTGGAGGCAGCTGCATGACAAAATCGCAGTCAGATACCACAACATCACACAGATTACCATCAGAACTGCTGCCGTTGTTGGATCAGGTGCGTTTGGGATTTATAAGCTGAATTCACCTGCAAAAACAGTACTACTATTCTGACTATCCAATTTATCCGCTTATCGCCATCGACTGCAATTTTTTGGTGTAAAAACCAGGAGAAAGCGACATGGCCGCCACTTTATCAGATATGGGTGGTCTAACCCTTACTAAAACCTTTAGGGTGTCATCCTTTTATATGAGGCTATCAGCACAAAAGTGACGTAAGCCCAGACTACTTCATTAGAAGATAGTGAGCTCATACCACTCTTACTCGTGACATGTGGTATAAATGACTTGATGGTAAGCGATTGCTACGACACCAATGCCAACCTTTAAACTCTCCTCCCTAATATTATACCTTTGACACCCTCATTCATCAGCAACCCACGCTCGTTCACTGCTGGACATAGGTCTCCCCCAATGCACGCCACCGCTCCCGATTTTCGGCCACTCTCATCCAGCTCACTCCAGCCAGCCTTCGAATGTCGTCATCCCATCTTGTAGCAGGGCGTCCAACACTACGTTTACCGAGTCGCGGTCTCCACTCAAGGACTTTATGGCTCCAACGGTTGTCAGTTCTGCGGCTAATGTGACCAGCCCACTGACACTTCAGTTACCCTCATTAATTCGGCGAAATCGAACGCAGGCGCTGCTTCATGCCGGTTTTCTGTGAGGCCGTGGTGTAGTAGTAGTTTGGAGTACCTAACGAGCCAACTGGCCCATTCATGCCGAAATGGCAACAGTATTTCTAGTGACATGATCGGTCATTCACTTCAGCTTGCTAATCCTAGCGCCCAAAGTCTATGATTTAGTTCTCTGAGAAATAACTTCACGGCACAGCGTACTCTGCTAAAGCTGAACTGACAGACTAAACTAATTTGTTAAGAAGACTATGAACGCTTGATATGTTGAAGTCGAAGGCCGAGTAATTCAATTATCATATGAAATGTGAACCTTGTCTCGGCTCAGATTAATTGATTCTCTCGAGTAGACTTGTGTTTAAACGCAACATCTGCGGATAATGCAATTTGAAGCTTTGCAATTTGTATTTGGGTTATTCTTTGAGGTCTCACTGTCGTCTGTCGTGGCAATCTTCAACCCCGCTATTTCTGTAAAGTTTACATTAAATCTCAGTTATATTACTTTTGGAAAAGGCCTTGATCCCTTGAACCTGATCTTATTGTTGGAGGAATATTGGATTTGAGGACTGCCACAAAAGTCAAATCTCGAATAATGACCGATCTATCTATGTATACCATACTAAATTGCAATAGAATATGCTAAAAATAAATACCAGAATTACTCAATTGCATCGTTTTAACGTTTGCTACTACTGCGTATCCAGTAAGTTGTCACGTAGACTTCCTTTAAATTTGACAGAGTCTCAACACCAAACCTTTTGACTTCGTTAAGATTGATCCAAACACTATGTAGAGAGACTCAGTAGTATAACTATACCCGCTGAGCCCAGTCGCAAATTCTTCGCATGGGGCTCCCCGGTTTAGCTACAAAATCTTGTTAAATTGTTAGGTTTCATGTCATGTTGCCAGTCCTGCCATTCTATCGTATGCCTCCGGAGAAACTCCATATTGAGAAAAATAAAAAACCTTTTTTTTTTGTTACAGTCGCTCTGGCCGCTGCCTTCCCGACTTGGAACTCTTCATCAGCCTCTGTGGAGCCATCTTCCTCTCCAGTCTCGGCCTCCTCACCCCCGCCATCGTGGATACCGTCCACAACTGGGACCGAGGCCTGGGCTTCTGCAACTGGATCCTCTGGAAGAACATCTTCATCGGCCTGGTGTCACTCGTGGCTCTCTTCGCTGGTTCTTACGTTTCCATCAGTAATATGGTGGAGAAGTTTGGAGAAGAAAAGCTTTTGGAGATGGCGTCGAATGCTACCGTAGTGTTAGTGAATGGAACAACTGTGTGATGTGGAAAATAGTAGAAATTAAGGTTAACAGTGGCTTCTTAACACAAATCAATGCCCCCCACGATAGTTGTTGTATCCCACTAAAATTCCATTTTCGTTTGTGTAGAGCGTTTTTAATAAGTAGTTTTTGTTATTTTTTGGCTTTTAATGCATACAAACAATTTTTTTTTTTGTAAAAGCGCTAAATGACATTTTTGTGAGGTACAACAACTTACGTGCGTGGTGTCGAGATATGTTTTTATGGAATACGGTCTGTGACCACAGTGTGCTCTGCAATGATTTAGCGGCCCTATTATGCAACTGTACATTTGTAATGATTTCCATAATGGCTCCTTCCAGAAAAGAAGGGTATTTTTGTTGCAATCGCTGCTATGAACAGTACCAAATTATAAAGAATTATAAAAAAAAAATTTAGAAGAGTGATCTTTTAGAAGAGAATAGAAGCGAGTACCATGTGATTGCGCCCGTTTTACTCTTTCTCCTTTTGCTTACGATCAGGCAAACGTGTTTCGATATGCCATAAAACATAGCCATTGCTACACAGGGTGTAACGATAAATATTAATGCATGCCTTAATTACCGATATACCCTATATTATAAATCAGAAATCATCAACAGATGTAAGTACAGTTGCACAGTAGGCCCCAGCTCAGTTGGTTGTGTTTTTTTTATGACAAGGTTGATGTTAGAATATTTTATGTTACTCATTAATCTTAAGCTAAATGCAATCTTTTAACTGACTTTGACGTTAACCATTTTAAGTGGATCTCTGAGATCGATATTTTTCTATTGGTGACCATAATAATACTTAGATACTAGATTTTATAGGAAACTGGTCGAAGCATTTTCAAAAGATTAAACTCAATAATATCACAAACTTCCATGATTCTCAAATATCTGTCACCTGTTTTAGCTTATTTAGCTACCAGAGCATATTTGTTCAATGGTAACTATTTTTTTAATTCGATTAATAGTTTTTAGCGCCCAATACATACACAAACACAAAGCCACATCTGCAAATGGGTTATTTTACACTAAAGCGATTTTAAGGAACTTTAATATACTCGTATTGAGTATAAAGTCGTAAAGACTAAGACTTTTTCCTACGCAGCCTCTCGCAAATTGTAGTATCGATCAATTTTAATCGATGGAATCGTCTGGTGAACCATTACTGATCATCAGTGTGGATTACCACCATCAAGAATCGACATCAACAAATCCATTGTACCATACATTGACATTGGTAAAAACCATTGATCGATTTCAAGCAAAAATATACCATCGCTCGAATGCTCTGGTAGCTAAAGTAGCTAAAACAGCTTACCAGTATTTGAGCACCACGAAACTAGAAGGTTTACACGATATTACTTCTTGGCAGACTACCTACTTGACATAATCTGTGACTTGATTTGAACGTAACAACTTGACATAATATTTACTATAACAATAGAATTGTATTTTTATAATTATAGGAATCTATTTTCCAGATATTAGTAAATTATCTTTAATAAGGATAAATTAATAACTAGCATAATAATTAAACGAGTGCCCATAATATGACGTGATTTATTTTTTTAGATACCAATGAAACATTGAAGTTACAATAATGCTGTGTTTTGTATTTAGGTGAAGATATAAATTATGTTAAGTAATTTTAATATAAAATTTTCGGCATACAGTAAAATATAAATCAACTTAGTTTAAGTATTAAGTACTTAATACAACAAAACTGACATTTATGACTTTGACTCAACGAAAAAAATCCTCGCATGAAATTAATTGTAAACTGAATTGACTAAACTTAACACAATAGGATAGGTCTTTAAGACAAAAATAGTTATAATTAGTTGAATAAGTTTAGGTAAATAAGTATAGGTTCCATTAATCTTGTCAATTTTGTTATTTTTTAAAGTTAAAACTAACCTGTTAAAACCCTTTCCACCTAGAAAACTGGTTACCCGGTCACTTGCGCGTCCCATACGCCATCATAGAAAAGTGCCACTGCGCCTTAGTGTCTGAGTTTACAACTTTAAATTACCTACTACACCTGCTAACCTTTAAAAGCAGTTTCATACTTATGTCCGCTCCGAACTAGTGAGTTTAAATTACCATAGAAATAGTTCTGCGTTTACAACGGTTTTTTTTTTTCACGGGTTCGGTTTGGATTCAGGTCGTCGCAGTGCATAACTGCTCTTAGAGCATTTGTCTACTTAAAACTGTGGCTAAACCGTTTGGCTAAATTATATCATATGGGCGCATTAGAATATGCCCCCAGGCAATGTGCACTCGATAGTGAAGTCGAATTCGATTCACTACATTGTGCAGTCCGTGCAGGGTGTATCTGTGAACATTTCCTTTCCGTTAACCACGTCTTCTACCAACCATTCTAAACAACATTTGTTGTGTCACTTTTGGAAATTCGTGGAAGTTTTTTAAGATTTTTCTAATGAAGTCACGTGACCGACTTTGTATGAAAATATTGTTTTTAATGATAATCCAAAGTCAACTTATATTGTTCGGAATGCTTGATAAAGCACGTGATTAAAGGGATGCAAACGTTCACAGATACATCCTATATATGTCGTATTCGAGCGAAATAAAATCACCCTGATCTTAACAATAAAATGTTTACTTTTGAAATATGTATAAATGTGAAAAAATAATTTTAAATTAATTTAAGTATGTAAGTTTTAGGATCCGTCCAAATATAAGCCATTCCATTTTTAGTTTTTGTAATAATCAAGTACAACGTAATACTAGTTATCGAAAATGACAAAATGTCAAGGAAAGTAGATCAGATTCTAAATGTGATACTTGTTTTAATGTGTAGATTTATTAACGCTTGCTATAATAAAATGTTTTAAATCAAAACTGTCTTTTCATGAAATTCTTAGGTTTTAGGAAACACTTAATGGTAGTTTTACGTTAAATTACACTTCACACAAATTTCCTCACAGAAAACCGGCGTGAAGCAGCGCCTGAGCAGTGTTTCGTCGAGTAAGTGAAGGCACCGGAGGCCCAATTGAGAGGAAAGGGAGTTAAAGATTGGCAGCGCACTTGTGACTCTACTGGTGGGTTAGGGGGCAATTCGTCCCAAAAAAACTCGTCTCAAGATTTCAAGATTTTTTATGATGGTCTCTGTTCTAACCTAACCAATATTTTTGTCATGATAATATTTACTAAATTCTACAAAACAAAAAATATTAGTAACGTTGGGCTAGGACATTAATTTGCAAAAATATTTTGAAATTATGGGACGAGTTTTTTTTGGACGAATTGCCCCCAAGCCCTACTGGTGTTGCATGTGTCTATGGGCGGTGTCAATCGCTTCCCACCAGTAGGCCTAACATGCGCACTGCGAAAAAAATTGTCCCTCGTTCGCGAAAGCGCATCCTTCGATCACTCTCACCGCTTAGTCAGGTGAGCGAGACTCAACTTGCGCCGTCACAATACGAGTGTCGACAAATTATCTCATGGCGCGCATGTTAGCCCGGCTGGTGATCTGCTCACTCGTCAGAACACGAATGTTTGTCCAGGGTAGGAATCGAACCAACGACGATTGGCGTATGAGGCAGGGCTCACTTCCAAATGCGCTATGGCTGGATGGCGCATTTGCAAGAAGGATGATAGAAGATTGCATGCAGTCCTCGATTTTGAAGGTACGAGGAAGTATTTGTAAAAAAAAACCGCCTACGCTACGAATTGCCAAGGAGAGGAACTCGTTAGACGGCTCAGGATCCTGTTTCCTTCCAAATGTTTAAAACAAACACATGGAAAACCAATCCCGACAAATATCAGGCTCTTTCCCGCTAGATATAAAAAAAAACCCGAGGTCATGACCTCATAGCTGGATGACGCAAATGTATATGAGGTCACCGGTGATTGTTTAATTAACTGTAAACTAAATTAATGTTATTAGTTTTATGTTTACAAATATCAACCGCTATTCAAATTATGATAATACAAAAATTAAGTGCCTAAGGTTTTTATTAGTAGTAGTGGCAAAGGGGCAGACGGATCACCTGATGGCATGCGATGGCCGCAGCACATAAGCATCTGCAAAATCACTTTGGTTAAAGGTTGTCAGCGCCCCTGTGGCTCTACTGGTGTTGCAAGTGTCAGTGAGTGAAGGTAGCGGATGCCCAATTGAGGGTGAAAGGGAACCCCCTTTCTCCCACGGTTATCTTCAAAAGCCTCATCTGACGATTGACAGTAAAATCAAGTTTTTATGTATTTTAAATTTAATTATTTACGAAAACGAGAAAAACCGCTACTAAAATGCATGGACTCAAGAATAAACATCACATAAATTGAAAGTACCGCTGCAGTCACGTTATACAGGATGTATCTGTGAATATTAACATCCCTTTAAACCACATGTTCTACCAATCATTCGCTTACTTAGGTACTACTACAAGAGAGTAAGCGATTTGAGAAAACGCCTTTGAGGGTACAATTCCAAAGAAACTTTGTTTCAAGAAACAATCAATCTTTGTTCTGCATAAAATTACATTTTAAGAGCGAGCTCTGGAAGGTCAATAGATAAAATCATGCCTCTGAAACGATATTACGGCTAGCGCGGCCAATTTCGACGACAAAAATACATCGAGAAAATTAAATCCAAGCGACACTCAGAAAGAACAAAAACAGAAAAAATCAAATACAAATTTGAACGTCCAAGATACCGTTTTTACTCCACCACAGTCGCATTCTCAGACACGTCGGTCAACAATTCGGTTACGAATATAACCTACAAACTTGTAATAACCTACGGAAGTTACGCACTATCTAATTCACCTACTCTTGCAGGCACTTGAGTGATTACTCAAGCATGTAATGTCATCACGACGTAAGCGTTGACAAATATTCATCAAAACTCGTAGTGCAGAATTACCCAACATTCAGTTCACTGACCTCCGAAGGGAAATGTTAACATGCCCGATGTTCATTATCACTTCTACTAAACTTCTTATATCGCTTTCAAACTCCATATTTCAATACTGTTTTTTATGATAGGTGGCAGACGAGCAGACGGATCACCTGATGGTAAACGATTGCTGCCGCCCATAGACACCCGCAACACCAGAACAATCAGAAGTGATCTGCCAACCTTTTAACCCGCTTTCTCCCGTTTGTCCTCTGGTACCCTCAGTCACTCGGCGAAACACAGCGCAAGAGCTACTTCATTCCCGTCTTCTATGAGACTGTGATATCAGTGCCCTGCCTATTCTTGCTAAAGCGTGGCTTTCCCACGTTCAGAATTAAATATAGGGACTGATCTCATACTTTTTCTGATCGGTAGTCATTTGTGCCAAAGTGGCGTTCTCTTGTTTCCGAGGCCAAAACAAGTTTTGGGTCTCTGAGCTAGTGGAGTAGTTATCTACTCCAATAAGTATTTAGTAATTTTTATTGTAACAAACCGAAGCTAGGAATCTACGTACGAAAAATTTTGTTAACTATAGTCACTCACTAGATACTCCGATACAGGCCTGTGAGCCTAGTGGAGTATTTATAGTCATAAAGAAATTGTAAGCTTTATATTATGTCAATAAATGTATTCTTATAATAAGTAAGTAATGTAGCGTGTGGAGTGTAGGTGCATACGATTAAAATGCTATTAATTGTCCTTAGTATAGATTTTATTCCTTTCTGAAAGTAATATCGGATTAGTTTTATTATACTTTAGGGCTTCGCCCTTCTAGTTTTGTAGCCTCACGTTTTCTCTTTCATGACGACCGTGCAAAGTCTATAGATTTGTTTTCCATAACTCAAAACTAATTCGTGCGCCTTTCGAAAATAGACGACAGATTCTCTTTCCAAAATACCGGCCATAGATTGTGACCAGCACAGGAGTTTACTATCGTTACAGTAAGTATGACACTTGTGAAGCAAGGAAATAGCATTAGTTCCGATTAGAGTAGAGATACTCTAATTGATGTCTATAACACCTTTACTTATAAACCACTAGTGGCCCGGCCCGCCCACACTTCGTTTCGGAACTTTACTTGCCCATCCAACCAATAGATGGTACCCAGGTTACCGATTAAATCGCACATGTGTTTTGCTTTTTCGGTTTACCTATAAGCCTTGTCGTTGTCTATAGAATTTACCTCTTTATAAACAGTATCAATACATACATACGAGTACAACTACTCAGTGGCATTCTAGCAAACGCTTAAGCCTTACCCACATAGCTCTGCAAGGCTCCGGCGAAGGCCATGGAAAGGTACAGCGGCTCACAATTACGAGTAGGTTGTACCTATTATGTATACAACACTATTAAAATGGCGCAACGTCGGCCATATTATTTCTATGGCGAAACTGGTATTGAAATCTGATCAAGCAAATAGTATAACATATCTGGTTTTCTATTAAAAATGTCGTAAATGTGATAAATGCTGGAAATGAACAGTCTAGACTAAAGTTAGACGGTCTAATCTTAGTGTGTCATTACCGCTTGCGTACTCTCTCTCCCTCTCTCTTTCATCTTTTTTTTATGATAGGTGGCAGACGAGCAGACGCATCAACTGATGGTAGGCGATTGCCAGCCAGATTGATAAACACCTGCAACACCTGTAGAGTCACAAGTCTGGTCTGGCTGGTCAGAAGACCTCACAAAAGTGAGGCCGTGGTATAAATCCGGTCGAGCCGGCACATTCATGCTGAAACGTGGCTCTCCCACGGAATTAAATCATCTTAGTGTGAAATACCCTGTTGCGTCCAAGCTGAGCCTGGGATGCGCTAAGACCGGGTTTTAAAAAATAAACAATATTGAAATGTTTAAAATGTCTTGTTCACATGTCCGGCTTTCGGACTCCAAAATCCGGGGTACTCACGCGTCTTGTCCTGTTTTCCAAATTTTAGAGTCAACCCTAGTCATGTGAAACGGTCACTTTGCATTGGGACTCGAAAAAATTTTCGGTGAATTTCGAAGAGTCGTTGAACAAATGTTGTTCAAAATGGTTGATAGAACACGTGGTAAAAGGGATGTAAACGTTCACACATGCACCCTGTATTAACCCTCTTCTTTTTATCTCAGTACCTATTTATTTTCTGTTTATGGTGAGGTAGCAGGAATTACTAACACTTGCTTGTTATTGTAATTGACACACATTTTATTGTTTAAATAAGACATTTTTAGAGAGTGACCATATGCTATTTCTCTTAATTATTCAAATATCGAATGCCGTTGGCTGTGGCATCTTAAAATCTCCATGCAGGTTTTTAACATTATTCCCGCTTGCATCCAATACACTACCAAGTGGCAAGCCTGAACAATCATAGAGAGATGTATAAACGGCATCGCCAAACAATCAGGCGTGTTTACTGTATCGTTTCGCCCAATGTTTGTTTGTATTTGTGCGATGCCGCGAGCGCACGCGACGCCAACACGTCTTTGCGCAGGTGACGTTCTAAAAACTGGTCGTTCGAAATTCAACTGTTAAAAAGTTTTAAAGTGATTGTGTAGTGGAGAAAAAAAAGTGAGTGTTCTTTTTTATTCCTTTTTTGAAAATCTCTTCTTGAGACGTTCGATATATGAACAATGGTAATTTTTTTAAGGCTTTTTCTTTTTCGAATTTTGAGTTCAGTCAGAGATGTCGTTTCTTAGTGTCCAGGTCCAGGTGTCTTAGTTTAAAATAAGTTCCATGTCTGGGATTTGCTACCTTCGTTAACCCTAATACACGTGTAGGTGCTTAAGTTAATTTGGGATTAGGCCCATGTGTCGCGATTGTTAATTGATTTATTATACTTACATAATTAATTATGTTAATATTTTCATAAATTAAATTGTATTTACGAGTAACTTGCTAGGTCTAAATGATCTAAAATATTCAAAAGAGCAAACACTATAACTCATTGAAAATGTATGGAAGTCTAGATAATGCACTACGAGTATAATGCATTCAGTCTGCCTGAACGCGGAAGGATCAGGGCTTCTATACTTATTACCTTTTAAGTACAAGATAAGAATAGGAATAAGAAATAATGATTTCACTAGCTGCGCTAGCGCAGTTTGCCCTCGTTGGGATAGAATTATTGTTATATTTTGTATAATGAACAATTCTTTATAATTTGTAACTTTTGTACTATTTTAATATGTTAGCTATATTACAGTGAAATTTCCTCAAAATCCATTAAGTAGTTTTTCCTTGATAGAGCAGCAAATATTGCGTACACGCACAAAATTTTTCACGTTTATCGTTTAGTAAGAGTAGTGTGAAGTATTTTTGGTAGGACAATTACTCCCAATCGTTTATTGGCTAATTACAAGACGTGATTGTGTTATTAAGGGCCTATTGAGTGGTACGTGGGTAGGTTAGTATTTATCTAAAACATATAACGAGTATTTGCGATTGAACCTTTGCTGGGAGATATTTATTTGATTGTCTTATTTTTGGATACTTCTTATAATAAAAATACATAACAATATTTATTCAACATTATCTTGAGACTAGTGGATGCCCGTAGCTCCGCTCGCGTGGTGATCGGTTAACCATTTTCACAGTTATTACAATCAAAAAGTTTTATTCAAATTCGTATAGTGTTCTGTAGTTCCCGAGATTGCAATTGGCGTGAAAAAACCGGTTGACAAACAGACAATTTTTATTGGGCCAAGCTATCAGATATAATATACCTACATTTTTTAAGAGGATTTTTGAAGAAATAATATTGATCCATGTTCTGTGTGTGTGATTTAATTGTTTCAACATATTTTGAGATAATTATGTTCAATTTATAGACACAGCGTTTGAAATATTTTGATTCAGACATTATTATCTTGAGCTACACAATCAAAAATCAAAATGATTATATCCCTTTAACTACGTATTCCATCACTCTGAGCAACATTAATTGATCTATGACTTTAAGAAATTTGCGTGAAAAAATTCAACTTTACATACAAAGTTACGTCACGCAACTTGGTCATTTTGTATGGAGAGACGAATTTTCAAAAGTCGTAGAACAAAAGTTGATCACAATGGTAATTGGATGTAAATGTTCACAGCTACACTCTCATTTTTAGGGTTCCGTAGTCTACTATAATTACTACTTACTTACTAACAATATACTAGGAACCCTTATAGTTTCGTCATGTCTGTCTGTCTGTCCGTCTGTCTGTCCTGGCTCGTTCTCCCCCGTTTCTGCGCCGATTGCCACGAAAATTGGTGGAGAGGATGTATAATATATAATAATCCAAAAATTGTTTTTTAAAATTACCGAAAATTAATAATTTTCACCGTTTTTAGTTTTGTTTTTTTGTTTTGCTTATTTTTTCTATCAAAAATGTAAAAAGGATTTATTTGTGTTACCTATTATGTGGGCTTCGGGATTAAAACAACTAATAAGTATTTAACGGTGTACATATTATTTATTCTGAAAGTTCCTCAACTTCCTAGGAAACTGTCCAACTTACGATACGGATTATTTTACGGTGACATACGGTATAGGCTGCGATAATAAACATATCTAAAAACAGTGGGTGGTTATAAAATACGTTGGTATGGAACACTGATTTTATAAGTACAAGAACTTGGCAGGTTTTTTCCTGTGCAAGGCCATCGATGAACATCGAGATCGCTTTTTGTGCGCGTCAAACTTTTTACGAAGGTTTTTGTTGTAATATGAATGATTATGGATCAGCTGGGTCGGAAGAAAACGGAAAAAATAAGAAAAAATGTGATTTATCGTTTTTGGCCATGTTTATTTTGGAACTGATAAATAAAAGTAGGTAGTTAGGTGGTTCTTCGAGATCTATTTCCGTGACAAAGTGTCATAAACATTTCTTAAAAGTGTCGCTGCCGTGAATCATCCGTACGTAAAAAAGCGCTAGTTTATAAGGATTAGGGTAAAAATTGTAATTTTACGCAAATTTCCAAACGTCATACGACAAATGTTGTTCAGAATGGTTAGTAGAACACGTGGTTAAAGGAATGTAAATGTTCTCAGATACACCCTGTATATCATATCATAATAGCACACTTAACATTATATAACAGAACAATATGCGCTATAATTGCTATATAATTGCCTACAAATAGTCTCTTCCGGAGATCTAGTCTACAAGGTGTTAGTATGAAGCCATACATAATGCATGTACGAGTACATTATTGTTCATACCATTTAACTATGGTCATTAACGTGAATAAACGGCCACTTTGTGGTCAAAGAGCTGTTACGTCATACGTTTTCTCTTATAAGGTAAACTTTTGGGGTTCTGTTACAACATAACGTTTACGCTTATTTATGAACGCTTTCTCAGATTTTAATGAGCTCTTGAAGGTTCCGTAGCCAAATTAATGGCAAAAAAGAACACTTACCTATATATTCGTTATGTCCGTCTGTCGGGCTGTATGTCACAGCCACTTTTATCCGAAACCATAAACACTACATTGTTGGGTACCTGACAATAAAAATTTAAAATCTTAATGGCGGTCACAAAATATAGATGAATTTTGTGAGCCCTATTAAGATTGTCATCTAAAGTACAAACAAAAATTTGGGGGCTCCCTATACTTGTAACTTAAAATATTTATAACTTTTTATTCAACCCATTCGTGAGGTATATATGGACATGTCTTCAAAAATGATATTGAGGTTTCTAATACTTATAATTTTTGTAAGCTGAATATTTTGCGCCGAGACACTTCCAAAGTGGAAAAATTTTGTTCCTCCAAAAAAAGGTCAGTCAATCAGACAGAACACCCAACACCTATCTTCACTTATAGTGTACTTTAAAAATGGAGTCCCATCGAATTAAGAAGTTAATAGAGAGTGCACCTTTGTTTGTCATACTCTTGAGCAATAACCAACGCAAGATTGGTTGTTCTTTTTAAGGTTGTCCGCCATAGCAGGATATAGGTTGGAGGATTTTTTTTATTTTAAAAATATCCACAGATTACCACACTTATAAATAAAGTAAAAGGACATAAGGAAGCCGGAAAGTCTTGTACGTACTTGAACTTCATGCAGGATGATTCACTTCACCTTGTTTATACTTCAATCATCCAATCAGGTTCTACGCCACTCGCCAACTATTTTCTTACTAAATAATTAACAAGAACTGTAATTTAACAACTCTAATTAAAGACTCAAGTTGTTATTGTTTAAAACTATAGTTACAATTAAGACAGTCTTACAAATTTATATACAAGTAATTTAAGATCTCTATTAAACAAGTTTGGACGTAAATAATTTCAAAATTCAGAACTCAAGTTTAGAAATTTTCTTTCTACGACTACGACTTAGCGACCTTCAAGAGAAGAGTGTGCGCTTTTATAAAGGCCGGCAACGCATCAGCGACCTCTCTGATCTCGCAGATGTTCATGGGCGGCGGGTTACTTACCAAAATAAAAAAGGTCGTAAGATCTGAAAGCCATCTTCAATAGTCTATGTTATGTATATCTAATCTTCTATCTTCTATACTATTTATAAAGAGGTCAATCTCATATTCCACGCCAGGGCTTATAGGCAAACCGAAAACACGAAACACTAGCGCGATACAATCCACGCCCAGCGCCATCTATTGGTAGACAGTGGAACTACCATGCCGTAACGAAGTGAGGGCGGGCCACTAGTAGTATTATACATCGACAAATGTTTATATACAAACCTATTGACTAGTTTCACTAATTCACGCCAAAAACTTACCTAATCATCGTCGCAGGAAATCCGAAGAATATTTTAATTGCGCGCCTACTCAAGATTCTAGGCCTTGTAGATACTAAAACTGCTCAATCATGCGGTTACAAATTAATGAATGAACATGTAATTAGCAGCCTAATAGGTAAAGGTGTGGTAAAATCCAATAAAGTAAAAACAGTAAAGGAATGTACTAATGACGTATCATCATCATCATTTCAGCCAATAGACGTCCACTGCTGGACATAGGCCTCCCCCAAAGTTCTCCACACAGATCGGTCCTGTGCCACCCGCATCCAATGGACTCCCACGACCGTCACCAGATCGTCACCAGGTGAATGACGTATATCAAACTGCAATAATTAGGTATACCTACCTAAGTGACTGGTAGATTGAGGAATTTGTTATGTATGTCTAAGTTACTTATCCATACTTCCATACTAATATTATAAATGCGAAAGTAACTCTGTCTGTCTGTCTGTTACTCTTTCACGCCAAAACTACTCAACGGATGTAAATGAAATTTGGTATACAGATTATAGACCTTGAGAAAGGACATAGGCTACTTTTTATTGCGAAAAGGGGATTGTAAGGGGTTGAAAGGGGGGTACTTTTCCACGCGGACGAAGTCGCGGGCGGCCGCTAGTCACACTATAAATTGTTTATTCGCCATGAATGCATTTGTCGATTTTGGTTGTAGACTCAACATTGATCGGGGACTAACTTTAGGACTTTTGGTTCAATTTTGCCTTATTTTAGTTTGATCAATAAAAATCTGCCAACCTTTGAAACCCCTTTTTCCTCAAAATTGGCCTTCGATACCCTCACTCACTCGACGAAACAAAGCATAGACGCTATTTCGAGCCGGATTTATGTAAGCCCGTGTTATCACTAGTGTCGAGCCGGCTCATTCATGCCGAAGCGTGGCTCTCGCAACGGTAAAATAAGTGACTTATTATTTGCAGTTGATTGAAGGTACCACGCTGTATGTATAATTCGCTGTAAGGAGCATAGTTATACGAAAGCGATTCATTACTATCTCACTAGGGATATATTTATATAACGGTCCAAATTTAGTAATACAATTATGTATATTACTAGATTAAGTTTAGTGAAATAGCTTTCGGATTGTGCGGTGCGATAAAACCAATAAAATATTGTTTTATTTTACTTGGACCGTTTTATCTATCTTACTGCGACATATACATGTACTCGTAGTTTCTATTGATACAAAAATGAACACGTATAGGTATGTATATCATCCTGATGAGAGATATTATAGCCACAACAACATTTGTGCTATTGTTATTCTCTTAATGTTGTTTTAATAATACTATTGTTAAGTCCAAAACGTCAGATACGTCAGTTAGGAAAGAATTATCTTTATTAGTATACTAGTGGCCGCCCGCAACTTCGTTTGCGTGAACTTTATGACTCTTGGCTTAAAGATGAACAAACTTGGAACCCCCTTTTCGCTCCATTAGGGGTTTAAGTTCGGATATCCTTCCTTATAGGATCTCATCCAAAAATGCTCATCACATTTGACAATTTTCCATTCCATTTCATTCCATATTTGTTATAGTGTAGCTGGGCTCTTAGAGGTCCAAACCAGATGTTCCATGATCTTTGATTTTTTTTCATGGCATCATAAACTGCTCATCAATATGAACATTTTTTGTTAAGGTGCCATTGACCTACCTCTTATAGTTTAGCTGGGCTGTTGTAGTTCTACATCAAGGAGCCTGGTCTTCAAAATGTAATATATCCATAAGTTGCCCTGATATTACAGCTATACAATAGAAAAAAGTTTCATTCGAATTGGTTCAGTAGTTTCCGATTAGCGCGAACAAACAGACAAACAGACAAACAGACAAACAGACAAACAGACAAACAGACAAACAGACAAACAGACAAACAGACAAACAGACAGACAAAAATTTTTAAAATCATTGATTCATGTTCTGCTACTGTTTTTTAGTCGTCCTAAGTTTTTGAGATAAATATCTTCAATGTACAGACACAGCTTTTTACATTTTTATTATATGTATGATTGTTAAGGTTTTTTAATAATTTTTGAATAACTTTGCTTTTTCTTTAAAATATCAATAAAATAAACTTACTACTGATTAGAAATAAGGGTTCTAGTCTACCAAAATGAACAATTGGGGCAAAATACTTTCCACTGACGAAAGCAATAATAAATATTTTTAGTTAAGTTTTCGTTCTATTTTTTCCGTCGACAAAATGAAATCCCAGACTGAATTCAATATATGCACTGTATAAAGACTCACACTGTATGAACTGCTAGAGCTACATAACACGAACTGTATGATTATCATTTTCTGATATATTAAGTATGTAACAACTCTTTGGTCATGACACTTTTGAAGGAGTTGCGGAAACGCCGCTCTCCGATGTACACTGACCCTGCCAAACGCCAAAGGTCGTGGGTTCGATCCTCATTATGATCCGGTTTATGCTCTATTTCAGAACATTCAGCCAACCAACGTAAGAGACTCCCCGATGGTCTAGTGGTTTAAGTACCGATCTCGGGGTCTTGCGTTCGATTCCCTGGCCAAACATAAATTATGTTTCGAATTTTTCGAATATAGCTCGGATTTGTGATCATCAATCCGCAATAGGCAAGCGTGGTGATTAAGCATACTCCTATCATAGTAGCGATGCCTTCTATAATGGAAGGCCTTTGCCCTGCAGTGGGACAGTATATAGGCTGATACTTTACTATTTTACTTTACAACACAATCCATACCAGTAAACAAGAAATAAAATTCAAATCGAGCCTAGTTTATTTATGCACTCGTGTCGACCTGCGCAAACGCAGCGGCCTTCCGGATATGGCACAAGGCTCTCGACCATCGCTTAGAGCTGCTATTAACAGTCATTGGGAGTAATACAAACATTTTGATTGATTAACCAATATTATAGTTATGCAAGATTTTGTAAATACTCTTGTAAGTATTACATAGCTTCACTAACACTTATTTGACTGAATAGGCACTTCTTCACTTTTTTCGTTTGGCTAGGACCTTGCTCTTGGGCACTTTAATTCTACCAATGTCAAGTGAGTAAAAAGACGTTAAGTTGTGTTGAAATTGCCTAGTGAATTTGAGCTGTATCTTGTGTGCTTAACAATAAACATCGCGTTGATTCCCGTTTAAATAAATTATAGGTAGTGATTGTGTTTTGGAAATTAATATAGGTATTCTGCCGGCAAAAACCAGTATCTGTCTTACTTTTTGCATTTTGTTAGCCGTACATAATTAAATTTGCTGGAAATCGATTGTATCGGCCTAATGTTTTGACTTTTCGGTTTGTATATATGCCTTGATGATGTCTACAGAATTTATCTTATAAGAAATTTCTAATACGATAAATTCTGGAGACATCGTCAAGGCATAGAAGATACATAGGTTATAAGTAAATGCCCTTCATGTTGTCAAAGACAGACGCCAATGGAAGAATGTGTTCAAAGAAAAGATAATTTCAAAAGGGGATCTCGACCCTCAATCATGAGCTTCACGATGCGATGATAAGGAAATAATATAAACACAAGATGATAATAATGATCTTGTGTCGCGATTTTTTACAAAGAGGACAATTAGTTACAAAGTTAAGTTCATACGAGGATATCCGCTTATTCATCATGGCAATCGCATACAACATCACACGAGCAGCAAGGTTAAGAATTAAGTTCCATGACCCCATGGCCGGCGACACGGTCAAAAAAATAATTATTTTCCACAGGATGTGGCTCGGCTCCCCATGATTTAGGATGCAGGGATTCAGTTTCAAGGTTATAGAACGCATTTGGGGACTTTTAAGGTTCTCAAATTGCAATTGAGGGCCTAAAACGAAACATAAATCACGACAAATATTTTTGTTTATGTGATGATTCAATTATGCAGGATTTTGTAAATACTTCTTGTATTAGTTCCACTAAAACTTAGCTGACAGAGAATACACTTTTTCTTTATGTGATAGGTGGCAGACGAGCAGACTGATCGCTTGATGGTGAGCGATAGCCGCCGCCCTTAGACACCTGCAACACCAGTAGAGTCACAAGTGCGCTGCCAAACTTTAATTCCCTTTCCCGCAATTGGGCCTCCGGTACCCTCACACACTCGACGAAACACAGCGCAGGCGCTGCTTCACGCCGGTTTTCTGTGACAGTAGTATCCAAAACTGACAAATTCTTCAATTGACTCTCATGTCACTGTAACACACATTAGGTTGAATATCTATGGAGGAAATTTGACAGGTTGTGGCTGATGTGTGGCGACTGTACCTAATAATAATTAGTATCCCCAATAATCGCTTACCCATAGATGATCGGTCAAGTCATCTGCTACACCTTTCAAAAAAAAAATTGTGAAAAAATCTCTATGTTCCGTTCTTCAAACGGATATTTTTTTCTCATTTTTTTTCCGTTACATAATAATGTAGGTACTTAGGTACTGTACTCCTTCCTAATGTATAGGAAGGAACTCGTAAATTATTTCAAGTAAGAAATTAAAACTGGATAGTCAACAATGGATGTGGTCTGAACAATACAATGTGATTAGCGTTTTATCTGTAGGTTTATCACTCTACGCATTTTGAGGCCAGTCTAATGAAAAAACCGGTTAAAACACTTCATTTAAGCTAACCACTGCGATAGATGATCTAAGCATTGTATCTACCGGCACATTTTCCACGGATATCTACCTACATCCACTGATTATTACACTACATTCATACTACATTCACTAGCTTCCGCCCGCAACTTCGTCCGCACGTAGCGTAAGCTCTCTCAATTGGGAAATATCCCCCGGTTTTGAAACATACTTCATTGGTGCTCGGCTCCTTTTGATCTTAGCGTTATAGCACAAAATAAAGACTTTGACACAAAAGACTGACTCAGCCTTGATTTTGAATTTAGAAGAGTTCGTCGACATATGCTAGGGTTGTTGCCCGGCATGAGAACATAAGCGCGCGGCCTCTACCATAGACCTCGACAATTTGACAATCTTATATCATAAGTTAGGATTAATGTGGTCGAAAAGGCGTATTCGCCGGTTAGTGCGCATGCGTGAGTACATGACATGTTTTTAGCTCTTAGTAGGCAATCTGCTTTCTGTGTCCTTTATATTTTGTGCTAGTAGTTCCTGAGATTAGCGCGTTTTGCAAACAATCAAACAAACTCTTCTTTTAATATTTTTAATATTAGTATAGATTATTATAATTCATTCCGAATTACTTTTTAGACGAAGAAACTATTGATCCGTCTTAAAATCATCATCATCATCATCATTTCAGCCAATAGACGTCCGCTGCTGGACATAGGCCTCTCCCAAAGTTCTCCACACAGATCGGTCCTGTGCCACCCGCATCCAATGGACTCCCGCGACCTTCACCAGATCGTCGGTCCACCTGGTGGGAGGCCTGCCACGGCTGCGAACTCCTGCGCGTGGCCTCCACTCAAGGACCTTTCCACCCCAACGGCCCAACGTCTTAAAATAAACCAGACTAATAAAATTGGATACAAGTTGTACTTTTCATAAGTCTCAGATTATAAATAATTAAACTTACATTCAACTTTTGTTGTGTAAAGCCACCTACGCTTTGATATTTTAATCTAAGCAAAATAGTTCTATAATTTCTAAAGTAATTCAGGCATATTTTGGATAACGACTTAAGTAAATAAATTTAGTTAAGAAAAGATTAACTTAACGAGTTTTCAACATGTGGTTCAAAACTCTGATAGTGGTTTCAGTCTGAAACGATGCGTAGGAAAATACGCTAATCTAAAACTTTCAGATTTTTCTATGTACAGGGTGGTCTAACTAATTCAATATGCCAATGAAAAAAAAGTTATGAATTTTTTAAGCCTCGCTGGCAGAATACTTAAAAAAAACCTTTAAAAAATTATAACTCGAAAACTACAAAAAATCGCTGAACATACATGGGGTATTTTTGGATACCCCCAGGTGTGAGGAATCTAAAAAAAATTTATTGACGTCACTAAAAAACCACCCTGTATAAGCGCATCATCAAACACGCGTTTACTTCGTGTTCATATAAACCGAGAAACACCTAATTGCCATGACGTTTCCGACTGACAACCGCTGGTGTATACGAGTTCTGGAGGAGACCACGTCTCCAAACGTAATGTAAGACGCCCTCAGGTCAGATGGAGTGACGATCTGCGCAAAATGGCTTGCAAGAGCTGGATGCGAGTAGCGAAAATTTGATCGGAGTGGCAAGTTTTAGGAAAGACCTGCCTGTGTCCAGCAGTGGACTGCGAAAGGGTTATGATGACGTTTCCATAGCAACGTTTTTCTGTTTACGATACGGGTTAAGAAGCGCGTCAACACTCGTACCTATGACTGCCAAAACGCTCTTTAAAAATCCCGCGTTTAAAACGCTAACTCTTATTTCGACATTTTAGTCAAGTCAATGAACTTAAATATATGTACTTTTTTTCACTGATCAGCTTTTTCTTCCTCTGATAAAAAAAACATGAATGATGCGAAGGAAACGGGAATAAGACCAAAAAAAAGTTAATCAAAAGGTTTGTTCATATTTTTTATTCTGATGTTTGCACTCAAACATTCACAAGGATTGTGCATAAAAATAACACATCGCCTTCATTTGCCTTTTTATCTTCAAAGTCCATGTATTTTTGATTTGTTTCGTGATTTCCTTCCTCCTTTGATTTGCTTTTTCTACTTTTCAATGTTTGTTGTCACAGTCAAAAACACAAAGCCACTGTCAAATGCAAATCAAAGCACACAGATCATCTGTCAAATCCGCTAGATGTCATACTGATGTCCTAGACGATGAACGGATTTTAATGAAATTTGGTATAGGTACAGGATATTGTACCTATACCAAATTTCATTCAAATCCGCTCAGTAGTTTTGGCGTGAAAGAGTAACAGACATACAGAGTTACTTTAGGGTATCGAATTTTGTGTAATAATAATAATAATAAACTTTTTATTTGCCAGAAACACAGTTTACAGATCCCTCTGGGTTAAGGTTGGCCGAAATTGAAAATTCAACGGCACTCGCTATAGTGCAAGTCGTGCTATGAATACTAATGACAAGTGCAATAGTTAAGGCCAGACATTCATGTGTCATGGTAAAAGTAAATGAACAATCATGTCCTCTTTAGTCGTTATTTCGGCCAGTCTGAATAATCTGCCATCGACCAAGGACATATTGCACAAGTGTGTGCAAACACGAATGCACTCTCTATTCCGTTACCCTCATAATTATTGCGATGGGACACCAGAGTGGCACGACCGATGAGAGACCGGGAGCTGGAGCAACGTTGCCCACCAACATCCAGACTTCGGATGAGAGTTTTAAACAGAGAAACTCGGGTATGACTACGAATTTTGGTCTGACTTGAGCAAACCCTGAAAGCACATCTTAACCACTGCGACATCGAGGCAGTCAAAAGGAAAATGTATTCACATTTTCCTGTAATAATAGGAATAAGCATTGGTACATAGTCTTAATTTCTTTAGTACCAATTGTTCTAGTACAATGTATACATTTTTCATTACACATTTTTACTTAGTGTGAAATGGCTTACCTAAAGCTACTAAAACATTAGCAGTTAGAAAAAACTTATTCATCACACCCCTGGGGATATGTACAGGAAAATGTTATACTATGAGAAATAGGTAAGATTTTACGAAGGCAAAAATTTTGACAGAGCAACGACCTGGTGAAATCAATACTATTTAGAAACAAACAGAATTTTGTATTTTGGACTTAAGAGACTGATTCCGCGATACAGGGAATCATAGTGCGGGAATCAGCACCTTTGTTATATTGTTAGGTACACAGAGAGCGACACCTCCACTCAAGGAAAAAATTAAAGCACAAATACAACTAAGCACACACCACACAATTTAGATTAATATTTTCAATTATGTAAGCACACGGGGAGCAACATAGCAATTTTATTATAATTTTAGTTTAGAAGCAAAACAAAGGCATATATTACAATTTTAAAATAAATAGTTTTAAAAGTTTTTTATGACTATAAACGATGCAGACTATAGACAAATATAGATTTGATATTTAACAAACTGTTTTAAAATAGCCCAGACCGAATATTTTTATTGCTCTGGATTTTCAAAACTGCTGTACATCGTAACTTGTTCTACACAAAGTCACGATCGAAACAAAGTAATATAAAAAGAGAAAACCCTATTTTAAATGGAAAGGCTGACTACAACCAAATAGATTTATTCGCATACAGGCACATAGTTACAGTGTTTAGGAAATCAGTGCTTTGAAATTTAGTCTGATCGGGTGATAATCCACAGGGTGTATTGTACCGCTATCTTTAAAAGAGACAAAGCGAAAGTTTCGATAGCGAGGATAGTATTTCATGATATTTCAAACTCATGGTAAGGCTACTGATCTTACATCAAAGCGAGCTAAACGTCATGTTGGAAACCCCCACCTGTGCGCGCTCGTTTCGCTTACCGCAAATGCGCTCGAAAAGTACACTCGACCATCAGCTTGTACTCGTACGTACAGCCACGAGCATAAAGGTAATATCTTTAGATACTACTTAAATCATCTCACCATCATCATTTCAGCCAATAGACGTCCACTGCTGGACATAGGCCTCCCCCAAAGTTCTCCACACAGATCGATCCTGCGCCACCCGCATCCAAGGGACTTCCGCGACCTTCACTAGATCGTCGGTCCACCTAGTGGGGGGCCTGCCACGGCGGCGGCCTCCTGCACGCGGCCTCCACTCTAGGACTTTTTTACCCCAACGGCCGTCGGTTCTCCTCGCAATGTGCCCTGCTTAAATCATCTGCTGAGATGCAAAGGACTACTAAGTATATAGTTCTAGCACCAAGGATACCTACATACATTACATTTGGAATATGTTATGCCATGTGTAAAGTAATAGTAAAGTCAGGTTTTTCGAAAAGTAAGGTAGAGATAAAAATTTGTGACGCTTAGCCGATCAAAGCGTTTACTGTACAGGTTGCGCATTCTCGTGGGATCAACATGGATTTCGGATTCGACATTTATAAGGAGGAATGAATTGAATCTCTTATTCCGATCGTATGTCGAGTGCTCGATAATTTAAAGGTAAAAAATGGATAGTGAGTGGTTGCCCATTCCCTTACCGACCGAATATTATGATGGCCACTTTGATCGAGCTTTGGCTACTCGCATCCAGCTCCTGTCAGCCCACTTACGCAGATCGTCACTATATCTGGCCTGAGGCTATCCATTTGCGAAAGTGGTGAGCATTTGGAGAGGCCTATGTCCAGAAGTCGACAGCAACAGGCTGATGATGATGATTATTATAGAGCGGTTTTTATTAGTAAAGACGAACTTATCCACTGTATCCGATAGTGGGCGTACAATAAAATCTATTTGTTTGTTTTCTGTTTGGCAATGACAAAACGCGCGGCTATCACGAGGCTCTCATAGCCCATTACGAAACAGAATTCAGGACTCGTTCACATGGCGTTGAACGTGTCTATTACTTAAATGAAAGTGTTTATTATTAGACAAAAATTGGTTAACTGTCTATATCAGAGTTTGGATTCTCCTATTGCGATCGGCGAATGCCGCCGAGGGCAAAAGTTAGCGAGCAATGTGCGCGTCATAATTTTATAGTGTACCCAATTTTTTTTTGCTCTCAATATTTATTATTTATTTATTATAATATAAGTGTATTATACAGGGTGTATCTGTGAACATTTACATCCTTTTATCGACGTTTTCTATCAACCATTCTGAACAATATTTATCCAACAACTTTTCGAAATTCATCGCAAAAATTTTGAAAAGTCACGTGACTGATTTCGTATGGAAAGTTTTTTATGGGAATTTTCAAAAGTCGTAGCCCTAACTAGACCGCGGTATAGCGTTCCGCTAATGCCGCCGAGGGCAAAAGACAGCGCGGCATTTATGTTTCATCATCAGCAACCCACACTCGTCCACTGCACGCCATCGCTCCCGATTTTCGGCCACTCTCATCCAGCCCACACCAGCCTTCGAATGTCATCATCCCACCTTGTCGCAGGGCGTCCAACACTACGCTTACCGAGTCGCGGCATTTCTGTTAACAAGGTATTTATCTAGCTATTGTACTGTGACAATATTCTTTTGCTCTCAATATTATTAAATAAAGTGTCGGTGACCAAATGTGACCCTCGAGCACAAAAAAAGCCATAAATTATTTAAATTAAAACGGCGGGGCAACTTCGTATAGAATACGATTTTGTAAGAAATAATTTCGTTGCTTGTTTTCTTACTTATTTTGTTTTTATTGTTTAGAAATGTAATACAAATACTGGAAGTAGGTTTTTTATGTCCTGTTTACTGATGGCTCACTATTTAGACATGTATCTAATTGTATTGATCAACGCATGCAAAAATGATAAGTACGGTAACCACAAATCATCTTCCAATTAAAATATCATGCACGTAGTGTCAGCCCTCACTTCGTTTCAGTACTTTAGTTCCACTGTCTACCACTAGATGGAGCTGGGCAGTGATTGCATCGCCCTAGTGTTTGTGCTTATCGGTTTGTACATAAGGTTTGTCGATGTGTGATTAAATAAATAGTATAGGATAGATAGATAGATAGATAAAAATTGTTAATTTATTGCAGCAAAAGATATAGAAGATAACACATAATTTCCGAGTAAATATTATATGTACAACAGCTGACTCTTCTTCCGCTTATTAATTCTTGATTAACCTGCCTGTTACAAAGGTTTTACTCTAGAGGGTTTCTGGTTTCGGTCTTAAAACGATAAAGACATAACGGTGAATACCTTCTAGTGCAGGAATTTCAATCCGACGGACAAGTGTCCTTGAATTAAAAGAATCTGAAGGTAACGGAAGTTGAGCAAAGGAAGTGGTTGAAAAAAATCCACATTCTAATCTAATTTTAAAAATGCGAAAGTAACTCTGTCTGTCTGTCTGTTACTCTTTCACGCCAAAACTACTGAACGGATTTGAATGAAATTGGAATATAGATGGACCCTGAGAAAGGACATAGACTAATGTACTTTTTATTGCGTAAAGGGGATTGTAAGGGTTAAAAGGGGGGTGAATATTATTAAATAATTAAAAATGCTACCTAAAGATACTATTCCACGCGGACGAAGTCGCGGGTACCAGCAAGTGAATACTAAAATTATTTACCTAATGTCAGACTTGGTTATTTGATCGATCCATCAAGCAAGAAACAACTACTGCCTAAAGATAATTAACATGACAAAAGGCTTTGTTTAATTTTTAAACATGAACACATATTTATTCAAAACTTTCTGTTCACAACGAATTAATTCCAAGGTAATTTATTGGATCGACATTTGTTTATTGACAAGACTCAATGACGTCATAATATTATCTTTTCGATTATTCTTTCACCTGTGTCGCTTTTTTTTAATTGCATTTTAATTATAAAGGTTACATATTTTGAGGAGCGGTTTAGCCTACAGTATTTCCTAACAGTGTGACTTAGGTACCTGATATATTGAAAAAAAAAAATAAGTGACCACCGCCGCACATTAGCTACACAAGAAAGATTGCGAAAGAGTTACCGGCCTTTTATTACTAAAAAAGCCTCTTCTCTTAAATCTTTAAGAAAGAGCCGAATGTCGTACCGGTTTGGAAATACTGCGGGAAGTTGATTACACAATGAAGGAGGTCCATAGAAAATATCGAGTAAAGCGCACGGAAAAAGAGTTATACCTTTAGATATATTTCTCAATAGAGTAAACCAACATATTGGTTACCTATCAATATCTTTTATCAATTATTGACTCACGACTGCGGTTAGAATCGCTAGAACAGGTTACCAATCGCATGTTTTGCGGTAAAAATTATTATTTACATTGCGGATGTAATCATACTATTGTCATCACTACGAATACGTCACAATGGAGTAATGGAGCATTCTCCTCGTAACGTAATAAAGTACTTTAAGAATAACGTTTACTGCAAATTGGTGTAAAAGCCAACAATAAGTTATTATAAAATAAAGGTAGATTTATGTGCTCGGTAATCGGTTATCTTTATAGAATAAGGCTGCCTGTCCAGAAGTGACGCATGGCGGAGCGGAGTGAAATCAGCTAATAATAATGGTTATTTTTTTTTTTTTTTTTTTTATGTGATAGGTAGCAGACGAGCAGGCGGATCACCCGATGGTAAGCAATTGCCGCCGCTCATTGGACACTTGCAACACCAGTGGAGTTACAAGTGCGCTGCCAACCTTTTATCCCCTTCCCCCCGGTGGGCCTCCGGTACCCTCACTCACTCGGCGAAACACAGCACAGGGGCTGCTTCACGCCGGTTTTCTGTGAGGCAGTGGTATCACCTCCGGTCGAGCCGGTATAAAAATGGTATAAAAACTTCGCTACTTGACAAACAAACTTCTTCTATGTGTGAATTTCACCTCCGTTTCAGTGAACAGCTTAACAATATACAAGAAGAACAATGTCCTTCGGTTAGTAGGCGCTACCAAAAACGAAATGCACATTAACCACCTACTACCAAACGGGTTAGGGGACAACTCCCCCGAAAAAAACTCGAAATTCTCGAGCGAGTTGTCCCATAACCCTACCAAACACCACTATGAACTAGACATCTTTAAGGCAAGAGTGAACAAGCATCTTCTAAGCAAACGCATTTCGTCCTAGACCTCATCGTCACTTTCCATCAGGCACTATTTGTAGTCAAGCGTTAACCTATAGTTTCTTCTCCTTAGTCCGTGACCTATAGTAACTACAATAAAATCCAAAGAGATATGACACCTTGGCTACTGCGTCATTGATACAATAAAATGGAGATCATTTTTACTCTCAACCAGTTCACTTTTTGCTCTGCTCTGGTGGATCGGTATTTATTCAGCAATTTCCCATTTCAATTTCAACGCTTCCATTTCATTGTTATGGAAAATTGAGAATTTATCCATCTGCATACCGTATTGTACGGTTGCCTTTCAAGATTTAATGTCATGTTCCAGTAACTATCAATAAAACGATAGCATGAGCGAGACAAAGATTTAAATGTTTGGAGCGAGACATGTGTGTAACCTTTTCTAGGTTAATATACATATTTGACAAGTAACACTAGCGTATCCAACTGAATATTACAATGGGGTTTATATACTTAAGAGCTGAGAAAGATGTCTCATGAATTTTATAAAAGTGGAGGAATTTCTTTGGCAACTACCTATTTCACACACACACACATTTGTGTTTGATATGTAGGTATATTCGGGGGCCCAATTGGGGGAAAGGGGGTTAAAAAGGTTGGTGCTGGTGTTGCAGGCGGAAGCAATAGTTTACCATCAGCTGATACGTCCAACTTTCAAAGGTTTCGTAATTTCCCAGATACCAGGATGCGGTACAGAAGTCCTCTTATTAGGGTTCCGTAGATCTTCATGGAACCCTTGTAGTTTCGCCATGTCCTTCTGTCTGTAAGCAGACGAGCTCAGAGATTCCTAGTCTTCTGGTTCTAGAAAGCTGTACTTTGGCAGGGATTTGCGTAAATATAACGCCAACAAAGTGATAGAATACAATGTTGAAATATTTTTAGGGTAGCTCCCACATGCCCAAATACTCTTACCAGTAACTTATATTTCTTATATTTCGCGTAACCATTCACAGTGAGATATTGTTTTATTACGTTTATTTCTGCGAAACGGCCTTGTTTTAGCCTCAGTCTCTCGATATGCAAATCTTTAAAATATATTATATTTATTTATATAGTTACTAGTCTGCGAGCCAAATATAATTTGTGCTACAATTTCGTCTCAACTGGTTTTGAGATCAACGGCTTCTAGCCTGACTATTGTGATTTGGCCTTCGGAGGAACACCCACGATACTTTAGTTTTTAGGGTTCCGTAGCCAAATAGCAAAAAAACGGAACCCTCAATATCGTCGTGTCTGTCTTTCTATCCATCCGTATGTCAAAGCCATTTTGTGAACCGCATTAAGATTTTCATACAGAAATAAAAAAGAAAAAACTTTTCGTTTTTTCATCATTTCAACGTTTTTGTATCCAATCCAACAAATCAAGACATCAAAACTGAACAAATGTGTGCTCCCCACCCCATTTCTAATTTCTATAAGATGATAATTAAAATGTATAATATGATGTTTAATACCATAAAAACTACCAACGAGAAACATCTAGTAAATAGTTTATTTTGTCACATAAGTACCTATAGTAAACCAATATGTTGAAAAAATATTTAGGTTTAACTCAATCCAACTAATATTATAAACGTGAAAGTTTCTAAGTATGGATGGATGGATGTTTGCTCCTCTTTCACGCAAAAACTATCGATTTTAATAAATTTTAATATTTAGCTATATTTAGCCTATAATATCAGAATAACACGTAGGCTACAATTTATAAAAATATATTGTGTGGATTGTACAAAATCCACGCGTACCAAGGCGCGGGCGGCCGGTAGTATGATAATAAGTACAGACAGCTGCACATCAGGTTACTACAATCTGTCAAATTTCTTCAATCGAACCTCACCTTTATGTCAAAAGTGTTTGGTTCAATATCAACTGAGGAAATTTGACAGATTGTAGTAACCTGATGTGCGGCTGTCCGTACCTACTTCCCTCTACAGAACCTACTACTCTACCTTCGTGGGCGAATCCGAAACGCACTTGGCCGGATTTTTTCGTACTTTTTACTGCGTGTATGATCTAATGTGAAAACGGTTTTCATACCGGTTATTGCTATTGAATATTAGTATGTATGTACCTATTATGTCAGTGATGATATGATGTTAAGAAACAAGACCAAATACCTTCGTGGTGTACTTTGGAGTTCAAATTAAAATGTCACAATTGTACTAGATTATACTAACGCGGCAATATTTCCTGACGGCTATGACAGGCACCGAGCGTAGGTACTCCTATATAAAAGGCCGGCAACGTATCAGCGACCTCTCTATTTTTATGTGCTAAGTAGCAGCTTTTTTTATGTAATTAGATAGAGAACCAGAGTCACCGACATAGCCCACCGAATCAGCAAACTGAAGTGGCAGTGGGCTGGTCACATTAGCCGCAGAACTGACAACCGTTGGAGCTATAAAGTCCTTGAGTGGAGACCGCGACTCGGTAAACGTAGTGTGGACGCCCTGCTACAAGATGGGATGACGACATTCGAAGGCTGGCTGGAGTGAGCTGGATGAGAGTGGCCGAAAATCGGGAGCGGTGGCGTGCATTGGGGGAGACCTATGTCCAGCAGTGGACGAGCGTGGGTTGCTGATGATGAAGTAGCAGACGAGTTTGCTGCCGCCCATGGACACTTGCAACACCAGTGGAGTTACAAGTGCACTGCCAACCTTTTATCCCCTTCCCCTCTACTACCCTCACTCACTCGGCGAAACACAGCACAGGGGCTGCTTCACGTCGGTTTTGTGAGGCAGTGGTATCACTCCGGTCGAGCCGGCCCATTCATGCCGAAGCGTGGCTCTCCCACAGTTAAAATCTCTGATCTTTTGTTCATTGGCGACTGTGAATTCCCACTTGAGACCGGCAGCTTGCCTACATCAGTGACTCCAGTTTTGGCACGTATTATATAGATAGAGTTTCGTATTCTGTCCACTCTCTTCACACCAAGAATACTTCGCTCCATAGCCCTTTATAGTATACTATCGATCGTATATGAATAAAAGTATAGATACCTAATCCGTGCACCCAATGCACTAGCTTTATTGTCTATTAACCTACTTTTATCGTTGCATTATTCAGTAGCACCCGATCCGAACTAAATTTACGCCACATTTATATTGGAAAATGCCCGCATTCTATTCCTATTACTTAGGAAAATGTTTGCATTGACACTTCTATTCGTATCGCTTCTTGGAACATAAATGTAAACCCTAAATAAGTGCAGTATGAATTCGTTTAATGTGTCGTAGCCAATGAAGACTACATTCACCAAAAAGCGTTATTTGGCATTTTCGGATTTCAAAACCACTTTACTAATGGATAAGGGTCGAAAATAAAATACTACCTACGTTTTGTTTTCGACCTAGACGGGAATACGGGATATTCGAAATTCAAAATATCTATGTTAGTAAAATTACTCATGACAGCGTTGTTTGGATCAGTTTTTAAACGCTTTATAGATTATATCAATGAATAGCTCCCAATAGATGTATAGAAACTCTTTGTTTAATTTTGGACCATCAGTATTTGTATGAAACTGAATTAAACATTTAAGGAAAGTTCATCATCATCAGCAACCCACGTTCGTCCACTGCTGGACATAGGTCTCCCCTAATGCACGCCACCGCTCCCGATTTTCGGCCACTCTCATCCAGCCCACTCCAGCCAGCCTTCGAATGTCGTCATCCCATTTTGTAGCAGGGCGTCCAACACTACGTTTGCCGAGTCGCGGTTCCACTCAAGGACCTTATGGCTCCAACGGTTTGTCAGTCTGCGGCTAATTGTGACCAGCCCACTGCCACTTCAGTTTGCTAATTCGGTGGGCTATGTCGGTGACTCTGGTTCTCTGTCGGATTACATCATTTCTGATGCGGTCCTTCAAAGATACTCCGAGCATAGCCCTTTCCATAGCTCTTTGAGCGACTTTGAACCGCTGGATTAGTCCAGCCGTGAGTGTCCACGTCTCGGCACCGTAAGTCATGACCGGAAGGACGCACTGGTCGAAGACTTTCGACTTAAGACTTTGAGGGATGGGTGACGAGAAGACTTGACGAAGCCTACCAAATGCTGCCCAGCCTAGATGAATTCTTCTATTGGCTTCTCTCTCGAAGTTGTTTTTGCCTAATTGGAGCGTTTGTCCTAGATAGACATATTCCTGGACAACTTCGAGAGGTACTCCATTAACAGCGACCGATCCCGGATCAACGAGCTCGTTGAACATGACCTTGGTTTTATCCAAGGAAAAGTTAAATACTTATTATCATAAATGAAGAGCAATGGTAGCTCAGTAGATAAGACTCGCCTTACCTATCGAATCGTGCATGAGATGCATAAATAAGCCGGCCCATTTATGCCCAAGGGTGGATCTCCCACGGTCATATTATGTAGGTATTAATGTGGTTTTATCGAAAAATTAATATGCTTGCTGATGATTTAGATGTTTCTTAGCCGAGTTCTAGCCTCCACTGTACCTTGTACTGTAATTGGGATCTGAAACAAAATACACAAATACTGACATTAAATAAAAGAGAAAGCAAAAAAAAAAAGATAAGGGAAAAGAAAACAAAATTATGGTAAACAGACATGCACAATATTGAGACACTATTAATCCATTAATAAACTAAATGTTTGATTTCTGATAAATTTTGTGGTAATATATAGGTAATATACATTTGCATGTTAATGTATGTGACGTCTCAAGGTGGCAGCATCGAAAAGGGTGGAGTATCCAATAGTAGACCAAATCTTTACTGGAAATCAAGTAGATAGGTAGATAGATTAGCTTTTACTGGCCATAAAATATAGGTAGTACAGAAAAATGTAGGTATGCTACCTCTCAAATATGTTTTATTTAAGGTAATTGTTTTCAAACCAGAAGCAACAAACGAGTAAGCGGGTGACCTGTTGCTAAGTAGTCACCGCCGCCCACGAATCATCTGGGAGATCATAGAAGTCGCTGACGCGTTGCCGGCCTTGTAGAAAGGAGTATGGTCTTCACTAGGTCATCGCTAAGCGTTTTCTTGGTAGGTTTTAGGAATTCAATAACAATTAAATTCAAAACAAAATGATGCATGAGACTTTTGCTTACTCATACTTTAGGTGACGCTGGCCCGTCAGTGTTAGGTATTCGGTTATTCCCTTATTTTGATGACGATACCTGACTATTCAGATGACACGCCAACAAATTTATGAATATTGCGAGTGAGCTAAATTACCTTATCTCTCGGTGAAGGAAAACTGTAACGTTACAAGGACAAAAGTATCATTTGTTTTGTTGTACGTAGTATTCATTCTACTTACCGCATAACTACTTAACTACTTTTACTTATTGCTACTTTGCATTAAAATTTGTTGTTTTTATCATTTACTTTAAAGTTACAGTATAATTTGTACGGTAAACGTTTACAATCCTTAAACCATGTCTTCTACTAATCATTCTGAACAACATGTTTTCGACTTCCACATATACAAAATGACCAAGTCACATGGCCGAGTTTGCATTAGAATTTTGATTTTATTTTGAAAAACCGCAGAACAAGTTGTTCAGCACGCTTGGTAGAAGACGTGTTTTTTTTCTCTTTATTCAAGACTAGTGGCCCGCCCTCACTTCGCTTCGGGGCCGTAATTCATAAATGAGCCAATAGATGGCGCTGTGTCCAATTACATCGCGCAAGCGTTTCGTGTTTTCGGTTTACCAATAAGCCTTGTCATTGTCATGTTTGGTCAAAACCTGATTAAGTGACACATTTATTAAATAACTAAATCGTACTACTATTTGATTAAGGCGGCGTTACAAGGATGTTAATGTGATACAACTTGTAGACTTATAGGTATACCTATATGCAATTCCGGTTTGGTCACAGATTATTAGTAGTGGTGACAAGGTGACCTTAATGTCAAGTGAGTTCTTAAATAAAGATACATTCTTAAATTATTTTTTAATACATTCATCTTTTATTAAGAGAATAATATCTTAAAGGCAAAAGAGTTCAGACCACGTTCAAACTTCTTATAACAAGTTAAAGTTTTTTATGAAGTCACTTAGTATCTTATAACAGTTAAAAAGGAAACATGGTTCTCTCCGGAGTTCCCCTGTCTCATCTCTTTACTAAATATCCAGTTAAAGTTATAAATGTCCATAAACGAACTAGCTTTTTCACACAAAGTGTTGTTGAATTGTCTTTCCTTCCTCATTCAGAGTTTAAGTACTGTCGACTCCAAAAATATGTATACACTTTGGGACCTTGTCACAATACATATGTATAAGAACGACATCTATTTTCTTATACATATGAATTGTGACAAGGTCCTAAAGTGTATACATATTTTTGGAGTTGACGTACCTATGGTTTGAAACTTTGCAAAATATAAAAGTTGGGAAAAGTTTGAATGGCGTGATGGTTTATTTAGTAATAACCCTGCCTCATATGTCAAAGGTCCTCTTGATCGACTTAAATTCTTAAATTAGACTATATTTTATACCATTGGGAGAGCCACGCTTTGACAAGAATGGGCCGGCTCGACCGGAGTAATACCATACACGAGACACGGAGTAATACTCATAAAACCGGCGTGAAGCAATGCATGCGCTGTTGCGCTGTGTGAGTGAGGGTACCGGAGGTCCAATGCAGAAGAAGGGGGTTTAAAAGGTAAGCAGTGGACTTGTGACACCACCCTGCAAGGGGATCAAGATACAGGCTAATAATAATGATGATGATGATGACAAATATAATCAAAGTTAAATATTCTTTATACGTATAGGCTTGTACACAGCACTTACAAATCGTCATACATAAAGATTTTTTTTTAACTATTTTAATATAAAGTATATATGTAATTTAAATGAAATTAAATATATATCTTGATACATAAGATATACTAAAAAATTAATAGACATAATGCTATTCTACCACCGGTATCGGAAAGTTGATTCTGACGAGAAGATCCGGAAAGAAACTCGCCAGTTACTCTTTTTAATCGCCAAAATGTTTATTACAATGTTTTCCTCATACCACTTCCTACAATCCAATACTTAAGATGAAGAAAATTGTTAAAAGCTAAGAATGAGGTAAACCCGCGAACCTCAGTCTGGTGGAATAGTTTAGCTGCGGCAGTATTTCCTGACGGCTATGACTTAGGGACCTTCAAGAAACGAGCGTACTCCTTCTTAAAAGGCCGGCAACGCATCAGCGACCTCAGATGTTCATGGGCGGCGGTGATTACTTACCAGCAGGTGACCCGCTTGCTCGTTTGCCGCCTCTAGTATAAAAAAAACCGGAGCAGACCAGTCCCCAGAGGCGGCACCTGTACACAAGTTTGCCGTATGGGTCAGCCATCATTTCACTCAACCATATCAGAGGGAATGTAATGACCCGCCACATAGCGCCACCACCTCAGGAACATTTGAGCGAGCATGACCATTCCAATTCTCCTCATAAGTTACAAAGAAATAGTAATGTACATAATTATATACTAATAAACTGTAGGACTGTAACTGTATTGGTTTTGGGAATGGGTCGGTTTATTAGTTCATGCTCTTCCTAACGCATTGTCTAAACAATATACGTGATTCAGCGTAAGTCAATTGCAAAAGCAGCCAACTGATACCAATTTCAGTAAAGCTTAATCAACTATGTACTTGTGCTGTCGATTCCAGTAATTTCGTATCAATTGTTATATACCAAGAAATTTCAAAGCTATTGCAATAGATCGAGATTATTGGAAAAGGCTCAGTATCATAAGTAAAAATAAACAATGGTTTACATTTTGTTTTATGAAACGAAAAACGTTCCATTGTTTAACATTCATAAAAGCATTTAGTTTTGTTGAATACGAAGCTAAAAAAAAGCCGTTAAAATCGGGGGGCTTGGGGAAAATTTGTCCCAAAAAATCTCGTCCCACAATTTCAAGATTTTTTGTTGGACTGTTCTAGCCTAACGTCACCAATATTTTTTTGTTTTGTAGAGTTTTGTACTATTATCACAATAAAAATATTGATTAGGTTAGGTTAGAACAGTGACCAGCAAAAAAATCTTGAAATTAAGGGGCAATTTTTTTTGGGACGAATTGCCACCTAATCCACATCGGGTGCTCATCTTGATTGAATTTGGCCGCCAAACTAAATAATTAGCACACCATAATAAAATAAATAATAAATCCTTCGGCTACGGCTACGGCGACTTATCTTAAAGATCAGCCATGTACGCAGGATATATTAGTGCTCAAGTGTATGCGCAAACACAGGTGCACTCTCTATTCTTTTACCCTCTTTATTCGATGACACCAGTGTGACACGACCGAAGAGATATTGGGCGCAGGACCAACGGCATAACGTGTTTTCCGAGGCACGAGGGTTCCTAAAAAGAAAAATAACGCTGGTTCGGAATTCAGGTTTCTACTGGGAAGACACAAGAGCGCAAGTACACGGTGGGATGAGACTGCTGACTTAATCATCGCATGCGCACAGTTAAAACCACTCCTGTATACAGGCCCTTAGTTTTAAAGGCTAATTAACTATCTTACACGCTTTAAGTGTCTCAGTTACCTTCGCGTCGTTTACTCCATAAGTGGCGGTGGCGGGCTGCGCACGAGTTGCAGGGCGCGCTAACTCGCTTAATCGTGCGCAGATAACAGATGCCTCTCGAGATAACAGAACTACCGGTGATAGTACGTGATAGGACGTTACTCTGACATAAACGTTTAATAATTATAATTAACTAATTGGACATGAAAATTGTGTGTGAAGTGTGTGCTTGAAGATTGTTTTTTTTTTAGTTTTAGTGGAGGTAAAATTTGTGTTAGTGATTTTTTTTATTAAGTATATAGGGTTTTTTTTTCAGATAAGTACAAGCTACACATCAGGTTAACTATTTTCTGTCAAATTTCCGGAATTGATATTTAGTCTTATGTTGAGGTAGAGATAGAGATGAGAATCGATTGAAGAAATTTGACAGTTTTGTATAACTTTGATGTGGCTATACGTACGTATGAAAAAAATACCTATCTTTGAAATCCATTACTGAAAGACAACATCAAATATCCAATGCAAGTATTTTGTTATGGGTATAAAATAATAATAAAATAGCGTATTCGATAGTGACCCTGCTTCATATGCTAAGCGTTGTGGGTTCGATCCCCACCCTGGACAAACATTCGTATGATGAACACTTGTGTTTGTGTCTGGGTGTAATATGTATTTATTTATTATACTTAATTGTGTTCCCCCTGTTGTCTGATATCTGTAACACAAGTGCTTAAGCTACTTTGTATAGAGTCAGGTCAATGATGATGTGTTGTGCGAAAAAAAATTAAGGATAGCATCACAAATAGACTTAAAAAACTTAATTATATCGATAGTTATTTGCCAATACCAGCTATCTGACATAGGCTTTTCAAGGAAATTACTTTTTTATATCAATGGTATTAAGGTCTAATTTTATATTATTATTTGTAAGATAGTTGGAATTTGGCAATTAATCATCGATATGAAAATACAACGCCCAAATTCCAAAGGACAAAATACTATAAAGTACAAAATTATAAAGTAACTTACCTTTAGCAAAAATGCGGGGTCAATGAACCTTGAACAAATTTTTAAACATTTTATTTTCCTGTTTTATTACCGGTTCGGTAATCAAGTTAGCTTATCGCAAAAATTAAAATTTACGGAGTTAAATTAAAAACTTTAAGATGTTTTAAATTCTTAACGTAAGTTCATACAAAATAATACTTCTCGAAATGTACACTTTCTACTATTATATCGGACGACCCGTATAGCATAGTGGTTTGGACCGCTGAATCGGCTGAGATGGAGTTTGTTAGGCTTAACCGTGGGAGAGCCACGTTTCGGCATGAATGGGCCGACTCGAGAGTGATACCACGGCCTCACAGAAGACCCGGCGTAAAGCAGCGCCGGTGCTGTTTTACGTCGAGTTAGTCAGGGTACCGGAGGCCCTATTTGAGGGAAAGGGGGTAAAAGGTTGTCAGCGCACTTGCGACTCTACTGGTGTTGCAGGTGTCTATGGGTAATCTCTTACCCTCAGGATCACCTGATGGATCACCATCTGCTCGTCTGCCACCTATCACATAAACACACGGCTGTTAAGGCGGCCAGTTCCTTGAGTGGAAGCCGTGTACAGGAAGTCGCAGCCGTGGCAGGCCTTTTTTTTTTTTTTTTTTGTTCACGCAGAGTGAATGCCGCCTTATGCACACCGGCCGCGGGAGACGACCAGGTAGTGGGGTCTCTCCCTGGATTGGGCCTCTGCTAATCAGAGGCCGTTCAAGGGCATACCCACTAAACACTCTGCGACTTTTCCCGGCAAATCCAGGCTCGGGTGGGAAAGCGGGAAATAGGACGAACCTCATCACGCAGACCCACATGGACAGCAAGGCACGCCAGTACGGCCTCTTTCCGACTCCCGGGGCTTAAAGCCCCAGAGCAGCTCCCACTGCCCTCCGACAAAGCCCCAACCGGGCGGCGCCGCATCGCTGGATGCGATACGGCGTCGCGGGCATGGGCTCCTGCAGAACTCTCCACAAACCACACCCTGCTGGCTGCAGGGCAAGGGGGGGGGAGTGCCTGCAGGCTTCCAAAAAAACTGCCCCACCAGACAGCCCCACGGCCGGCTACGCTGGATTGCGCAGTCGGTCGCTGGGCGGAGAGGTGGGGTTAGCCGGCCTTTGCCACATCCCACCTGGCTGTGGGACGCAGCGCAGACCACAACTAAAGACCCCACAAAAGATGTGGGGGGTGGCGCCCGAAGGCGCCCCACTCGGTGGGCCCACGTCAAGGTGCGCCAAAGTGGAGGAGAATCCTACAGGGCGCCGGACAGGGCCCCGGCCCAGACAGAGCTGGGCCTCAAAGTGCAGCTGTCAGCCGTCGGGTAGCAATGTGGCGATAAGCCAATTGCTACCCGTCGTTGCCCAGGGACACCAGGACCCCTCCGGTAGCAGTTCCAAACAGAAAGAAAATACTACCGGGGAGGCCACACGAGGAGGTCGCCGCACCGTAGTCCCCAGCCGTGGCAGGCCTCCCACAAGGTGGACCAACCATCTAGTGAGGGTCACGGGAGACTCTTGGATGCGAGTGGCACAGGACCTATCTGTATGGAGAATATTGGGGGAGGCATGTATCCAGCAGTGGACCTCTATTGGTTGAAATGATGATGGTGATGATGACATTGTGCATTGTATTGCGTCACGCAGTTAAGTACGTTTATGTGGTTAAAAATTTACGTCGCGTTAAAATCTGATTTAAGCGTGTCGGCTTTGAAAAAATTTTGTTATGTAATTAAAATAAATATAGTATTTTTTATATCTATGGCTTATAAATTTTGTAACTACGGTTGCTATAAACACTACACAATATCTGTTTTATCAACAAACATTTGTCTTGGTGCGGGAATCGAACCCGCGTCCCTTGCGTCTCAACCGGCTCTCAAACCACTACGCCATACGGTGTTTTGAATCAGTCACGCCTATTAACCAGTTCAATTCAATTAATGTAATTCTAATATAATAAAACTAAATATAGAGCATTATTAGAAAGTAAATAAACATGTAATTGCAAATACCATTGACCTGTATATTTTAATACTACAATAGACTTTTATTACTCAACATAAATAGTGTGAAAGAAATACCTTGACAATGTTATAAACGGTTGTGATAAGCTCAGAATATTTTCCCTGAAATGAACGCAAACATGGTTTCAACAAATACAATTTGCTGAGAAAAATGCTACAATATCAGTCTTCTTGATTGTCTGTCCGGATAGCGTATTTGGTAGTGCCTCATACGCCAAAGGTCGTGGATTCCATCCCCACCCTGAACAAATACGCACACACACGTACGCACGCGCACGTGCAAATTGTGGAATGACCTTCCGTGGAACGTGCAAGTTGCGGTATTCCTGATCGCTATGACATGTCCTTTTTTAAACGAGGTTTGAAAAGAGTACCTACTTCTTTCACGGTAGGCAGCGGCATGACTGTGCCTCGGCATTGTTGTTGTCTATGAGCGGCGGTTACCATTTACCGTCAAATGGGCCGCATGCTCGTCTGCCTATTTCAGCAATAAAAAAAAAACATTTATGCGATGAACACTTGTTTTTCCTCAGTGTCTGGGTGTTATTGTTGGATAAATAATTTTATAAAGTAGTTATTAAGTATCTTCGAAATCTAGCGAAGTTTAATTGAAATATTGCCTTATCCTATCAGTCATATTATATCTATTTAAGTATTATATTCATTGCGATCCTCTGTTGTCTGATATCTGTAACACAAGTATTTGAGCTACTTAGTACGGAGTAAGGTCAATGTATGAGATGCTGTGTGAATTTTAATTATTTATCTTCTGCTACATTCAATTCCGTCTTTGCCATAAGGGCACGGGGCCCGTGCCCAGGAGACCTTTTGAATTTTCGCTTCGTCCAAAAAAACCACTCGTTTTGCAAGTCACGTCGTCTCGTGAGTCGCATGATCATAATTTTCCCTATTTTTGAAATCACTCGCTTAGTGTGTCGCCAATCTTGTCAAAGTATAGTCCTTTCACGAAAAGAGTCCCCCGGATTTTGATGAACTAAAATGACATGGCAGTCTACGTAATGAGTGGGAAAGAGATAGAAAGCCTATTTGTATGACAAGTGGCGCCGCTCCCAGGGGACTTTTTTCGTAAAATGGACTTTATAGTGTTAACTCGTTAATATTGACGTAAATGCGACCACTCGCCTAGCGGAAACGAGTGGTTTACACCACTCGTTGCAAATCGCTCGTTTTCGAATGATTCAAAAATGCGGATGTCAAAAATCATGCGAGTCACACATTTTTTAGTGAGACGACAATTCAAAAATAGGTCTACAGGGCCCCCATTATCAAGGGGGCCACGAAGGACCTACAATTTACCTCACACATTTATTCTCAAAAAATTATTATCGAATACATTACTTTTTTTCACTTTCCAAAAGGGCCTCCAATTTTTGTGTGCCCAAGGGCCCCGGCCTAGTTTAAGACGGCCCTGGCTACATTGGGTTAATAACTATAGCATCCACAGACCAAGCCCGCTCAATAGGTATGATAATATTTTTGCAACTTAAACCTCTCTCTAATCTTAGGCCGTGGGAGAGACACGCTTCGGCGTGAATGGGCCAGCTCGACCGGAGTGATACCACGGCCTAACAGAAGACCGGCGTGAAGTAGCGCCTACACTGGGTTTCGGCGAGTGAGTGAGGGCACCCTAGGTTCGGAAAGGGGGTTAAAGGTTGGCAAAAATCTCAGAAAAACTCATAGTCAGGTCTTCTGTAAGGCCGTGGTATCACTCCGGTCGAGCCGGCCCATTAATGCCGAAGCGTAGGCTCTCCCACAGTTATGGAGAAGGGATCGGTATACGACAAAACGTTGTTTTGGTATTCGGTAGGATTTCTCTATCGCCTAATCTACGAGTATCCTCTTAAGGCTTAACACACCACTTGAGAGAGGATTAAATTATCAGTGAACAGCAAAAACAACATCATTTGACTGATTGAAAAACAATCTATTACTTACACAAACAAAATGTCTCGCTCATTTTGTTTGAATAAGTAATAGATTTTGATTGAGGGATTTCCTGAGGGCCTACAATGAAACGGAATTCACGACCGCATTGTGACCATCCCTTTCCCTCGCGCTGTGTTTTCTTCGTTCGTTTATTACGGGATGCTTTCTTTGTTGGCGCCCTGGTGTAAACCGTTTAAGGCTTCTAAACTGACCCTCTCTTTTTTAAATGTGATGTGGCAGACGAGCAGACGGATGACGACAATACCAGATGAATTACAAGCGCACTACCATTTAACACCCTTTTCCTCCCGATTGGGCTTCCGGTACCCTTACTCACTTTGGTGAAACCGGTCCACTCATGCCAAAGCGTGACTCTGCCATAGCTTTTTTTTACAGGATAGGGGGCAGACGAGCAGACGGATCACCTGATGTTAAGCGATTACCGTCGCCCATGAACACCTGCCACACCAGGGGCGTCACAGGTGCGCTGCCGGCCTTTATAGCTGACTGTGGGAGAGTCACGCTTTGGTATAAATGATTTTATCCAGTGTCTCCTGCGACAGTTATATTCTCGTTTTTTACGGGACGGTTTCGTTGTAGTCGCTCTAGGTTAGCTGTTGATTCGTTCTACTGGCCTTCTCTTTTGTTTGCGCGGCCATCAAATTATATTGGTGTCCCGAAAACTCATATATAATAGGTCTTTGCTACTAGCCTTTGCATTTAAAAAAAAATTACGGGCGCTTACAGGGTCACTAGTGCCACCATTCGATAAAAGTGGTTTCTATTAACAACAATAATGAAATGAAATAATTTATTTCAACACTTAACATAGATAGAAACATAACCTCCTTTCGCCGCACCATCTTTCTCTCTGTATGACCCAAAGGTTGACCGGTAGAGAATGCCTCTTGGCATTAAGTTTGCCTATTGTATTTATCTTTTAGTGCAATAAAGTTTAAAATAAATAAGTAGATCTAGATATTCTTTACATACATATAAAATAAAGTTCACAATATAAAACGGTATCTAGGCTAAGTGTCGAATCGGACACTACTCAGCATTGAGCTATATATAGCCACTAGCGGCCGCCCGCGACTTCGTCCGCGTGGAAAAGTAACTTTTTACGGGGGCTTTTAACCCCTTACAACCCCCTTTTCGCAATAAAAAGTAGCCTATGTTCTTTTTCAGGGTCTAGATCATCTGTATACCAAATTTCATTTAAATCCGTTGAGTAGTTTTGGCGTGAAAGAGTAACAGACAGACAGACAGAGTTACTTTCGCATTTATAATATTAGTATGGATGGATGTTTAAAGGGCGCTTATGGGCTCACTAGTGCCACCATTCGATAAAAGTGGTTTCTTTTAACAACAATAAGACCTTATAATCTGCGAGGTTTCTTATTTACTTGTATAAAAAAATACCAAATTATCAATGGCATAATATTTGAAAATAAAGTATCAGCCTATATACTGTCCCAGTGCAAGGCAAAGACCTTCATCATAGAAATGAAGCCATCGTTACTATGATGGGATTAGGCTTAATCAATAGAAATAGAAATATCAATATTCTTTATTCAATTTAAGTTCTTATAGAACATTTATGAATGTCAACTTTTGTGACTAAACCTTATCCCATCATATTGACTTGATTTCTATGACGGATGTCTTTGCCCTGCAGTGGGACAGTATAAAGGCTGATAATTTCAATGGGTATTATGACTAAAAATAGTGCAAAAATGCCTCAAAATAAATAATAAGTAAACACAATATTTTTAATCACAATAATTAAATCACGGCGCTAACATGTCGAACAAGCGCCCTTAATAGATATTTTAAGTAGAAATTCGCGTAGCCCCATCGCTCGTGGCTGTACATGCCAGTACACGAGTGTACTTTTTGTTCGTTCGTTTCAGTTTAGGGGGGAGGGGGGGAGTGTGACGCAATTAGTAGAGTCCCTGTTTCACGCTCCAAGTAGATCCGTAATGTCTATTTTTATTCTGAACAAACCTTTTCATTTACAACAATATTTTAACTGTGGGAGTTACCGTGGCCTCGCAGAAGACCGAAGTGTGCATATTTGTGCTTTGCCGTAGTCGGGTAAAAAAATGAGAATTACGAAGTTATTGAACTCATTTAGCGATCAAATTTCAAAATAAACATTTATTTTAAACAAAATACGTAAATCACGTTATGCTCAAATTATCTTTGAAGGAGACTTTAATGATATTTCTGAAAAACAGTCGAGTTTTAAAATCAAATGATCGAGCCCAATTGGAGATTTATTCAACTAGGTAGGTACAGCTACATATCAAAGTATACCTACCAAACTGTCAAATTTCTTCAATCGACTCTCATCTCTATCCCAATGAACATTAGGTTGAATATCAATTGTAAAATTAGACAGATTGTAACCTGACGTGTGGCTGACTGTGCTTACCTACTAATACCGAGAATTTGATTTTCTTTTAAAGAATCGTAAATTATTTGTGAATACAAACAAATAATAATATTGAAATATAATATTCGCCCGAGGCTTTGCTGGTAAAGAATTCGTTTTGCCAATTAAATTGAGTCTTTTGTGATAGGTGGCAGACGAGCAAACAAATCGCCTGATTGTAAGCGGTTGCCGCCGCCCATTGACACCCGCAACACCAGGCGAATCACAAGTACGCTGCCAACATTATAACAAAATGTCTCGCTATTTTTTTTTTAAATAAGTAATATTCCTATTTTGATTCTACCTTCCCCCCGATTGGGCCTCTGGTACCCTCACTTACTCGGCGAAACCCGTGCGGGAGAAAAACGATAGTGGTACAAACAAAATAAGTTTTCTTAATTTAAACTAAAACTACCTACTTATGTATTCAATTACTTCAATGAGTCATTTTTTTTAAATACAAACGCTTAAAATAAAACAAAGAATTAACACCTAAAATTTTTATTTTAACAACAAGGCGCTTCAATTTGAAATTAATTACTTTTTCGGTGCATATGCAGCCAATATGAAGTAATTACTTTAATACTCGGTGTATCTTATATTTACCTGAAGAATACAAAATCTTAAGTAAATAAATGAAGCACAAAAACGTACCATGATAGCTACATCGGTGATTACCATTATACATACATTATAAAAGGCGATGATGGATCAGTAAATAAGAACTTGTATACAGGTGTATCTGTAAACATTTACATCCCTTTAACCACGTGTTCTACCAACCATTCTGAACAACATTAATTTGTTCTATGACTTTTCAAAATTCGCATAAAAAATTTTCATCTTTCCATACAAAGTCGGTTGTCAAATTAGTATCTACCTACAATCGAGATCTTTCAGAATCAGAATAGTTTATTTCTTTAAAATATGGTAATACAGAAATGGTGTTTCTACTTGTTAGTGTAAAATATAATAACATTTTGAAATCGGTCCAATAGTCGAGTGCCTTTGCTCTTTCCAATATAATTTTAAAGGTAGAACCCGAACTCCGAATATCAGATACTGCTGAGACCATTACACCCCGGAGGGAAATAAAATATTTCATAAGTTCACACATTCAGTAGCGCTACCATGAGTTTACAGTGACCTAACTCGCTAGCGTCTGCGTAAAAAAAACTATGAAAAAGTGTACAGCGCCTCTAGCGGTCACTTGAGAAACTAAAATATACTATGAGCTGTCAAATAGAAACCTATCGAAATGTATTCGCTAGCGAGTAACGTTTTCCGTAGCGCTACGAGTTAGGCTACGAGTTGACATCTAAAACTGACATAACGTAAACTATTGCTCTGTCTCTTTCAAATGGATCACAATGAAAGAGACAAAGCGATAGTTTTCGATAGCGAGGATAGTATTTCAAACTCTATGGAAATACCACGAGTCAAAAATTTGACGGTAGGTATCGAAAAATTACGTACGTGTTCAATCGAAATCTATTCGACGCCCGTTTACTCGCTATCGACTGTAGTAACATTATGTTACTTTTCGATGCCAACTCATGGTAGCGCTACAGATATCTGAAAGTCTTGTATGTGTTCAGGAGCGGCTTTACCTAACTATAGTGCAAGGGGCGCGGTGCACCCGGGCGCCATATGATAAGGGGTGCCAAGAACAGGGTAGCATTCCCGTGCACTCGGCATTAAATTCGAATTTAGAGATTTAAATTAATTCGACTTCAATGTTGACACTGCATTGCTACCCTTCTCGTGACATTCCGCGCAAGTGCTTAAGCTACTTAGTACGGAATCAGCTACCCACAAATGTTCAAGTAATGAATCAGATCAATGTATGATGAGATGTTGTGAGAATTTATTACCTATTATTAAAAAAAAACTGTCATTAAACTGATCGGGGCGTCTTTCAGAACTTGTTTACGAAGCAAGGTCACGTCATTATCATAGAATATTATTAACACGTCTTGAATTTTCGTCAAAACCACGCGAAATTTAAAAATGCAAACTTTAAATGTACTTATAAGGTACTTAGAGATTGAATAAAAACTAAGTAGGTATTTCTTTTAGTGGTTTATGAGTAATGTAGAAACCAATTGAGATAGGTACTTATACCAATAGGGTATTACGAAAATCTGTGTAATATTGGTGACCTCTAGGACCTCTTTGCAGGCAAGATCCGCCCCTGTATGTGTTTGTGGGTAGCTCGGAATTTCTTATCTCTACAGTTCCCGCCACTACGAGCTGTTTATGAGAAAAATTGTCTGCCATTAAACTCCAGCTCTGTTTGGCGAGATAACTCAATGCCTGTAATAAAGGCAACTTACTTTTAGTGTCATTGTCACCAGTACGTTTATTGAAGTCGTTAATCCACTGGGTTTATGGTATGTTTTATCACGACTCACGTTTAGACTTTGTACACATTCTTTAGCTAGGCATGATTTGACGCATGACTAGCTAAGAGTGAAAAATGACAATGAAAGAATGAAATGGATTAGCTTAGGGTATAGAAACGTGCGCCTCGTAGAGTCGTAGGTCGAAACCTGAGCTTGCACCTCTGTAGCACTACCATGAGTTTGAAATACTATCCTCGCTATCGAAAACTATCGCTTTGTCTCTTTCATTGTTGATGCATTTGAAAGAGACAGGGCAATAGTTTACGTTATGTCAGTTTTCGATGTCAACTCATGGTAGCGGCTACTGGACTCGTCCCTCTACTAGGCGATGAGGGAAAAGATAGAGAAGAAACCAGCACGTTTTGAATAACTATAGTAAAATAAAGTGTCCCACTGCTAGGGCAAAGGACCATGGCGTGAAACTTTGAAATCCGGTCCGCGACCAAAAGTAAATAAATAAATTGAGACGACGTTGTCCCTTGTGCTTGAAACCAGAAACAACGAAAGAACCACAAACACCTAGACCCAACACAATAATCTGTTTCAACACACATTAGTGTTAGTACGGAAATCGTACTGACTCAACCGGCGCTAAAGCCATTGCGCTGAACGGGTCGAAAAAAAAGTCTAATGAAATTATTATTCCGAATCTGAGAAGTTCCCCCCCCCCCCCCCGTCCTCCCTCTCTAGCGCCGTATAAGGTAAAATGCGATGAAATTGATCGACCCCCATTAATTTCGTTAGTAAATATTGGCACGCGACAGAAAAAGAAAAAGTTTCCCCATTTTTGTTATAGCACCTCTTAGACATTAGGTACGAGTTAGAACTGGAGCTTTAGTACGGTCATAACTTAAGATTGCGTTTTGTAATCCAGTATGGACCATGGTCCAAGTGGGCATCATTAATTCTGAAGCTACAGCTTTGGTCGCTACTATAAACGAAAAATACATTGAGAAGATGATACTTACTTACTTACTTTACGCTGTCTCAGCGACCCGAAGTGGATCTTGGCCTCCGACCCGCGAATTCGCCACTCCGCTCCATACAAAAGATGATAAATATACAAAAATAGATTCTCATGTTTCTCTTTCGTTCTTCCGTGTCCAGGGCTCTCACTAGTCTCCTAAAGGGCCTACAACGAAACCATTCCGTAACGAACATACAGCTGCTTTCAACTTTCAAACAAAACAGACGCAGTCAGTAGGAAAAGGGATAAAGATTCAGTCATGAACTCCGTTTAGCTATAGACCCTCTGTATTTACCATCATCGTAATAGGTATAATTATTTCTTAAAATCACTATGAACTGTAAAATTGTTATAAGAAAGATCTCTTATAATCAAAACGATTATTATCCTTTGAGTAAATCGTTAAATATTGTGAAAGGTTTGTTTATAAAAATTCCATTACAAAGACTTTGTTGGTACCAAAGTTAAATCAGGTCTAATGGGTTTTAGGGTTCAAACCTAATAATAAAAAAACCTCTTATCACTCTGTTGTACATACTGGCAAAGCCTATTCATGAATGGGTAAAAGTATCAATCTGAAAACAATATCGAATACACTAATAGGCTGGTCTGGAGACTAAAATGACATAGTCATAATATTAATTCGAGATTTGCAACTTATCTTTACTTACCGTCACCATGGCACTAGCAATAGCGCAGAAATATCGAATACTCAAAAATAAAGTACATGTCGTCAGCATCTGGCAGCATCTCATTATATGAAATTAAATATTTTTTTATTTGACACTTAACAAACACATATCACACGGGAAAATAGTTCATTATACAAAACCGAATCTAAGCTAAGTGTCAAATGGGACCCTACTCAGCATTAAGCTACAGCCTGATTAGCGCTGATTTTCAGTAGGGATTACTATTATAACTAAATATACATACTACTTAATCTAAATGCGCTTCACGCTTAAACTTAAAACTGACCTAAAGCACTTTTATTACAGATATCAGACAACAATGGATTGACGAATGTAGAACTTAAATACTATATTACACCGAGACGCCTAATCTTTTCATCAAGCTGTCTTCATGGTTTCGAAACGCGATCCCCCGTAGGAAGCCGCGTTCTTATCTGCTGAGCTATCGTTCAATCACAGAGGACTAACAAACTTATATTCGTAGTTAATTTCATACAAAAGGACGCATACCCACATTACCCACGCCCGCAAATTTAACTTTATCAACTTCACAAGTTCATGCTCGAACAACCCATTTATTCGTAACTTGATTCCCGTAATGAACGAACTATGGATTTACATTTCTGCAAGTTGTAATGGTATTTACATTTCTAAAAGTTGGCAAAAAATATTGCTGTACCCAGTTTTCAAATTTAGAGCAATTGTAACCTCAATCTAAGAAAAAAGAATTCGTTTTATTGATACGGAACTCTTGCAGAATACCGACTCACACGTCTTTCTTTTTTTTTATGGAAGCGCCTATTTTGAATAGACAATGAAAACAGATCAACAAAGGATCTAATTACCTATATTTTTTTATAAAAAAAAAATACGACTCTTAAGTCTTAATCATCGCTGTGAACCACTTTACTAATGGCTCGTCAAATTAAGGGCCTTTGTAATAGAAACCTAAAAGATTACGGGAAAAGTTCCGTCTATTGTTTGGCACCGGGTTTAAGGATAAAGCCTACTTTTCACGTAAATCGCACGTGTCTTGCGCACGTTTTCGTTGATAATTGATTTGCTTTTAGCTGGCTTATTTCATAGATAGAAACGAACTGTCCACCTGCCGATGAAAGGCACAGATATATAATAGTGGAACGTCCAGAGACACAGATTATAACCAGAAGTTCTAATAAACCGACTGAATCGGAACTTCGCTTTGACACGTGCAACTTATGTATCTCTTTTGTATGATTGAGACAGGTACATTCTTATCCGTTACAGGCAAACGGGACGGCTTTGACTGATACAATAAGTCACGTTTAATAGCCCAACGGACAGCGCTCTGTTCCCAGTAGGCGAGGCACACTTAACGTTCTTTTGACTGGAACAATCCTAGAATAGACGCCACCTAGGAGTATAAACAAGCGCATAGTAGAGCAACAAAGGATTAGCTATAAGATTAGCATAACCTAGAACTTCTGTACTTTAATAATAATAGCTGTGGATTTTTGTAATAAAATAAATAAATAAACAATAATAACAAGGTGGCACGATAGTTGCAGGAATCTTTTAGATACAGACCGCAACTGGAAGCCATTAAAAGAGGCCTATTTTAGTCTACTTTCCATTTATTCAATACCGCACTCTTAGCTCTTAAGATTAGATTAACTTCTATGGCTTACAGCTAATTACGGATTTTATATTATGTTAACAAATCGTTTATTATTCAAGACTGTCAAGGGTTCCTAGGGTTCCAAAGGGGGGAGGGGGTTGCAGGTTTACAAGTGCTTTCAAGATGAGGGTTGGAGAGGGATCTTGCATGGAATAACTGTATTTATTGAGAAGTATTTAAAAGCCTAAATTTAGCAGTAGACAAATAACGGTTGCTACGCACGGAGCGGGTCGTAAGGCGGCCATCTTGAATTCGTCAGTTAGATACTTAGTTGAACAGATCAGAAGAACTGTGAACCAAAATATTCTTTGTGTTTTCTAGAAAAGTATCTACTAAATTAGTAATTTAGGGAGGAATTTGTAATAAAAATGTGAATTATTAATTACATTCAATTTTCCTCCCTACTTTACATTGTAGAGGCCGAAAGTCAGTAATACAGTGAGTGGCGCAAAATTAGGATAAAAAATTACTTACATTCTTCTCAACAATTCCAGAAACTAATTACAAGAATTTAATATAACAAATTATTCAATCTTTAAGAACAGCTAATTTCAGCAACGTCAAAAGTGAAAAATCAAAGGTACCTAATGTAAATATATTCCCATCGCGATAGCGTCGCCTGGAAACTTTGGTACAGGATACATATTGAATTAGCTATGAAATATCAACCAGACGTTTCGTCTCCGCGTAAATATAATGAAGAACAAGTCTGTCGGTAAATATAATTAAGAACGAAGTCTGTCGGTGAAGTTAAGCGAAATCACTGTTTGGGTTTTTATTATATCAAACTATAGGCCAACGCTTGACTACAATCGCACCTGATAGAAAGTGACGATGAGGTCTAGGATGACACGCGTTTGCCTAGAAGATGCATGTTCACTCTTGCCTTATCCACGGCTCCTTAATTTTTTAATGAAATTGTGTCAAAGTTTCGGCGCGTTTTCTTTTTTTATTTAATAAAACTTTAGAGCTGCTTAACAAACTTCTTCTTGTGTAATGTAACCGTTATGTTACCGTTATTTCATTCTAGACCGAGAGGTCACGGATTGTTTGGGAACGATACGGGTCGAGCTACTTTTATTGGGTGTAAAAATGTTGACCCTGGGAGAGCCACGCTTCGGCATGAATGGGCCGGCTCGACCGAAGTGGTACACGGCCTAACAGAAGCCCTTCGGAAAGCAGCGCCTGCGCTGTGTTTTGTCGAATGTGTGAGGGTTCTGGAGGACCAAGGTTGGCTGTGCACTTGTGACTCTACTGGTGTTGCAAGTGTTTATGGGCGGCGGCAATCGCTTACCATCAGGTGACTCGTCTGCTCATCTGCTACCTATCACATAAAAATAATTTGATCAAAGCCTTCCTTCTAATATCCAATGATCAAATGTAAAGACACGTTTTCTCGTAGTAGAATAATATAACCCATAACATATTTTACCTAGGAAAACTCAACTCACTTGGTACATACTAGTGGAAGAATTAAACAAAGATTATGATAATGTTGATTAAAACGAAGCTTTCATTTTGAGATCAGAAATTAAATTTCAATTCTTTTTCGGTTTTTTCAAACATAAACTCAAAATCCTTTGTCGCTATTAATTAATCTATAAATAAATAGCATTATATATCAGAAATAAAAGCATAAAATACTTAAACGACGGACGGCCGGCTGTGCAATTTACGAAACAATTATACGCCAAAATACGCGACAACACGAGATACTACAATTTAGCCAACCAACCGAATTTCCGATCATCCACAATTTTTTCCAATTAATCAATCGATTCTTGTCTTGGACAATGCTTCAATGCCTCGCAATTAATTAATCACGTGCAAGAATAATGGCCGCCTGGTCTTGACGCACAAGTTTGAACAGAATAACGTATTTAATAATTAACAGGATTCAGTAACCAAACACATATATTTTGCAGTCAAATATTGTAACATTTATTGTATTCTTATAACATGGGAGACGTCACGGTAATTTAATTAAAGACATTTAAAGTTGAAGATACGTTATATTAACCAATACTTAAACGCATCTTCAAACAGTTTTAATATTTTTATACTAGTGGCCCGCCCTCACTTCGCTTCGGGACCGTAATTCAGAAATGAACCAATAAATGGCGCTGTGCTAAATTACATCGCGCAAGCGTTTCATGTTTTCGGTTTACCTATAAGACTTGTCATTGTCTATTGAAGTTATCCCTTAATAGTATAGAAGAAGATAGATATTGAGGACAATCAAGATGACTCACCCCGCCTGATGGTAAGTGGCCGTGAGATCCAAATATAAGGTTGACAGGCACAAAAGAATAGACTAAATACCAATGAAGTCTGTCATTCTCACCCTGAAGGGCCGCTGAGATCATTGGCTGAGCCTCTTGGACTCTTAGTTCTACTAGCAATTAATTAATAATATCGATCCATCTGCTTGTCTACTATTTATCACACAAAAAAAGAAATTACGATAGGTCCCAAAAATATTCGAAACGCATTCATCAAGTTATACCTTGCGTATTGATTACACAAGTGGCTATTAACTAATTATATTGTTAAATTGATTCGATTTGTACACATACGAGCATACCTTGATAGACATCGATTGTATTGTCTTCTTAACAACTGTGACTCAGACGTATATATCTGTGTGATAGTATGAAACGATCCTACTAACATTGTAACCACGACAGTTTGTTTCACGCAATATTGTTTCTGGTTTCATAGCATAAGGGAAAGAAAACCTTATTTTGGGACCAAGATAATGTAGAGGTATAGCTGGAGGCACGAAAGTATAGCGATGACCGTTATTTTGCGCACTTGTAAAAAAGAAGACGTTCTATTAAAATTGGTTTCTGCGCACTCAAGGTCATAACTACAGCTTCTTGCCGTAGACTATATTAATTGTAATTAATATTATCTCAATTTGTTCATTTATTTAGTTGTTAAGATTGGAATAATTGGGATTTAAAACAGTGGAGAGGTTGCAAGGCAGAGCGAAATTTATTCTAAATCGTTCAGCTCGTGAAAAGTCTAACACATAATATTTGTTCGCAGGTGACAATAGTTTCAAGACGCAGATTGCAGGCCGAGTACAAATGAAAAGCAACGAGGAGTGCATCCATTAATCTTATTTGGCATTCAACATCGATTGAGGAACTAAAATGGAGAAGGAAAAACCTGTAGCCGCGACGCGTGACGTCGTAGACGCCTACAGTTCAAAGTAAGTCAATTTAGTAACTACACTAAATGCAAAAACTTGTGGCAAACGGTAGAGAATTTCATTTGTTAAGGGCTATAAAAATGAAACTAGCGCCGCACCTAACACTGATTTGCGAATGATATTTTGAAGAAAAAATACGACTTAGACCATAATTGGATTTTCATGATGAAGAAATATTCTAACACGCGACAAGTTACATAAGTTAGATCTAAACGGCCACTTTTGCAAATGAATATTGTTACGTGTTTTTATATGGCATCTTGAAAAAATTCAATTTACTTATCTAAGTCTGTAATGTTTTGCTTTCTTAAAAAATATCGTATTTTCGCCACAATCAGTGTAAATAGGTTGGCGGCGCTAGTTTCATTCGTATAGCCCCTTAACTATGAAAACTAGCTTTTGCCCGCGGCGGTCTTGTACTTACCCCGTGGGTCGGAAAGCCGCCAACTTCCAGACTTCGAGCTGACACTGACAATTTCTGATCAAAAAATACAGGTTAAAAATTTTTGGCCCGACCAGGGGATCGAACCCAGGACCGCAAGCGAAGACGCCGCCTTGAAGTGTGACTCACTACCCCCTGTGCCACCAACTGGCCTTAGAGATGCTTTTTCAAAGTTAGCTTTATTTTTATGATATAGGTGGCAGACGAGCCGACGGATCACCTGATGGTAAGCGATTACCGCCGCCCATAGACACCTGCAACACCAGTGGTGTCACAAGTGAGCTGCTTACCATTTAGCCCCCCTCCCTGGATTGGGCCTCCGGTACCCTCACGCAGCGAATAACAGCGCATGCACTGCTTCACGCCGGTTTTCTGTGAGGACGTGGCATTACTCCGGTCGAGCCGTCCCATTAATGCCGAAGAGTGGCTCCCACTGTTAGCTTGAAAGAATTCTTATTGAAATAGATTGAAAGATTTGAAAAATCCATAGGAGTGTATTTATACACTTAAGTCCTATCATCGTCGGGTCTGTTATTTGTTATGATAACTATATGTACATGCATCGCTATAGCGAGCGCGTGTACCAACCAACCAATCAAAGTTGCCGAAGTTGTTAAAGAGTTTGTTTACTTGATGGATTCAAACATGGAGGAATTATCGTCACTAGGCCCGAAGAGATTCCTGTCGAAGTTTAGTTAACTCAAATATATACTACACGCGTATACACGAGCTCATTCCTCCATCTCATACCCTGGAACATCTGTGTATGCCTAACAATTCGAACACAAACTTTACTCGACATTTTCTGCCACGCACCGCCTCATTGTGGAAATCAACTTCCCGCGGTATTTCCGAATCGGTACGACATTCAAATCTTAAAGAAACGAGCCTATGCCTTCCTTCAAATCGCTCCATCTGGGATAGCTGATGTCTATGAGCGGCGGTGTTCACTTACCATCAGGTAACCCGTTTGCTGCTTTGGCTTACTTCATTCACAAATCCTTAATTATGGTCTAAGCGGTCCGATCACGGGAAAACTAAATACGCAATTTTTTTTTTAATGTGATAGGTAGCAGACGAGCAGGCGGATCACCTGATGGTAAGCAATTGCCGCCGCCCATGAACACATGCAACAAGTGCGCTGCTAGCTTTTTACCCCCTTCCCCCCGAGTGGGCCTCCGGTACCCTCACTCACTCGGCGACACACAGCACAGGGGCTGCTTCACACCGGTTTTCTGTGAGGCAGTGGTATCACTCCGGTCGAGCCGGCCCATTCATGCCGAAGCGTGGCTCTCCCACAGTTAAATCCCAGTCTATAATCCCAGTAAAAGCGTAACCTGCGTTCAAAAGTGGGGTTTGTATTTGCATAAAACGATGAGAACACTAAAATCAGACGAGTGGTCCGGGACCACTTCAGCTAAATTCCTTAGCCTTACGCAATAGAAAATTGGAAACGTTTTACTTGTTTATTTACGTACTCTAATTAAAAGGGCATCGAGGATCGTCCGGAAGGGGATGGCAAATCTCGGTCACTTTTATGTCAAGGTGAAATAAGGGATAAACGTTAAATAGCAACCTTATTTAATAAGGGATTAAAATTTTTGACATTTAAAGAGGGGTCGTGGTTGAAATTCGAGCACCAATAGATTTTTCGCAACTACGAGTATGTGCATATTTCGCGGGCTTCAAACCATAGTAACACATTATTTTTATACGCTCCTATGGTTAAAGCTCGCGATTTCTATTATTAGCGGTAAAAGAAAGCACATCATGACGAAACCTGCACGTTTTGGATAATTTTTGTGTCGCTTCCAATGGCCGGCTTAATTCGCTAAAGAGTGCCATAGGCATTTTTGGAATTTAAAATCAGTTACTATGGATTAGGGTCGAAATAAAATACTAAACATATTCAACGGAATATTCGAAATTCAAAATATCTTTAGCTGTAAAAATGCTACTAGATTGCTGAACATAGGCCACAGAGAACATTGAATAAGGCTTCCCCCAATGGCCCAATGTTTCCCGCACTGATCGGTCCTGTACCGCTCGTATTAAAGGAATCTCTGAATGTAGAATTCAAGTCACGTATTCTCAACGTGAAGAAATAACAAAGGAAGTGAAATTGATATATTAATTGGGATATTAGGGGATACCCTCTGCGGATGTAATACAATAAGAGAAAATCCGCTTGCATTTTAAAACTGAGCGTTGCGGCGAAATAAATGACTTTATGGTTGACATTGGCGAATATCAACAAAAGATTCAGCCATGCCACCGAAGGTTCCGTAGTCTTTATCCTATATAAATCGCATACCCAGTTATCGTAACTTTTTTTTTATTCTTCAGTAGGTATAAATAAGGAATAATACTTAGATCATAAACATCACATTTCAAAGTATATTTTACAGTGTGCATGTTAGCCCTCTTACACACAACACAAGCTACAAGTTATAATGGGGTATATTGATACCCCATTATCACTTGGGGTATGGGGTATCATGATACCCCATTATAACTTGTAGCTTGTGTTGTGATATGATATATTATATATATGTTTATGTGTATGTACTTTTTAATACACAGTTTAAATTGAAAACATACACCACCTGGAAGCATTTTCCAATTCAACCTGTATTTTAATGTCAAATCAACAGGCAATTAAGTATATAAAAGATCATGACGTCCATTAAATGCGTAATAAATCGACTGCCTCCCTGCAAAAGGCTGCATGCAGAATAGTACAGGAGAGCATTCGATTTTTTGGATCCTTTTGTGCATAGAGTCCCCCTGTTGAACTACTCCGGTCTGTAGTCTTGCTTTAAAAAAAATCTATGTTTTTCCCTGATCATTTTTAATTTTGCAACGATCAAGTTTCTTTTAAGCCTAAATAAGCAATGATTGGTGTCATCATCATCATCAGCAACCTACGTTCGTCCACTGCTGGACATAGGTCTCCCCTAATGCACGCCACCGCTCCCGATTTTCGGCCACTCTCATCCAGCCCACTCCAGCCAGCCTTCGAATGTCGTCATCCCATCTTGTAGCAGGGCGTCCAACACTACGTTTGCCGAGTCGCGGTCTCCACTCAAGGACCTTATGGCTCCAACGGTTGTCAGTTCTGCGGCTAATGTGACCAGCCCACTGCCACTTCAGTTTGCTAATTCGGTGGGCTATGTCGGTGACTCTGGTTCTCTGTCGGATTACATCATTTCTGATGCGGTCCTTCAGAGATACTCCGAGCATAGCCCTTTCCATAGCTCTTTGAGCGACTTTGAACCGCTGGATTAATCCAGCCGTGAGTGTCCACGTCTCGGCACCGTAAGTCATGACCGGAAGGACGCACTGGTCGAAGACTTTTGGACTTAAGACTTTGAGGGATGGGTGACGAGAAGACTTGACGAAGCCTACCAAATGCTGCCCAGCCTAGCTGAATTCTTCTATTGACTTCTCTCTCGAAGTTGTTTTTGCCTAGTTGGAGCGTTTGTCCTAGATAGACATATTCCTGGACAACTTCGAGAGGTACTCCATTAACAGCGACCGGTCCCGGATCAACGAGCTCGTTGAACATGACCTTGGTTTTTATCCAAGTTCATCCGAAGACCGATGTGTTTAGAAGATTCAGCCAGGCTGCTCACCATCTCCTGTAGGTCCTGTAAGGTTTCCGCCAAGATGACGATGTCGTCTGCGAATCGTAGGTGTGACATGTACTCGCCATTAATATTAATTCCGCGCTCTTTCCAGTTTAGCGTTTCGAACATGTCCTGCAGCGCAGTGGAGAAGAGTTTCGGAGATATAACATCTCCTTGTCTCACACCACGTCGCAGCAGGACAGGCTCGGTTTGGCCATTCTGGATTACTACGGACATATTAGCGGCGTCATATAGACACTTCAACACCTCGATATATCGCCAATCGACTTGGCACCTCTGCAAGGCCTCGAGAACAGCCCAGGTCTCGACGGAGTCAAAAGCTTTTTCATAGTCCACAAACGCCATGCACAGGGGCTGGTTATACTCTTTGGTCTTCTGTATAACCTGTCTCACTGTGTGAATATGGTCTATGGTGCTATAACTCCGTCGGAACCCGGCCTGCTCTGCAGGTTGAGCTTCGTCAAGTCTTCGTGTAAGGCGATTCGAAATGACTCTTGAGAACAATTTATAGACGTGACTTAAAAGTGAAATTGGTCGATAGTTCTTCAGTAAGGTTTTGTCGCCTTTCTTGAAGAACAACACGACCAAGCTCCGCTGCCACGCCCTAGGAGTTCTCCCAGAGAAAAGAACCGAGTTAAATATACGCCGAAGTTCCTTCAGCACCGGCTTGCCGGCAGCTTTTAGAAGCTCGGTTGTGACTCCGTCTTCTCCCGGGGCTTTTCCATTTTTAAGTTGCCCAAGAGCTGCCTCGATCTCCTCCAAGCTGATGTCGGGTAGATCCTCCGTCGCATGGCGGGTTAATGTGGCTCTTGAATCCTTCTCATCCGGCGTAGGGTGGGGTGAGTGCGACGCGTATAACTGGCTATAGAACGTGTAAACTTCCGAAAGAATCTCTGGCTTTGACGTGACGACTTCTCCATTTGCCTTGGTCAACTTCGACAGGTGGCTCCTTCCAAGCTGTTGTAAGAAGACTTTGGACCCCCGGTTCTGCTCAATTGTTCTCTGTATTAAGAGTGTATTGGAGCTTCGGAGGTCACGTCTTAACAGCTTGGAGATGGACTTATTCAGAGCCCGTTGCTCTGCCGAAGTGACTGATGGATCGTTCCGCCTCTTGTCCATTAGGTCCAGAGTCTCTTTCGAAAGCTTAGACCGTTTGCCCGTACGTCGCAACTCACAGAACTTTGCACCCTCGTCCCGAAGAATTTCCACAACTTGGTCGAGTTCTTCGTCGACATCTACGTCAATTGTGGATCCCAAGGCAGCGAATCGATTTTCCAATTTAAGTTGGAAGACGTCGGAACCAGCGAGCGATTGGAGTAGATTTGGCCGGAGCGTGGACTTCATCAATCGAGAGCGTTCAAGCTTGAAATCGATATTCAGAGTACCTCTGAGAAGTCGGTGATCACTTCCGGTTTTAAACCTATTGATCACTGAGACATCTCTGAATATTCGCTTTTTGTCCGATATGATGAAGTCGATCTCATTTTTAGTCATAGTATCGGGGCTCTGCCACGTCCATTTCCTCTGGGGCTGTTTCTTAAAGAACGAGTTCATTAAGAAAAGCCCCTCGCGCTCTAAGAAATTGACGAGCATTTGCCCCCTATGATTCCTACTTCCAAAGCCGTATGATCCCAGCATCGATTCGCTGTAAGTCTGTACACCCACTTTTGCGTTAAAATCCCCCATGACAACGTTATAGTGAGCCTTAGTGGTGTTGTGTAAGGCTCGAGAAATGTCCTCATACATCTCTTCTACGACATCATCCGAGTATGTCGACGTTGGAGCGTACACTTGAATAACCTTTAGGTTGTATCTGTTGGTTAATTTAATTACGAGGTACGCAACCCTCGCCGACACACTGGAGATTTCAATAACGTTGTCAGTGAGGACTTTGTTGACTAGGAACCCGACGCCGCCATGTGACGGATTATCTCCTTCCCTGAAGTACATAAGATGGCCAGACTCTAGGGTCAGTGTGTCCTCACCCTCTCTACGGACTTCGCACAGCCCGAGAACATGCCATCTTATGTGCTTCAACTCCTCCTCGAGTTGGGCCAGATGCGAGTCGAGCCGAAGCGTGCGTCCGTTATACGTCGCCAAGGTCAGTGTGGTGTGGCGGCCTTCCGTAACCCGGAGATTCTTAGCACGATTGCATAGCATGATTGGTGTGGAAAGTAGGAAATCTTAACATTGACATGCCAACGGCGCTTAAAAATGGATTTTTTTCCATAAAATTGGTTCATACTAATTATCTAATATTCCAAAATAGAATCTTCCAAAATAGAATATTCCAAAATTTCGATATCCCGGAGGTGTATCCGTAATGTAAAATTTAAGGACATTGACCGTAAACTACACTACCTAATCTGATCACTGCTAATAACTCAGTTATAGCAACCGCTCAACCCAGGCAGATTCCTTTTCTTTCTTTGGTGATAGGTAGCAGACGGCAGATGGGTCACCTGACGTTAAGTGACTGCCACAGACTCCCACAACGCCTAGTGGTGTCACAAGTGCGTTTCCAAAATGCCAATCGATTAACCCGCTTTCCTCTAAGGACCTCCAGTACCCTCATTCACTCGACGAAACACAGCGCAGGCGCTGCTTCACTGCGAGCCGGCCTGTTCATGCCGAAGCGTGGCTCTCCCACCCGTATCGTTTCAAAAAAATCCGTGACCTCCCAGTCTAGAATGAAATAACGCAAAATTCTATGAAAAGGAAACCCCAAGTCGCCAAATACGGGAATAAAGAAATTGCTAACTAATGCTGAGCATTTAACTGGGGCACAGAGTACTAAGGGCTGGCCCTCGGTGCAGAACGGGCCTAAGTGCTAACTTCGTAATGTGAAAAACACGCGATTATTCTTTTACTATGTTGTACCTGCTTAGATTAATTTAGCGAAAAGGTAGGAAAAAACATTAGAAATAGAAAAAAACTTTATTCAACTTAGGTCCATACAGAACACTTATGAAATGTCAAAACATAATCTATTCTACCACTGGTTCGGAACGTCGATTTCTACTAAGAAGACACCAGCAAGAAACTTAGTAGTTACTCTTTTCAAATAGTAATAAGTTACAGAGTTTCATTTGAGCAATAGGATCTTCGAAGGCAACTAAGTACCTTAAATCTTAAGGATTAACCAGTAGGCTTTTATATGAAACCCGAAAAAACACTAGTGCCGTGTTGTCAACGCCCAGCACCATCTATTATGAAAATATTGGAACTAATAGCGAAACCAAGTCACGAACCAAACTGAGGGCGAGCCTCTAGTTATTTGTAAAAAGGTGCATTCAATGGACAACGACAAGGCTTATAGGAATCTAAACCGCAAAAACATTGCGCGATGCAATCGACGTGTAGCGCCATCTATTAGTAGCGGTAGAAACTAATATTCCGAAACGAAGTGAGGCCGGGCAGACTAAATTGTCTTAATCTTAAAATATCGCGTTTCTCTTTCTTACATCTTATCTGTACCATGGATGCAATTAAAATATAAATAATGTACTCATAATGTATGAAAGACGTTTATCCTTTTAAAAATATCTGTGAGCAAATTAAGTAGGTCGAAGGAAACTTGGAGATGATTGGCAGCTTATTATCTGAGAATGTCAAACACAGCTTAGAAAATATTTTTACACAAATTGTGGCTTACCACAATTTAGAACCTTAGTTCTATAATTGTATTTCTGCATGTTTCTAATAATTTATGATGCTCTTTAACAATTTGCAGGTCTTGGAACTTTGTGTTAGCATTTTACTTGTTTCGGTATAATTTATAAAGTGAATTTGGGTAATTCTCATCGAGATTTTAATCTTTAAATCTATAATCCTCTAAAATTGACGTCAGGATCTTTAAATATTCGTATTTTTTTTTTGGGATAATGTCTTCTTTATAATCGGTTAATTTTAGGATTCTGATGCCAATTTCGAAGGAATAAGGGTTTTTGGAACTGCCATAGTCGTGACATCTATATGAGAATTTATGGCATCGCATGGAAGAACTACGTTATTTACTCAGTAAAGAGCCACACGTCCGTACTAAACTAAGCAGATGTGTTACCAATACATGACGTTACGGAAAAAATATTGTTATAAAGCGTTTTTTAAAACTTGTAGATTGTATTATTAAATTACGGCCTCATAAATTGTATAAGGGCGTGAAGTAAAACCGTTTTTATAAAAAATAGGCTCTGTGGGGCCCGATGTGTTTCTAAGTTTACAAATAACACAGATCTTATTTAAAAAATACAAGTTTATCATTAACTTTCGCGATCTAGGTAAATCCTAATCATCTTGTAAACATCTGGCGCAGCAAGATAAGGCCGATAATTTTACGAAAATATTATAATACTCATACTATGATTGACGTACTTGAACATTCCTGATAGTAAACCGACAATTTCTTTGTTGTCCATGTCATCTACTATGCTAAGTATCTATTTATACTATGCATGCACGTGTGGAGATACCACGTCTAAGTACCAGGGTCTATGATAGGTTAAAGTAGTATTGGTACCTAAACTATACATGAATATTAACTGCGAAATTACTATCACGCAGATCATTACTGCATTCACAGCCATTATGCATGGCATGCGATGCACGCCACCCATTGTACAAAAGAACGCACAAATCTGGGGGCACGGTAGACTCCCCGTCAAGTCGAAGATAAAACTTACGAACAAATAAGAGATTTTTTTACATCATGTATATTCTGCATTTCACTCTAATGAGAGAATTTCAGATTTTTTTATTTATTTAATTCAATAAAATTGTACATGCTAACTTACAGTATACACCAAATTGTCAGAATGCTAGTGGCAAAACAAGCATAGTCAAAAATTATAATAAAATACTTATAAAATTAAAAATTACAATAACATGTCAATAAATTAATAAAACGAAAATAAATATCTACAATCAAATCAAAAACATTCATAGTCAAATCACAGAAATAATTATACAAAGCAAATTATAATTAAATTACATGTCAGATGTTCCGGTTTATGAACAAAAGAGCTTTGCGACAAAGCTGCCGGAAGCCGTCGGCGAATAGGTCGGTATCCCAGTCATGAGCGAGCATATCTCCTACTAGCGGCCGCCCGCGACTTCGTCCGCGTGGAAAAGTTACTTTTAACCCCCCTTTTAACCCCTTACAACCCCCTTTTCGCAATAAAAAGTAGCCTATGTTCTTTCTCAGGGTCTAGACCATCTGTATACCAAATTTCATTTAAATCCGTTCAGTAGTTTTGGCGTGAAAGAGTAACAGACAGACAGACAGACAGACAGACAGACAGAGTTACTTTCGCATTTATAATATTAGTATGGATGAAGCGCAGCGCCCGGACAGTGGGGGCATGTGCACCGTGCCTGGTGCGCGAGGGAGGGCACCACAGAAGGCGCCGTGGCACCACTGTTCCCCCAGCGTCCCAACTTAGGCGCTTAGGTACCTGTAGTCCCAATCTACTTATAACGTGCAAATTATCTATCTTATTGCAAATGATATTTATAAACTATAGGCCAACGCTTGACCACAATCGCACCTGATGGAAAGTTATAATGAGGTCTAGGATGACACGCGTTTGTCTACAAGATGCCTGTTGACAGATGTCCAGATAATAGTGGTAATAATTAATTAATAATTTGCCTAAATTACACAACAAACCAAACTATAAAAATAAAAATGACTGCCAAAAAACAAATAAAACATCAAGCATACAAAAAAGATATATAAATAAAAATATTAAGCAAAAAGGAATTAAATATAATCAGAATTTTGCTGAAATAAATTCGGATCCATCGTCCATATGGCTAAAGACTCGTAAAAGGTCGTCGGTTTGAATCTCTCACTGGACAAACACTTGCATTTGTACGGGCCAGGTTCTAGGTGTAATACCGCCGGCATTGCACGGACGCCCTCCGCAGCCTGGTGGGGACGGCTCGACTCTCTCGGCTGTCCCCTCCCACCCCCCCCGATCCCGGGGGGAGTTCCGCCGTGCCCGCCGTGCAGGCGGGCCCCGTCCGGAAGATGTTGTGGTGCTAGGCTCCGTGCTTGGACCCAGGACATCTTCCAAATATGGACGATGAGGGAGAGTCCCAGGGGTTTTAGTCGGTAAACCCCCGCCTTCAGCGGGGGGAGTCCGACATAACCCGTCCACCCCCCGGTGGACGGGTATGCGTAACGCATTTCCCCTGGGTCAACAAAAAAAAAAAAAAGGTTCTAGGTGTAATACTCGTAGGTATAATTATACCTATGCATTTAAGTAGATACGTATTACATTTGTTAGGTAATCTGATATCCGTAACACAAGTGCTTAAGCTTATTCGTTCGGAATCAGATCAATGAATGTGATGTATGAATTTATTATTTCTTTTAAACAAACATCGTATTTGCATAATAAACGGTCAATCTAATGTTAATATGACAGCATGATGCAATGAAAAATACATATGTCATCACAACAATAGATTGGGGTTAAATTGAAGATGCTTGAAATCGAACTATTAACAATGGGACAAGTGAAGTCACCTTCTTTATTAGTTTTTATATGACACCCGGTCACAAAGTTGTGGCAGTTTGCATTGACTCCGTTGGAACTGACTGTCTTCATCACCTCAGCTTGTATTTCCCGGTTGCATCCAAAACCTTGGCGTCTGTCCGCAACGTGGAACTGACTCCACCTGTCTTATATCACAAGCCGGATTTTTTACGAGCGGCATCACTCCTTTCCTAACCTCAGACGCAGTCATGATAATGTGGGTAACTATTGCTAGTTCTTTCATTTGCATGCTCTTTTATTTTTCTTTCGTTTACATGCTCTTGGATTTTTCATTCTTTTGTATGGTCTTTCATTTTCACAAAAAATCTTTATTCAATTTAAGTCCTTAGAGAACATTTATGAATATCAAGTATTTATGTAAGCTACCGCTGATTCGGAAAGTCGATTTCTACCGAGAAGAATCAGCAAGAAACTCAGTAGTCACTCTTTTCAAATTATGATCAGTACATTACAATTTTCATTCTGATAATAAAAAAATATTAAGATTACAATAACAGTATGATGTGTACCTACAATGCTTTATATCGTTTAGATAATCGTCAAAGTAAAATTATAAGATCAAATTATACATTTAATAGAATAGGTGAGGAGATTAACATGTCCAGGAATCCTTATCATCTAAATAATCTTCTACATTATAGTAGCCTTTCTGCATTAAGCAGTTTTTAATATGAAATTTAAATTCATGCAATGGTAAGTCAATTACTTTTTGTGGTAACTTATTAAACATTTTTATACTCAATCCTACAAATGAGTTGCCAATTTTATGAAGTCTTAGATTTGGGACCGCAAGCCTATGTTTATTTCGTGTGTTAAAGCTATGAAAGTCAGATTTTCGCGAGTAAAGCTGCAAGTTTTTACGTACAAACATAATGCAATCAAAAATCTATTGACATGCTACCGTTAAAATATTGATTTCCTTGAATAATTCTCTAAGTGAGTCACGTGATCTATGCACTTAATGCACTTAATCACATCCGTTATGAACTCGACATTAAATCTAATTTGTTTGCTCTTTTATTTCTAGTTCCACTATAAATTCCCACTAGGTAACCCTGGCAGGGAATTTGGGTGTAAAAAAAAATCCGTTTTTAGATGTGATGAACATGCCGTTTTAAATAAAAAAAAATATACCTTATTTGTTTAATATAGTAAAACACTAAACTAACTTGTGCAATTATGTCACATACCTGGGATATCGAAATCTAAACTAAATTTTGCAAAGTTTAACAATAACAACAACTGGTAAACTAACAACACAGAACTTTAAGCAAACATTAACCCAATTATGCGAACAGGAAGCGAATTATCATATTAGCAAATATGTTTTCGAGTAATATCGGCGGTAGTATTATATTTAAGGTACAGATTGGACACGAATTACATAAGATTTTTCGAGTACTTCCGAGCCATTAAGTACTACTTGACCTTCACTCTGACCTCTCGGTGACGTAAAGCAGTGTTTCCCAAACTTTGTTTGACACGAAGGGTCAGTGTGAAAATTACCGGGCCATGGGTAATTTTCACACTGACCCTTCGTGACCCACTAAGTACTTTCAAACTCATGCTGGTTCGATAGTACAAATTGATTAATAGTAAAAATGTTTATTAGTACTAGGTACTAATATTTTGGCATTTAATCATTATTTTGTTAGTGCGAAGTATGAAGTTGTTTCCTATTTTTTACTTAAGAATCCAAGTTAGGTATTACTTACTCATGTTTTTAAAATAAGGCCAAAATATCGCGACCCGGTTATTTCATTTTGGTGGCCCGGCACCGGGTCGCGACCCGGCTATTGGGAAACGCTGACGTAAAGGATAGTCGCACTTGCGACGGCTGCACCTAGGGTCTCGGGTTTGATCACGGGTAACACCTCCAGACCCAATTTCTGGAGGTCTTGCCGTCGCTCGGAAAGGATGTTTGTTAAGCCGTTGGTCATGCGACTGACCTACCTTACCATTGCAATATGAGGGCAAGGGAATAGAGAGTGCTCTTGTGTCTGCGTACACACTTGTGCATTAAATGTCTTGCGTCGATGGCTAATTTTTGATTGGCTGCCATAGGTAGCCGAAATCGGTTCGGTTCGGTTAAGAGCTTATTATTGTGCAATTTATAGTTGTATGTATTTAAGAATAATATACCTAGGTACTTAATAGTGTACGATCTCGTACTAAAAAGTTATGGCCGACCCTTTCGACCACGGCCTCACAGAAGAGCGGAAAGGGGTTAAACGTTGGCAGCGCATTTGTGACTCTGCTGGTGGTGCAGGTGTCTATAGCCAGCAGCCAATTGCTTACCATCAGGTGATCCGTCTGCTCGTCTGCCACCTAACACAAAAAAAAAACGTGGCTTTTATTAAAAACAGATTTGTATTAATTTGAATATTTACTCAAATATTCCTTTTTGCAGGGTTGAGTTGGCGTACAATGGCTCGAGAGAGGACTTGGATCCCTATGTACCAGCGGACCACAGGCCACTCAGCTCCAGTACATCGTAAGTAAATAAATATGAGACAAAAAGCACAGATATTGACCCAGTACTTGGACTCCAAAACGACAGCTTGGGACGCGACGCGGAGAGAATGCTATACAGAGTGTATCTGTACACATTTATATCCCTTTAACCACGTCTTGTACCAACCATTCTGAACAATATTTGTTCTATAACTTGGAAATTCGCATAAAAGATACGACTCTTCATACAAAGTTATTCACGTGGCTGTTCATCTTGTATGAGAAGTCAATTCAAAAAAAATTTTCGTCGAATTTTCAAAAGTCGTAGAACAAAAGATGTTAATAATGTTTGGTAGAACAAAGTGTTCTTCAGAATGGTCAATAGAATACGAGTTTACCTCTTACTCTTTCTTCTGAAAGATCTTTCAACTGGTTTTATCTGTGAAGATGTACATCCCTTTAATCACGTGTTCTACCAATCATTCTGGCCAACATTTGTTCTATGACTTTTGGAGCGTTCTACTGAACCACTGCCGGGCAAACAAAATCAAGTCATCGTTACTTTGATTGGATTAGACTTAATCATCACGCTTGCCTAATGCGGATTGGTCTCATATACTTTTTACTTTACCCAGGATTCCGAAATCACGGCATTAAGCCACGAGGCTACTGGCTTTGTTCTTCTTATATTTCATCTTAATCTACGCAGTGAGCGGAATGTTGGTTTGATACCCATTCGCTTTTAATTTGTTTTAAGGGTTATCTCAGTTCCCCACTTCTTCCATTAACCCAAATAATGATCTATAGTTTCAAAGGGTTTGACGCTGTGGCCATTATTTATCGTGAGACTACCGACCCGACCCGGCTTCGCACGAATTATGTTATCTATCTAACTTTACCCGAAGCTCCACGAAGTCTACAATTTTTATGGGATTTTAATAGGATAGGCCTGTGCCTTCTGTAATAATAATACTGAAAGGGATAGGGAAAGGTCCAATCATGCTACGCACACATTCATTAGTGCTTACAGTGTTCTCGCCGTATTTCGACGTGAAGGTCCGAGATAAACGTGGGAAAAGGACCAGATACAATATACTGGTATAATTATAACAAGCTCTTCAATTTCAATGTCTACTAGAGCTATTCTTCTGAGTATAATTATTTTGTGGGATAGGGGCCAGTTGAGCAGACGGATCACCTGATGGTAAGCAATTGCCATCGCTCCGTGTGTCTAGTGGTTTAAGTACCGTGTCATTATCTTGGGGTCCCGGGTATAATTTCCGGGTCGAGCAAAAGTTTAGAGCTTTTCGAACATAGCTCGGGCTTGTAATTACCATACCAATCCACATTAGGCAAGCCTAATCCCGTCATAGTAACGATGACATTATTTCCATGATGGAGGTATTTGCCTTGTAAGTGGGAAAGTATATGTATAGGCTGATACCTACTTCACTTTAAGCCATAGCCGCCGCTCATATACGTAACATAAGGGGAGTTACAAGTGCACTACTAATATTTGTTAACTTATGTTCCGCATCTACTTACGTTCCGTATCCACTTATGTTCCGCATCTACTTACGTTCCGTATCCACTTATGTTCCGCATCTACTTACGTTCCGTATCCACTTATGTTCCGCATCTACTTACGTTCCGTATCCACTTATGTTCCGTATCTACTTTTGTCTTGTATCTACTTATTCCATATTATACCTTCCATATATACCTTGCTTTAATTTATATTAACGGTGGTAGGTAAGCGTGGTTTTGATGGTTTATAATCCGAGGCAAAAAGTCGTTTGCTATGAAGTGATCATCATTGTAAGACTGTTATAAACTTCAACAGTCTCAAAACAATTCGTTTCAGTAAAATTTTCCGGGAAGACTTATTGTGGAATAAATAAATATTTAATTTCATTTCAATAACAATAAGCAAGAAAATCAAAGAAGAAAGTTTTGACCCTTTGGCACAGATTTGTTCTTGTCAAAGGAAGAAGAGATACGCTGGTATGTAGGTACGCCGTAGGTACATCTCTTTCTTCCTAGCGCATAATTCTCGATTGCGTCCAAAGATGTATCTTTGGAACTCGGAGTACGCTTACATGATACAGAATTTGGTGACTATAGTTATAACAAATGAAGCTAAGTACGTCTTTCCTTTGAAAATCATAGAACAAAAGTTGTTCAGAATGATTGATAGAAGACGTACCTAATTAAAGGGATGTACAGTCGAGGTCAAAAGTATGTTTACACAAGAGGACCTTGTCACAATACATATTTATAAGAAAGTGGAAGTCGTTTTCTTATACATATGTACTGTGACAAGGTCCTAAAGTGTAAACATATTTCTGACCTCGACTGTACATCCCTTTAATTAGGTACGTCTTCTACCAATAATTCTGAACAACTTTTGTTCTATGATTTTCAAAGGAAAGGCGTACTTAGCTTCATTGTTATAAGTAGACTCACCAAATTCTGTATCATGGTGTAAGCGTACCCCGAGTTTCAAAGATACATCTTTGGACGCAATCGAGAATTATGCGCTAGGAAGAAAGAGATGTACATTATATCCTGCATATCTTGGTCATTTTATGGTAGTACTATTAAAATTATTAAGTATCGTAGAACTTAATGAGAAATAATACCCAGAAGTCGAGTTTTTCGAGGGATAAATAAATAATTGGATCCGATAGTAATTTGAAGATAACAATGTTAGTAATAAACTTATTATTGTAATTAGCTATATGAATAAATAATTGCGACTAAAAAATCTACAGTATCTACTTAGTATTCGTACTATGAAAACGAAGAATCGAGACCATTTATTCTCCAGTAACTCACATTTTATAATGATGATCGATAGAACATTTGGTTGGCCCACCGACCTGGTCGGTGGGTTCGATTCCAACTTAACCACGCTTGCCCTAATGCGGATTGGTGATCGCAAACCCGAGCTATGCTTGAAAAATTTGAAATGAGCAAGAAGACGAGGTAATGCTGCCAGCATTTCGGGGTCATTTCCACAGGTCATTGCAGGGGTACAAAATACGGAAGAAGGCTGACTGCCCACTAAGAGCTAAAAATATGTCATGTACTCACGCAAATGCGCACTAACGGGCAAAAACGCCTTTTCGACCACATTAATCCTAACTTATGACATAAGATTGTCAAACTGTCGAGGTCTATGGTAGAGGTTGCGCGCTTATGTACTCATGCCGGGCAACAACCCTAGCATATGTCAACGAACTCTTCTAAATTCAAAATCAGGTCAAAGTCTAACTTCTGTGTGTAATTATTTTGTGACCGGGGCCTACTCTGTTTAAATTTTTCTTTTTGGTAGTTTTTTTTCGGAGATTCCAGTTATTGTTCTCCCGTGTATCTATATTATTCCAATAAATACCATTCAATAATTTTTTAAATCGTTGTAATCAACCACCTAATCTTTTTTTTAATTTAATTTGCAGGAGTTCTGGCGCCTTAGCCCATCTGCTGAAGGCGTCGCTCGGGTCGGGGGTGCTGGCGATGCCGCTGGCCTTCAAGAACGCTGGTCTCCTCGTCGGCTGCATCGGCACCGTCATCGTCGGGTTCATCTGCGCACACGTCATACACGTGCTGGTAAGTTGAAAGGTTGCTTGCTCCAAACACCGTCGAAACACCTTGGAAGAGTCAAGCTCCGGAAAAAAGACTTGACTGTGGGAGAGCCACGCTTCAGCATAAATAAGCCGGCTCGACCGGGGTGATACCACTGCCTCACAGAAAGGCGTAAAGCAGCCCCTGTGCTGTGTTTCGCCGAGTGAAGGTGGCAGCGCACTTGTAACTCCACTGGTGTTGCAAGTGTCCATGAGCGGCGGCAATTGCTTATTATCAGGTGATCCGCCTGCTCGTCTGCTACCTAGGTATACTATAAAAAAACCTTTGAAAAAGCGAGCGTATTTCTTCTTAAAAGATCGGCAGCTCACTTGTGGCTCCTCTGGTGTGCGGGTGTCCATAGGCGGCTGTAATTGCTTACTATCAGGTAATTCGTATGTTTGTCTGCCCCCTACCTATATCATAAAAAGGTAGGTACGTTTCGAGTTTTTCGAACAAAGCTCGGGTTTGGGGAATGCTGCCGGCCCGATGCGCAATGGGCCGACGTCCTTATGCATACCCGTCTGCCGAGGGGCGGACGGGTTATGTCGGGCTCTCCTTCGGTAGACTGAAAGCTAACAGACTAAACCCCCAACGACGCTCCCTCCTTCGCTCGAGTGGGAAGGAGACATGTGTACTTGTCTATGAACAGCCATAAACGGCGGCCAGTATCAAAGGGGTTTACCATCGTTACACTACACACACGTTATCATCACTCCGTACCTACCTACTGTTATAAATGAATATTCTCTATCTACCAATAAAAGCCTAAAACCAATAATAGGCAATAAAGGCCTATGATGTTATTAATGTAATTAAGTTCTGTTTAACTTCCGACAAACAAGCCCTGAAGCCGACTAAACAACAGTATAATCCCCGCAACAGAACTTCGAATTCTGGTCTAAGTAATAACAAAGTTAAAATCAAACTTTAAGCCTACAGACAACAGTAGGTAAACGCTGCTTGAATTTAACGAACCTAGTTACAAAATCACGTGATTTTTTTACTAGGTTATTTGGAAAACTAATTTTCGGTGCCACTTACCCCATATTACCATGCCGGCTGTTACACTAACGCCCCGTTGTTGATCTAGATGGTATAAGTACCGGGCCGTGATCTCGGGATCCGAGCAAAAAGTATGTTTCGAATTTTTCGAACATAGCTCGGGTTTGTGATCACCAATTCCGCATTAGGCAGGCGTGGTGATTAAGCCTAATCCCATCATAGTAGCGATAACTTGATTTCTATGATGGAGGCCTTTGCCCTGCAGTGGGACAGTATATAGGCTGATACTTTACTTTACTTTGTTCTAGCTATCCTACTCGTACTAATATTATAAACGTGAAAGTTTGTAATAATTGATGGATGTTTGCTCCTCTTTCACGCAAAAACTACCAAATGGATTTTAATGAAACTTTACAATAATATAGCTATAGGTACATCAGAATTATTCTTGCTTTGTCCAAAATCGCTAACTACACGTCAAGTGTCAATCGCTAACTACACGCTTACGAAGTAAAACTTGCCCGAAAAAAACTCGCACGAGAATTTTAAGATTTTTTTGCTAGTCACTACTTTAACCTAACTTCACAGTGATAATATTTTGTTTAGTTGAGTTTAGACAGCATTATCATCACAAAAATATTGGTCAGGTTAGGTTAGAAAAGTGACCGGCCCAATAATTTTGAAATTCTCGTGCGTTTTGTTTTTGGGCGAGTTTTCGAGTCGAGCGGCCGCCGTCTACTAATATGATTATTTGTATCTAGAAGCTAGATAGCACCATACTCCTACTCTCGTCGCAAAATTCGCAGTTGCAGCTCGCAAGTATCGCGGTGACAAATGGGTATTCGTGAGTTTCGTGACGTAACAGACCACAACAATGACGGCGCTAACTTACTTTCTAATTACTGACAACTTGAAGGTAGCTTTCACTTTCACGATAGTACATTATATTTATAGTATGAATTGCAAAGGATATGAACAAGCTCTATGTAGTATAACATCAATCTTCTATACTATTTATAAAGAGATAACATCAATAGACATCGACAATATAGGTAAACCGAAAACACGAAACGCTTGCGCGATGTAATTATTTACAGCGCCATCTATTGGTTCATTTCGGAATTCCGGTCCCAAAGCGAAGTGAGGGCGGGCTACTAGTATCGTATAAAAGTAAAGAAAATAAAGTATCAGCCTACTGTCCCACTGTACGGCAAAGGCTCCATCAGAAAAATCAAGTTATCGCTACTATGATGGGATTAGGCTTAATCACTACGCTTGCTACCTACGAGTAGTAGCAAGCATAGTGTTTAAGCGTGTGATTTCTTGAGTGTGTATTTTTATTATGGCTCTACCCTCCTTCATGAGTATAACTTAGCCAAGTGAAATAATTAATAGTAATGCTGTAATTAATAGTAAAACTGTCGAAGTCATTGAATAAAACGCCAGTGTCAAACGTTTTGTTGACCTACGAATTCCTAATAGAGTCTCAAAACTTTAATTTTGATAAAAGTAGTCTCAACAAACAATGTACTATTAAAGTTTTAAGACTCTATTAGGTCAAAGCAAGTTGTTCACGTGACAACTCACTCGACACACAACAGCAGTGTTAAAAACGACAACAAAAATGACACAAATTTGCAAATTAAAACCACTAAATATTTACTAATTTTATAAACCTTTGAATTGCATCCGATGCAATCTGTCCCACTAGCCACGATAGCTAGAATCTAAATGAATATAGCCTCTTTAGTCTACGTGTTTCTTGCGACATTTTAAGACGCAACCGGGAAAAACAAACGGAGATCATATTAAAGATTATGCTGTGAAAGAAGATTTAATATACCACCCGAGAACGAGCCGAATCCTCCTTAAACCCGTTACGTAGACATATCACCAGAAAAAGTAAAACTCGCCAACACATTTTTTTCGTTGGTGTGTCCCTTCCTGCTGATTTATCGGATTATCCTTTCCTGGAACCTGTCACAGTGTTCATATAACCCGTATGGCTGTACATAAAAAAACATCATCATCATCAGCCTGTTGCAGTCCCTTGCTGGACGTAGGCCTCTCCAAATGCTCGCCACTTTGATCGATCTTCGGCTACTCGCATCCAGCTCCAGCCAGCCCTCTTACGCAGATCGTCACTCCATCTGGCCTGAGTTCGTCCTACACTACGTTTACCAAGACGCTTTTTTTAGGTTTAAAATAATATAACATACATACGAGTATTTGTTGCTAGTCAAGTGTACAACTATCTAGTGAGGATCGCGGGAATTTCTTAAATGCGGGTAGCATAGGACCGATCTGCGTGGTGAACATTATGGGAAGCCTATGTCCAGCAGTGGACCTCTATTGGCTGAAATGATTATGATGAAGTGTACAGAGAAGAAGAAAAATAATATACAATGTTACTCAAACACCGTAAGAGCTACACTTCAGCATAACTCTCACAGAAGACCGGCGTGAAACAACGCTCGCAAAGTTTCCACTGTGTTTCGCCGAGTGGGCGAGGTTACCAGAGAAGAAAGGAGTTAAAAGGTTTGCAACACCAGCTGAGAAAGGCAGAAGTGCGCTGCCAACCTCTAAATCTGGTTTCCCTGGATTAGGCCTCCACTATCAGTGAACGATAGAGACAGACGTGCCTTGGAGATATAGGTAACACGATATTCTTCTATAACTAAGTATAACGAACTCTTCAATACCAATGTCAGCTAGAGCCGACTTTCTGTGTCTAATCATTTTGTGACGAAACGTCGTATCTACTTCTTGTTAGCTCTATACATAATATCCTAAACAAATGAAGAAGCTATATAAGGTAAATAGAACCTGCCCTAGTGATGTGTCTCAACTCGATTTTCCCATCTGGACACATTGGCAACTGCAATTCGCAAGCTAGTTGCTAAAGACAGTAGATCTTTCTTTTTTCACAACTGCTTACTTGTGAATCGGAGAGTTGCCAAAGAAAAAATTTTTTTTTTCTTACCACTCAGTCAGTGATATAATACCAAGAACAACCAACTGAAGTGGTTTTCGTTGTAAACTATTTTAAACACAACTACAAGCTACATGCGATAAGACCGCCCTATTGTACTATTTATCGCTGTTGTTTCACTCATGTATTCTATTTCTGAGCAATAAAGAATATCTACATATCTATCTAACTGAACGATTATTAATATTTCTTATTCAATTAAAAAAAAACACTTAATGAGAGTTTTCTTCGCATGTTAAATCCTGTCTGTGGTTATATTGCGCTCAAAAAGTTTTTCCTCTTCTGAAAATTCGTAATCTGAGGTTTTAAGGAAAAGTATCTGCCTAGAACACGAAAATGAGGAAGGCTTAGCAAAAAGTTAAAACTAACGGAGTGGCAAAATAAAAAGTAATAGAGTGGCAAATATTTTCTTTTAGTTTTGTGTAGTTTTAATCTATTCCTCTGTCCAAAGAGCGCTTTTCTTAACCGACTTCTAAAAAGGAGTGTTCTCATTTCGACCGTATATTTTTTTATGATATAGGTGGCAGACGAGCAGACGGATCAACTGATGGTAAGCGATTACCGCCGACTATGGACACCTGGTGGTATCACTCCGGTCGAGCCGGCCCAATCATTAAAACACGAATCCCATCACTATCTGAAGCCTAAATAAATATTTCTAAACACTCAAGGTATTATTGGGCTGACCCTCAGATGTTCTCTTTGTATAGTGTGTGTGTACATATAGCATCAAATCAAATATCCCCCGGAGTGCAAAAATAGCACTTGTGTCTCAGACATAAGGACTATCCAAAAAGGGTAACTCCACATGAACGCCTTGCGTACTCGTACCTCCTACCTTCGGGTAATTTAAGTAATCTCTAGATAATGAGCTGAAAAGGTCGCCAGGTTTTAATTAACACTAATGATTTTGAAACAGGTGAAAATGTTTATTTTTAATTATCTAAGGCCTCTGTCACACAAACTCCATTATACAGGGTGTATCTGTGAACATTTACATCCCTTTAACCACGTATTTTACCAACCATTCTGAACAACATTTGTTCTATGACTTTTAAAAATTCGCATAAAAAAATTTCATCTTTCCATACAAAGTCGGTCACGTGACTTGGTCATTTTGTATAGGGAGTCGAAAACTTTTTCGAAGAATTCGGATAAGTTGTTGAACAAATGTTGTTCAGAATGATTGATAGAACACGTGGTTAAAGGGATGTAAATGTTCACAGATACACCCTGTATTTGTCTCATGACGTTACAAGACATTAAATATAACGCCAAAAGGAATTAGGTAGGTTTATACCTACCTAATTCCTTTTTGCGTTCCTCCTGGTATCAGTGGTTTAAGGTTATGCTTAAACCACTGTTAACAGGATGGGAATATAGTGGGATAGTACGGATTTTTTTCCACATTTGACTGTTCAATAATTTTGTAAATCCATAATTTTGGGCTGTGGGAATAGTTGGAGGTAAATACTCTGACAATTAAGTCATGAAAATAATCCTTTGATTATTTTCATGACATCTCATTTAAATCATAGATATTCCCTCACCATAAAAGTCTGACCAACAAAACGTGACTATAAAGAATGGTGGCAATTCAAAAAACCTTGGGGTATCAACACTATTACAATCAGAAAAACTATGTTGATATTGTGTTTTATTAGACTAAGCAGAATACTAGTTAAATAAAAAAAGTAAAAAAACTAAAACCCAACTACGACAAAAAACGACGCTGAAAAAGTATAAAAAAGCCTTCGTTGTCAATTTACAATAATCATACAATACTATTCTGAAGTATGCAATATTCACTATGTAGAGATAAATTTTCATGTTTGGAAATCCGCAGTCACACGTTGTCAAAGTGTTACGGTAGGTAGGTAGGTAGGTATATGAACGTGTGACTACGCCTTTCCAAACATGAAAATTTATCTCTACATAGTGAATATTGCATACTTCAGAATAGTATTGTATGATATTATTGTAAATTGACAACGAAGGCTTGTTTTATACTTTTTCAGCGTCGTTTTTTGTCGTAGTTGGGTTTTAGTTTTTTTACTTTTTTTTATTTGTACTATTTTGGTGTCCAAATATTAACAACAACATTGTATTAATAAATAAATGAACTAAAAACTAGCGCGTATATAGCAACACGGTTTCCCCGTATGAAGCTCCCAGTATTTCGTAGTCGCGACGCAAATTTGCGTCGATGGCAACAAATGGGTCATGAATTAGTGAATTAGATCGTTACTTTTAAATAGATTGGATGTTACATAATATTAAGTGGACCTGGGAAGATTTCTTAATCGATCTAATTCTGCTAACGACCGACTGTCATGTGGATTTTTAAGTAGTTTATTATGATTCAAGGCACTTATAAACAATCCCTCAATGGTTTTGACTCTACTGAGAGCGACATAGGCCTGTCCTTTAGCAAACAATGAGTTTCCTAGATCGATAACTGCTTTATCTAGAGTACAACCTTGTAATTTATGAACAGTGCAACCCCAAGAAAGAATCAGCGGGAGCATTTTACGCTGAATTTTCCCAGACCCCCTCAAGCCGTCAAATTCAGTGAGGCAAGGCTCAATTCTGATGAGTCCGTTAATATTTGCTTTTATGGATGCGTCGTCAAATTGTATGAGAACAGCGCTTGGCTGTTCTCCCTGTTCCAACTGATCGCGCCGAAGAGCTGGCCATTCGAAGGCCTTCACCACTCCCATCGCTCCGTTTACCAAACCCTGGTTTACATTCAAATTTCTTCGAAGCATTACTCTGCCACGAAAGTCAAGCGCTTACCTTGAGTGCGCAGAAACCATTTTCAGTACAAAGTGAGATATTTTATTTACTAGTCCGCAAACTAACGGTCAGCGCTGCACGTTCGTGCTGCGACCAGTAATGATTTTGCGTTAATACAGAAGCCTAGCGGGGGGCAATACTAAATTTGGTGACAAGCTTTATCTCCTAATGATTCTGCAGTGGTTTTGTTCTGATAAGTAGTAAAGAAGCTATGGACGAAAAGATTCAGCTCATGAATACAGGCAAAGTCACATGCAAATGCTAGTAATACATATATATATTCGAAATGTACAAGTAAAGCGCTTTAAAATGATACCAAACACGGCCTATTTATCATAACTTTATTTTTTTACTCTGTTTGTTTTGTCCGCTAGAGGGCGCCACATTAAATTTTGTGAAACTTCATATAGCCTATAACCAGCGGACGATTGAGACGCTTATAATGATATGTCATTTATCGAATTCTGATAAGTAGTTTAGAAGTTACGTGGAAACAGATGAACATACATACATACATACATACTACATACATACTATACATACATTACATAGCTGTCAAAATCATAACCCTCCTTTGCTTTGCCGTAGTCGGGTGTTAAAAAATGAGTTATTGAATGACTACATTTTAACACATTCGTACATTTAGTTAGAAGTGTTGGACCATCAATCAGCTCCAAATGTAATTTTCAAGATTTTCTCATGTTCCTGTGAAAAGAAATGAAAAATAATTGAACGCATGAACTTTCGATTACTCTACGACCGACACTATTTTGTTATACGATACGCAACAACCGCCAACTGTCAGTTTGATATTACATGATTATAAATCAGAGTATAGTGGCTGTCAATATGTTGCATCAGAGTATAGTATATGTACAGAATCTAAGCTTCGTCCTGCAGGTAGGAGGGGTTGAGGAAAAAGGCGGCAAAATAGACTTTCGCCCCGCGCGGCAAAATAGACTTCCGCCCCGGGCGACAAAATTATCTTCCGCCCTGTGCGGTCAAATTGTTTTGTTTATTGAATTTTCCCAGTATTTTAATAATGCCTACTTACTTTACAAGCGGTTCTAGGGTAATATTTATTTTGCTAATAATATTTAAATTTGGCGATTAAATGAAGGGCCGTTTTAGGGCCTAATTGGTTTTGAAGCAATTACTCGAATCCCACATGTAATAAAATCAGGTAGGGAAAAAATAAATTTACAAATTGTAATCTTCTACCTACAAGAGCTTATGAGATTGGTGGGAAAGATCAACGGCCACGTGTAACCGATAGTCGAAGTAGGTACAAACAGCCACACATCAAAGTATACAAAAATGTCAAATTACTTCAATCTACTCTCATTTTACTGTCATACACATTAGGTTGAATATCAGTTGAGGAAATTTGACAGGTTGTGTTTGGCTGACTGTACGTACCTAATTTTTGAACTGATAAAAAATATAGGGTGTAAACATTGTACATCATTTTACAACGTCTTTTACATCATTCTAAACAATATTTTGTTCTATGACTTTCAGTTAGTGATTTCTAACATAATTATTCTAATACTACCAAATCATAGTAGGCCATCGATAGTATCGATTGTTTTACTTGATTCTGTGATTCTATTAGAAATCACAATAATATCGATAATATCGGAGATTAAACTATCTATAGTATTGGCGTTATCAAAAATATTGCCCAAAGTTAGGGAATATCTATTTGAAACATATAATTATAGCGATAGACAGAATGGCAATCCTATCGATACTATTGATTTTTCTATTATATCGATAACCAACACTATTCTATTTGTTAAAATATTTTATATTCTGTACTTATACATGTATTTATTGATTTCAGGGAGTTAGCAGATTGGATGCTGTCCCTAACGCATTTAGGTGCCTGCTGTGTTTACGTGGTGGTCGTCGCCGAATCATTTAAGCAGGTAAAGGAGATGTCCCAAATTGTATGTAGTTTAGGCCAGCACCTTGTACTATGTCCCAGAATAGAGGCTTATGCAATTAATCATAGGACTTCTCAGAAAATAAACATCGGTGAAATAAAAACTCCGAAACAGAATTTTAAAATAACATAAAATAAGTAGACCTCTCCGAATGCTCTATCCGCTGCTACGCCCGTGTCAACTGAGGTTGACATGGCGCACGACGCGTAAACGAGTCCCGAACATTTTAAAAGAGAGGATTTTTTATACAAACTGCGACGCAAATCGTGACGATTTCCCGTGATGCATAAAACAAGTTACTTAGCACAAAATGCTAACTTGTTTTAAGCATCACGGGAGAATTTTGCTAAAAGATTTGTCAATATCAACGTCTCTGTGGATACACTTTATTGCACAAAACCGGTCTAAAAAACTAGGCATTTCATTTTATTTATTTTATATATCACATCAGTACATGATACAGTATTAATATTGATACCTGATACGAATAAACAATTTCAAACGAAATCACATTTATAATCATTAGGCATTATGTTATACAATCTCGCCTGTCTTGACTGAAAGCGAATCAAAATATCTTTTGTTTATAATCCAAAAATAAATAAGACATTATTGGTTTGCTTTTGGTAAGCGTTGGTGATTAAGCCTAATCCCATCTTAGTAGCCGTCACTTGATTTCTATGATGGAGGCCTTTGCCCTGCAGTGGGTTAGTATATAGGCTGATACTCTACTACTTTTTTACTGGTTTGCAGGTGTCGGATCAATACGGAGGCCCAGACTGGTCAGTCACCGTGTACTGCGCGCTCACCCTCGTGATCCTAGTGCCTCTCACCCAGATCACCAAGCTCAAGTACCTGGTTCCGTTCTCGGCGGTGGCCAACTTCGTCTGGCTGGCTTCCATCTGCATCTCCATTTACTACTGTCTGAGGGACCCCCCGCAGCCCTCGGAGAGGAAACTGGCTACTTCCATCACAGGGTTACCTAATTTCATAAGGTACCGAGATTTATAAGTTTGTCTTTTAGGTTAATTTAGCCTCTTTACATCGTGGTCCTTTTGATAAATCATGATGATCTTTGAGCGTTTGTGAGTGTTTGAGCGAATCTGATCTGTCATAGGACTACATACTCTACGCCTTTTCCCTGGGATTTCCAACGAACACTCTCGCGCTCTTATCTTTCGCGTGTCACACATGGACGGCAAAGCATGCCAGCACGCCCTTTACCAACAAAAGCCAGGGGTAAAAGTCCCCGGAGCAACTCCCACTGCCCTTCGACAAAGACCTCACCGGGCGGCGCCCGCATCGCTGGATTGCTGGCCTCAAAGTGCAGCTGTCAGCAGTCGGGTAGCAATATGGCGATTAAGCCAAACCTGCCGCTGCCCAGGGACGCCAGGACTCCTCCGGTAGCAGCTCCAAACAGAGCAAAAATACCACCGGGGTGGGAGGGTCACACAAGGAGATCCCCGCATTAGTGTCTACTTTTTTTTTTGATCTCCCAGGGGGAAATGCATTTACGCATACCGGCCGGGTTATGCGACTAACCTCTGGCGGGGACTCCTCGTGACGAGGAGCCGGCCAGTGCGGACTACCGACTAAACCCCCTGGATGCTCCCTCTCCGCCAGAGTGGGGAGAAGACGCGAGAATCTGGCTAAGAAGCCCCCTTCGCATCCTCTCCTGCGTAGGTCCGCTTACGTCGCGGACCCTACACTGCCCGAGAAAGCCCACCGCGTGGTAGGCCCTGGCGACCCGCTAGGGATTAGTGTATCCAGTGTATCCTGTCATAAGCATTGTAAAGGAGATACTGGACGCTTATATGTTCAATGCCCTTAGTGTTCGTTTAAGTCAATATAGATTCTTCTTTGTTTTTTTTTATAAGTGACTAATAAAAATCATCTATTATTCTCTCTTCCAGCACATGCCTGTTCGCAATGGAAGGCATCGGCGTGGTCATGCCGATAGAGAACGAGATGTCGAAGCCCCGGCAGTTCCTCGGCTGTCCAGGGGTGCTCAACATCGCCATGACCGTCGTGGTGATGCTGTACGGCTTCGTCGGGTTCGCTGGCTACCTGGCCTATGGGGACGACGTCAGGGGCAGTCTCACGCTTAACCTACCTCAGGATGAAATGTACGTTTTCAATTAATTTAAGAAAAAAATATATACCTACCGGTTGTATTGAGAACACTCCTTTTTGACGTCGGTTAAAAAGCTAAAACAAAAGAATTTAAGTTTAGATTTGAAAAGAATAACTAAAAGTAATAAATGACGCTTCGGCACAGTAATGGACTTCGGCAAGAATAAACCAGCTCGACCGGAATGATACCACGGCCTCATAGTCCAACCGGCGTGAGGATAAAAATAAACAATAAAACATCCACATGAGTAGGTATTTTTTTTATTCAAACGTATGATGAAGCAGCGCTCACGCTGTTTCGCCGAGTGAATGAGTGGAAACAGCGAAAGGGAGTTAAAAACTGGCAGCGCACTTGTGAACGCATAAGGTGCTCCATCTGCTCATCCTGCTCACATTTAATAACCTACAGAGACAAAACAATTCTTATAGAGCTGAACCTAAAGTAATATGAGTATACCTGCCTATATACTGTCCCACTGCAGGCCAAAGGCCTCCATCATAGAAATCAAGTCATCGCTACTATGATGGAATTAGGCTTAATCGCCCCCGCTTGCTAAATGCGGGTTGGTGATCACAAGCCCGAACTATGTTCGAAAAATTCAAAACATACCTTTTTTTGCTCGACCCGGGAATCCAACTGAACCAAAAGCATTTAACGTAATATTTACAATGAATATTAATTAGTCTATAATTAACTTGAGAGCCAAAATTATATCCATGACAGATTGCATGACAGCATAGATTATCCCTCACTTCATTAACCAACATTTATCCTAAACACATAAGCTGTTTACTTCAGTCTAATCTATTAGAAAAATAACAAAACGTCGGTCCATTTATTATAATTACAACCTTTTTGAAATGGTCGCCCAGAATAGAATTAAATTTATAAAAATTGAGCCCGTGTACATTAAGAAGTTGATGGGTCTCTCAGGACTTTTAACCTTTGGAAAATTTACGTTTGAAATATGACGAAATTACTCTTTAATATTTTAATAGGTTTCGTTATGTTTTGTATCACGTTGAATTCATATCCAGTAGAATTTTTCTGCTACTTCGACAAATCAATATGCAACATCGTTTTTTAATGTCACAGGTGGCAGACGAGCAGATGGATTCTTATCTATAATTACCTCTGTTTTGCAGTCTCGCCCAAGTCGCCAAGATTCTGGTGGCATGTGTGATGGTGCTCTCGTACGCGCTGATATATTACGTGCCCGTGGACGCGGTGTGGCGGCGGGTGCAGGACAAGACTCCTGCCAGATACCACCGCTGGGCTGTGGCCGGCATCAGGCTGGCTGGATGCCTGCTGACTGGTAAGAGTTCCACCATCACCTAAGTATGTACGATGGTCTTGGTCCATGAGTTGGTATACTACGTGACAGACGACGAGATCTGGCGATGGATGCTCGAATGGCTGGATATCTGCTGACTGGTAAGGATTCAACCCATTACCTAAGTGTGATAGTCCCGTCGTTGGTAGACTAGGTACCAGTGGTCTGGCGACGGGTGCAAGACAAAACTCCTGCCTGGGATGTGTGATGGTCCTGTCACATACGTTGGTATACTACGTGCCAGTGGACGAGGTCTGGCGACGAGTACAGGACAAGACTCCCGCCAGATACTACAGCTGGGCTGTGGCAGGCATTAGGCTGGCTGGATGCCTGCTGACTGGTAAAGGTTCAACTCATTATCTAAGCGCATTAGGATCCTGTCACATGTTTTGATAAACTACGTACCAGTGGACCAGCTCTGGTGGCGGCTACTGGACTTGACTGCCGGGTACCATTGGTGAGCTATCGCCGGCATCAGGCTGGCCTGTTAAATGGTAAGGATTCAACTCATCTCCTAAGCGTATTAACATCCTGGTGGTATGGGTGATGGTCCTGTCGCATGCGTTGGTATACTAGGTATTATGGTACAAATCTCATAAAAAAAGTCATACCAACATGCGAGTAACAAGCGATTGAGTTTCCAACTTCTTGCACCGCAATCAGTCAAAGACATATGACAAAGTCACACAGAGCTGCTCGCTCAACCAAAATGCAAGCAAGTTCTAACCAATTGCACATTACCTTAACCTTTGCCATATCCATTTTCTCCCTTATTATAGCACAATAAGGTTCAAATTCGAAAAGTTTGCCTATTAGCGCACTTAACTGTACTAAATCTTGGCACCTTGTCTGCATGCAAAATTGCATACGAAAGTAACACTTGTTCCCTGAGGAATAAGATGTTGAATTGGATTAAATTTCAAGTGGGGTAATTAAATGAACAGGAGCGGCTGTTTGATACCAAATAGCTTGCGTCAGTCACAGATAAATTTAGTTTGCAGTCTGTCACAATAAGTATTCAGGAATTAATGTTAATATCACTGAGGTATCAATGCATTCATGGGCCTACCCAGGTTCTGGGCCGAGGCAGAGGGGGGGTCAATTTTGCTAGGTATCACAAGTCCAATACGGATTGGTTATCAACAAACCCTAGCTATGTTCGAAAATTCGAACATACTTTGCTCGGCGGGAATCGAACCCGGGACCCCGAGATAACGGCCCGGTACTTAAACCAATAGAAACGGGTCGCGTGAGATTGTGTTTTTGGGATTCTAGCTTTGCCCGCTTCGTCGCGCCCGTCTCAAAATGGAGGTTAAAATGGTAGTCATCCTTAACATTTAAAAAAATCAGTCATTCTCCTTTGCGTGAAAGAAGAACTTACAACTAGACGCCACGTACTTAATATAGTAGCTGTACATTTTTTTATATATAGGAGCAGACGAGCAGCGATCACCTGATGGTCAATTTGCACACCGCTCAGGAACTTGCAACGTGGTTACAAGCGCTGCCAACTTTTTTTCCCTCACCGGTATGGGTCGTACCCTACACGCGGTTTTTGTGAGGCATGTATCACTCGGTCGAGCTGCCTCATGCGAAGGTGCTCTCCCATTGAGTATTTTTAATCAATTATTTGTACTATTATTATTATTTTTTTTTCAGTGGGCCTAGCCACAGCGATCCCTAAGTTGGAGCTGTTCGTCGAGTTGGTGGGAGCCGTCGGCCTCTCCGTCATGGGTCTCCTGCTGCCCTCCGTCGTGGAGACGGTGTGGCTCTGGGGCAAGGACCTGGGCCCCTGCCAATGGATCCTGTGGAAGAACGTCCTGATCGTGCTGTTCTCCATCGTCGCTCTTGTCTCTGGGGTGGCATACTCGCTCATAAGCATGATGGAGTCGCTGTGATTAGTATGATGTAACTTATTTTGGCTTTAGCTTCACGTTGCTCATGGTCTGGGAAGTTAGTGTTGTCGCAACATTGTAAAGACTATCGATATTTTTAACCAATTAGAATTATGTTAGCGTTTTAACTGAATGCAGTATTTTTTTGCATAATAATTATGAACTACTTAGTTTTTAATTTTATTTGCGGTAACATGTACTCAAAATCTTTTTTTTTTAATTTCGACGTCTCATTTCGGAGGCTAGTGCTTATTTTAATTCACTGTTAAAAAGGCAGTGAATTATTCATACGAATCCACTAAACTAATGTTCAAAACTAATGTTAATCTTAAAAGAAGTATTTTGTTCACTAATTTGTCGTTACTTTACCTCAATTAATTTGAACAATATTAATGTCACTTCCAATTTTAATGATTAAGATTTTATTTTCAGTCCCAGACCCGTCGGCTAGGCTGTGGGCATGTTTAGTTACATTATTTAAGGTTTGAAAGTTAACGCACATCGTGCCTGTTGCAAAGTGATATTTTAAATACAGTGGTAGTACTCGTAAGATATTTTAACAAATACATGCTTAAATTAAATAACTTAAGATCAATTTGTTAATTCAGTTCAGAAAAAAGCTGAAAGTAGAAAAAGACAAAAAGACGATGCAGTATCTATATATCTCAAAGAGATGGCATTTATATCTCATATCTTTCCGAAAAACAGCGAAATTTGAGACATACAATTTATGTTACCTAATAGCAAAATTTTGGCTGACAGGTATTCACATTGACAACATTCTGAAGAAATTATTGTTAGTAAAATATTGACACCAGTAAATTAATTATCCTTTTTTTGACCTCAAATACTAACTTTTAAGTTTTGACTTAGAATAGCAGCATTTTAACTCAAACACTTGACACTGTACAAGGTTTTACCTAGGGAAATATTTGACGACTTTTGATGTGATATAGGTATCGAATTTTGAAAGTTTCGTTCAAGCCGCTTTTGGAGAATAATAAAAATTATGAATAAATGGGTGAGCCAGATTTCATAGAAAGAAATGCTAAACCCGGCCTTAACTGTAGGTCACGAAACTGTCGATAGCTCGAACTAAATACAACACTACTGTCTAACGCCGCGGGCAAGGACGGACCTTATAAGCGTAATATGTAATAACATTGTTTTGGCAATAATTTTAGGTATTTACTTGAAATTTCATAATAAATATTATAATAATTACATAAATAAATTACACATGCCTACGTAATTAAAAGTATTAACTTATGTCCTTAGGTATGATAAAATTTCCTATGAGGTATTTTTCAATGATCGGGAAGATTTTACATTAATTTGAACTCAACTAATTCAGAACTCATATTTATATTTTGAATTTGACTATAAATTAACTAAGAAGTTAACTACTTGAAGTTCCACTTTGATTTCTGATTCCCTTTAATTTAAACACTGAAACTAATCAAACCTAACTACTTAATTGAAGGAAATCTAAATTATCAAACAGATTCAACCTGAGGTACTGCGATTCTAATGTTTTTTTTTTATGTGATAGGTAGCAGACGAACAGGCGGATCACCTGATGGTAAGCAATTGCCGCCGCTCATGGACACTTGCAACACCAGTGGAGTTAAAAGTGCGCTGCCAACCTTTTATCCCCTTCCCCTCCGGGTGGGCCTCCGGTACCCTCACTCACTCGGCGAAACACAGCACAGGGGCTGCTTCACGCCGGTTTTCTGTGAGGCAGTGGTATCACTCCGGTCGAGCCGGCCCATTCATGCCGAAGCGTGGCTCTCCCACAGTTAAATTAGATTAGTATAGTAGATAGTTAGATTTTGGGAATCTGGGACCGTAGTCCCAAATTGTTGCGGTCCTAATGCGGGACCACAAGAATTTAGGACTTACGTTTGGTCATACTTTACAATTTTAATGTGAATGTGAGAGCTCAACATTTTCCTAAATAATATTGTTATTCCTCTTTCGTTTTGTATGATTATGTTATAAGCCTTAAGGCTCTTTAATTAACGATTAAACAGGTGATAACTACAGATACCTACCAAAATTTGACATTCATAAATGTTAAATTGAAAAAATATTTATATTTTTAAGTAAACTAATAGATTCAATAAAATCAATGTGATCGCATTAATTTATTTTGATTTAAGTCTTATTTTAAGTTTATGTTAAAAGATTCAAATGAAAGTTGTAAATAACTTGTCACAGTTCATTGATGTAAGACTTAGCAGATAAGTTAATAAAGTGACTATTTTTACAGTTTTTTTTTTTGTGTCCCTAATTTCTTTTTTTTTTTTGTAACTAGGACCGTGTCGCCCCCGGCGACTTGTCCTGCCCTCTAAAACCGATTCTATGTCCGGTCCAATAATACTATTTTGTATCCAATTATACAATATGCTAGCCCTGCTTCGGTACCCTCGCTCACTCGGCTAAACATAGCTGTCTAAAGTCGTGGCAACACTTTGGTCGCGCCGGCCCATTCATGCCGAAGCGTCGCTCTCCCACGATAGAGTAGTTCAGCGACTAGCAGGGCGTCCTACACTACGAATGCCTAATCTACGTAAATAATTAGGAATGTTTAAAAATGGCATTGAATTTAAATAATTAAAGTACAAACAACCATACGTCGGGGTACTACAATGTTAAATTTCCTCGTTGAAATTGAACCAAATGTATTTGATATTAAAATGATAATCAAATTTGTGAGAAGGGTAACCCATCGCTTGGACGTCTGTACTTTATAATGATCATGACAATAATGGACCTATGTCTATCAGATATAGATAACAATATAGCGTAATTACAAAAATTAAAGCAGACGTAGGTACATATTATGGTGATTCAATCTATATTTTTGTATAGTTGCTATTTCTGTTTTCGGGACGTGGTCATCATTCAAAACTACTTTTGATAATCAACAGTAGCACTGTCATATTTTTTTTAAACGCATTAAGTCTGGAGTTGTGTAGCTAGATATTCTATGATCTAAGGGAAAAGTGTATATTTCATGTAGAAAAAAACGTTTGTGAGGCAAACATCTTGTCAATAAAAATAAATCACACAACAAGCAATAGCTTAAGGACTTGTGTTACAGATATCAGACAACTATTCCTATGCAAATTGTAGAGATGGCATTGTTATCCGGCGAGTATTCATTGATCGCAGCCAAGGCCTAAACCAGGGATGTTACGGAGTTTCAAGTCCGGTTCCGTTAAGTCGGAACATCCGATTATTATTACACCTTCGGTTCCGACTTCGGCTCCGACACTTTATATCGAAGGTTTTAATCGGACGTCGAATATAACACACGACTTTTGGAGTCAATTAATTAGATTGAATTTATTTCAAAACTTTTGTTCATTTAATAATATATATGCTACTTAGACTTAGGGTACTTTATTTTTCCTTAAGACGAAGGGTACGGCACTCTAGCGCCGCCAATTGATTTAAATTATAGCTACTAAGCCGGATCTATTATTACCTATCACTGAACCCCAGCCCCTTGGCCAACACTTATACTATTTATTGAATAACAGAGAGTGCCGAACCCTTCGTCTTAAATAAACATTCTCTATCGTGCCACCACTTCTGACTCTGCCTGCGACTCCGATTCCGATTCTGACTCCGATAGATCAAATTTAAAAACTCCGATTCCGCCTTCAGTTCCGATAAAACTTCTTTCATGACATCCCTAGCCTAAACATACCCGTAATGATAGGTTCAGTATCCGCTAGTCGCTGGTGAAGCAATCAGCGGAGCCGAAGGTCAAAGAACAACGGTTAAGTGCTGCTTTAGTAAACAACTTGGCCGGTTAGGGTTCCCTGAGAAACGTGGGAAAACGACGTTTCAGCATGATAGGACGGCTCGAACGAAGTGGTACCACAGCTCCACAGGGTTACTGGTACCATAAGGAAATTTTAAAAGTCATGAGACATTGGTCAAGTTAGCCTAAAAAACCATCAAATTTATCTATGTATAAGAGACTAGCGGCCGCCCGCGACTTCGTACGCGTGGAGTTAATTATTGACACTTACCGTCATATTTTAGACAATCCACACAATATATTTTTATAAATTGTAGCCTATGTGTTATTCTGATGTATAAGCTATATTGTGGTAAAGTTTCATTTAAATCCATTCAGTAGTTTTTACGTGAAAGAGTAACAAACATCCATACATCCAAACAAACTTTCGCCTTTATAATAGTAGTAGGATTTGCCCAAATTGTTGAAGTCTAACCGGAATCTTTAGAAACGCCTTAAAATCCTGAGATCTCAGGACAAACTCAACAACATCGATGCATCTCTTACATTTTTGCCACGGAACCACAATTTTGGAATCAACGACAAGACGTTGCTTTACGTATAATTTTCACGATTGTCTTCTGACCTTTTTAACTCCTACACAGGAAAATATGACAAACTAGATCATAATTTAGTACTTTAAAGTCTACAGCAGCTAGCGTAGTTTATGTGACTGTCACATAATAAGGGTTAAAAATAAAAAACACGAGCAAAATTAAAAAAAAATGGCCTTGGCGAATTTTTTTACAGCACGAGTATTTTAATACAAAGTTTTGTGCAATCTCTACACTACACTAAAAGCAAAAATAAAACATATCTACACTAAAAGTAGTGTAGGTGTGACTACACTCGTATTTCATCAAAAAGAAACACTAACTTTTACGGAAGAATGAGGAATTTCACGACAATACTAGAGCAAAACTTGCATACTTACGAGTATTTTCAAAGAAAATCTTTGCTAATATGACAAAAATAAAATCCAAAATTTTACGTTTAGGTATTAGAGCTTAGAGCACACTTTTTTAAGTTTTCTTTTTAGCTATAAATGAGAGCTAATAGGTGGCTATAGCGTATGAAAAATCCGCTAGATACCTACTTGGTAGGTAGGTACTGTATGACTGAGGACTATCTATACTTACTTACTACGCTGGCTCAACGATCCAAAGTGGCCTCCGACGTCCAAGTTCGCCATATTTTGCGGTCCTGTGCCAATTCCACCCAATCGTACACGTTAAGTGCTTTGAGGTCTTTGGCGACTTCGTCCCTCCAACGGTATCTCGGACGACCCACAGGACGTCGCCCCGTTGGTCGTCCCAGATAGGCTCTTTTGGCTGCTCGATCCTCTCCCATTCTCTCCACGTGTCCGAGCCAGCGTAGATCTATAGATGATTGGTTATTTTTGATGTGAGATTGTCAAAATGGCACTAAACTTGAAGTTGGATCTCAGTCTACCAGTACGCCATCTAGCGGTTTTTCCTAAGGTTTTTTCACACGCGATAACCCATAGGTGATCACTGCATTACATAGGTACATTGTATCGCATAGTATGCACAAGGCAAATCTGTTAATAAGTAGTCGATTAGTAGCAATTACTAGTAATAGGTCCTTTACTAGTAATACCTTGTCATTTAATAAGCGGATGTTGGACCATGTTTGAAATATCTAACGTTTAATTAAAAAGTCATCTTGGATAATTTATCGTGTTCTTGGAAATGTTTAGTCAAGGGTGGTTAAGGCTTCTTAGCACTGTGTTTCGCCGAGTGAGTGAAGGTATCATCAGCAACCCACGCTCGTCCACTGCTGGACATAGGTCTCCCCCAATGCACGCCACCGCTCCCGATTTTCGGCCACTCTCATCCAGCTCACTCCAGCCAGCCTTCGAATGTCGTCATCCCATCTTGTAGCAGGGCGTCCAACACTACGTTTACCGAGTCGCGGTCTCCACTCAAGGACTTTATAGCTCCAACGGTTGACAGTTCTGCGGCTAATGTGACCAGCCCACTGCCACTTCAGTTTGCTGATTCGGTGGGCTATGTCGGTGACTCTGGTTCTCTGTCTAATTACATCATTTCTGATGCGGTCCTTCTAAGATACTCCGAGCATATTCCCTTTCCATAGCTCTTTGAAGAGTGAAGGTAATGGAGGCTCAATCAGGGGAAAGGTGGTCAACGCACTTGTTCCTAACCACTGGTGTACCGTACCGGGTGTCTGTAGGCGGCGGCAATCGCTTACCATCAGTTGATCCGCCTGCTCGTCTGCCACCTATCACTTTTTTATGCAAACATGAGATATTGTATACAGAGCGCTGGTAGTCCAGTGAATAAGTATACTTAAGTGCATTTTTAATCCGCATGGTCGGATTTGAAGTTTTAAAATTTACTAGTATTTTTATTTTTTCATTCACTCGGCGGTGAGGAAATCTACGTGAGAAAATCTGCATGTTTCTAATTGTTTCACAGTTATTGTTGACTTAATTATGCACTTGTTACAATGGTAACTAATGAATTTTTAATTAAATCAGGCTGCCCCGAACCATCAAGTCATGGAATGCCCTTCCAGTTCAAATGTTTCCTCCTTACAATCCTGGGTTTTTAGGCGGGGCGTGAAACGGCATCTCAGCAGGCTTTCAGGGTGAGAGTGTCAGACTCATTGGAGACTTTGTCTGTTCTTTAGTGCCTGTCAATCTCATATTTGGATCTCACGGCCGCTTACCCTCAGACAGAGTGAGGTCATCCTGATTGTCCTCAATATAAAAAAACCAACACGCATACTAAAAACAGGAGGTGGCGTAGCAGAAAAACGCTAAGAGGACGGTGACGACGCATACAAAAAGCCTGAGTATGACCCGCTTTATCCAGACGTCTGGCCCTAAATACATCAATCACATGAAGGGCCTGTGCAAAATGTCGAACCCTTACTGAAGACTAGGGTTGTCCGGATAAAGCTTTAATAGCTGTCGGGGGATTGTAGTCGCTGCGACAAGCCGCTGAAGCCGCCGGGAATCGACTACGCGACATTCCGTCGGCCTTCTTTGCCACCGAGCGATATGGTACAAAAAAAAATTGTTGGTACCTACATTATACACAGAAAAACTATTTATTTGAACGTTTAAGCTAAGCTAAGTAACCATTTACATTATGGCAATATTTACGACCTATTTCGTATTGGTTACTTACTACGCTTGCTCAAATACTATCCTCGCACTCGAAAACAATCGCTTTGTCTCTTTCATTGTGATGTTTGGATAGCGGGGCGAGCCGGACAACGCATTTGTGATGCCTCAGGTGTTGCAGATGTGCATGGGTGGCAGTGATCACTTACCATCAGGTGAGCCGTCAGCTCGTTTGTCCTCTATAATAAAAAAAACTAAGTAAAGTAAGTACAGATTACTTATTGTACTGGCTCAGAGACCCGAAGTGGATCTTCCGACACGAGAAGTCACCACTCAGCTCTATTCTCCGCCACCTCTTGCCAATCGAGCCTTTGAAGGTGACCAATATCCTTTCTTGACCCGGTCTCTAGCGATATCGATTTCTATATAATTTGTTTTTTCAGCATAAATCAGGGGATAAAAAACCTAATTCCCAAATCAAAGCCACAGAGAAAATTTGGATTCAATCTATTTTTAAACGACGGGTAGCCTTTTTTTAAGCCTACGAATCAAATTATAATTTATAAACCCAGTTGATTTCGTAGCCAAGGTCGAAAGTAATTTTAAAATGAATTAAATTTCAGTGACCATTTATACAATGAAATAACCATAGTAAGCCATCATTACGTTATTAGAAAATCTAATAGGCTTTTGTTATTGACACTGCCAGTCATTACATCCTCAATGAAATTTAAAAAGGGCCCAATTTTTGAATCCAGAGAAACTAAAGTAATTATAATCCATGACCCCTCTGAATCTCGCTCGATTTGGTATCTTCGAGAAGCGAGCCTACTTTATCATTAAACTAGTAGCCTGCCCTCACTTTGTTTTGGGACAAAATTGTGCTGAAAATTCCAATCTTTGCCAAGAGATATCTCTGGGTGTTAATTACAAGTGTTTCGTGTTTCGGGTTCCCTATAATACCTCTTTATAAATAGTATTGATACCAGAAACGCATCTGAGCTCGTAGCAATGAGCTCATAGCAATTTCAAATAGGTAAGTAACAAAGTTACCAAGAAAGGCATTCTGGTAATTTTGCTTACCTATTTGATATGTGGCAGATGAGCATCAACGATGTGCATCACCGGCCATATAGAAGGACCGGCATGAAGCCTGTGCCTGCTCTGTGTTTCGATGAGGTGAGTGATGATACCGAAGGCCTTTGGAAGGAAGGAATTTGGGGAAAGAAGGTTAAAGTTTGGCAGCACACGGTTACTCTACTGGTGTTGCAGGGTTTTACGGGCGGCGGCAATCGCTTACCATCAGGTGATCCATCTGCTCGTCTGCCACCAACAACAGGAACAGTATCGGAGAGTTGACTGACCCGAATCTAGTAAACTTCGTCATGAACATACAGTTGCATGGCAAACCTTCATTCCAAACCGATGCAAGCACGCAACTCTACTTTTGCCACGCTAACCTAATGTAAAACCGCGTGTAAAAATGGTATTTTTATTAATTTCATATCTCCATTTAAAATGGACTTGCCCATGAACTTTTGTTTTAGACATTTTATTTTTGACTAAAGTGTTTTATGTTTTAATCATATTCTTTTATCAATCATTCTTGGCAACATAATTTTATTATTTTTAACATAATTACATAATTTTGTTTGAAGACTTTTGATAAAAACCTTTTAGCACGTGGTGACGTGACTGGTTAATTTGGTATGTGTACAATTTGTTGTTCAGATGTTATGTTTAATAAAAGATTTCATGAAAGTAACGTAAATGTTTAACCATATCAGGTATACCATAACAAAACAAAACAAGTATAAGTTGTATAAATAGACAAAATAAGTATAATTATCACCCTGAGCTAGTGCTTTAACCTTTATGGATGCTTAAAAATGTATGATGATAATAATAATACAACAAATATAGGTACATGTATGTAATTGATGTAACTATATTAAACTCAAATAGAACGAAGAACAATCTTTCGTAAACGAAAGGACTAAGTACATTGCTAAGAGTAGGTAAGTGCATTGCATCTTGCTAGATGCTGTAATACCCTCTCGTTTGGAAACAGGAACCTATATCAGATTCTCTTTGAACCTAGCTTGCAAATCCTCAGAAGCTTCTGTCAAATTGATATTGCCGCTATTTTGGAGCCACTTCCTTTGACCAGCAAATATCCCTTGACAATTGCTCATGTGATGAACACTTGTTTGTTCATTCTCTAGGTGTTATCAGATGCCAACGAAACGGGATTCGCCCCTTTCACACGCGTGTAAGACTCTATTGTTTGAATGTGACAGGGTGTATTCTCATTCGTAAAGGGACAGTTTCCATAAGGTCACATTATAAGCCAACAGGGTTTATCAATACATCCTTCCAAACTCGTATTCCTACCTATATTTTGCAATTTCAAATTCAAATTTATCAGTATTTTTGAAAATTTATTCGATATAACGGATAGAATTTGTATTTAGAATAAAATTATGTAACATCCTTCTAAGCTATGTTTACGAATGCTCCCTGTTCTTTCTTTGATTTTTTTTTAATGTGATAGGTAACAGGCGAGCAGGCGGATCACCTGATGGTAAGCAATTGCCGCCGCCCATGAACACTAGCAACACCAGTGGAGTTACAAGTGCGCTGCCAACCTTTTATCCCCTTCCTATGAGCGGCGGCAATACCTTACCATCAGGTGATCCGTCTGATCGTCTGCCACCTAGGTCACATAAAACTTCCGCTAGCCAAATCGTTCGACAGTAACCTTGTTACGAGTATAATCACATGATTTACAAAAAAAAAAGCATAAAATGGCTAATTTTCTATCACGTAAAGAATAGTTACCACGTTCCGATGTTAACGATAGATAAACGAAGGTTCTGACAATTATACCTATGCGGCATTACCGTGCGATGTGGCTACGGTCAGTTGTGATCCTTTTACTATAGTGAACGTGTGTTTGTTGCTCTTTGCTTGATTGGCTGTTTATGATGTGTTGAATCTGTGATCAACGGTAGCCTGATCGTAATTGGTTATCGGGTAATCCTAACCGCCCATAGCGTAGGTATTGTAAGCACAAACGTGACAAAAATAAATCGTATTAAGTATTGCAAAATTTTACGCGTTTAAAATTACCCGTGATTAAGGTTAGGTTTTCTTTAATCAAGCATTTAAATCTAAGTAGGAAATCCGCCAACGAAGAAAGTAAGAAAATGCAAATTGAGGTTAACTGCGCGTTAGCACTTTATTTCGGTAAAAAATCGCGATTGACTACAAAACGTTTAGGGAATAAAAAAATAAAAAAAAATTTCGTACTGGCTACTTTAATCACAATTTTCTCCTCTTCGGTAAGGAATTCCAAATTCAAATTTGTACAGCTATTTAGGTAGGTAGTCATGTATTTTGTGCTTTGATGTCATTCATTTGTTTTTTTCTGTTTGCGCCACTAATTTTACAAAATGGAAAACTTAAAATATCGCCTAACACATAGGTAACGAGATATTTTTAAACGATGATCAAAAGTCATTTTGACGTCAGTAATAGCGTAGAATTATTAATTATATTCGCATAATAGAATCACGTGCAATAACCGCGCAAAGTTCAAGTTGCGACGGGATAATAAACTAATTGTACATATGTATGCACAATGTACAGATGACAAGACCATCTAGGTATATACCGAAATCTGTTGAAACAAACAACCTACATAGAGTTGAACACCAATTTTAACTCTCAGTCTAGGAATAGAGCGTAGAGACACACGCTGTAAGAGTGGATTAATGCAATCAGATGGACTGCATATATTGATGACATCTATATGTACCCATGTACTATTTATGAAGAGGAAAATTCTATAGACACCGACAGACCTTAATACTAACCGAAAAGGCGAAACATTAGCGCGATGCAACCGACACCCAGCGCCATCTATTGATAGAGACAGGAAGTAACGTGCGGAAACGAAATGAGGGCGGGCCACTAGTTTATTTATATAATTACACGGGATAGAGGAACCAAATTACATAATTATGCATTAATACAAATATAACAGCGTTTTATAAATAGACAAACACCAAATTAATTTAATAGAGACTTAATATATAAACGAGAGGAAGTGGATACTCAGAACAATGATTAATGCAGAAAAGAACGATACAATGGCTAATTATTAATATTAAGCCGGCTAAAGAGAGTTAAGTTGGCGCCTAATGCGACATTACGAGGAGCCTTGCGTTGATTGCGGTGAACAGGAAGTAAGTTGGTACTAAGGCGGTTCGCCTAGAGATGAGCGCAGAGTATTCCTTAAGGGGACGGACTAGTGTTCGTCGCCTTAAATATATAAGTAATAATAACGAACTGTTATAAATCACTAGGCTTTTAAGTATGAGAATTATGAGATGTTGTGAGAATTTATAAAGCTATATATAGTACTAGCGGCCGCCCGCGACTCCGTCCGCGTGCAAAAGTAACGTTTTACCCCCCTTTCAACCCCTTACAACCCCCTTTTCGCAATAAAAAGTAGCCTATGTCCTTTCTCAGGGTCTAGATTATCTGTATACCAAATTTCATTTAAATCCGTTCAGTTGTATTGGCGTGAAAGAGTAACAGACAGACAGGCAGACAGACAGAGTTAACTTCGCATTTATAATAGGTTTTAGTATGGAAGTATGGATAATAACGAACTGTTATAAATCACTAGGCTTTTATGTATGAGAATTATGAGATGTTGTGAGAATTTATAAAGCTATATATAGGTAGTACTATTGGCCCGCCCTCACTTCGCTTCGGGATCGTAATTCAGAAATGAACTAATAGATGGCGCTGTGTCCAATTACATCGCGCAAGCGTTTCGTGTTTTCGGTTTACCTATAAGCCTTGTCGTTGTCTATAGAAGTTATCTCTTTATAAATAGTGTAGAAGATAAAGATTACTATAAAGCTGTAATCAGTAAACTGACGAGAGATATAGTCTACGGCACGAAACAGCGGTTATGACCTTGAGTGCGCAGAAACCAATTTTCATAGAAAGTCTTCTTTTATGCAAGTGCGCAAAATAACGGTCATCACCATACTTTCGTGCCGCCAGCTGTACTACCTCGATAAATAGAGAGGGGTAGTTCCCATAGCTTCGAAATTTCAACAACAAGAGTCTCAGAAGGTTAAATAATTTTAAGATACTTAGCCAAGTTCCAGAAATGCTACCTTATGAGTTAGGGTAGGAAAGGAATGCTTATATGCACTTGCATAACTAACTCATAAGTTTAGACAAAGATAAACTTTAAATAGTTCGCCTTACTTGTATGGTCGTTCTGACCTCGTATAAACTTGTACCATAGCGTTAATGTAGCCAGTGCGACGTAAAATTACTCTTACGGGTCAACGTTAAGTTAAAGATAGAGATAGATCCTTAAAACCCCATTTTCATAATAAAAAGTAGCCTATGTTCTTTCTCAGGGTCTAGACCATTTGTATACCAAATTTAGCAAGAGTTTGCACAGCAACATCTATTAAGGAATCTTCGTACTAAATGTATACTCAATACTCAATCGTTTTTTGCAAAACCATAATGTGATAGGATGTCTCGTATGGCGTGCTAGAACAAATTTTAACTTTTTAATGTTACAATCTTAAACAGCTAGGTTCCTAATTACCGCCTCTCTTACACTGAGCTGTAATTTGAGGCCAAGGTATCTGCTTTGTCACTTCTTTCAATTCACCGTTACGCAAAAAATATGAAGATCATTTCCGGGCCTCTCAGTCACAACCTCTGTATTTCCTAGTTTAGTTGCTATAACCGTCGTGAGTGAGCATAGGTAGTGGGTAACAACGTGGTCTTTCTGAAGGTCGTAGGTTTCATTATTGGCCACCTATTACTGGCAGCCAACAAGCAGGCCGATCGCCTGATTGGAAGCGATTGCCGCTACTCATAAACACCTGCAAGACCAGTAGTCATAAGTAGGCTGCCAATTTTAACCGCCTTTCCCCCCAATTGGGCCGGTACCCTCACTCAAGATGAAACACAGCGCAGGCGCTGCTTCTGCCGCGCCGTTCTTCTGTGAGGCCGTAGTATCACATCGGTTAACTCGGCCCACGGTTGAAAATTCGAACCCGAGCATGCACCTCTGGATTTTTATAATCTATGTGCGTATTTCTACCATTTTTTTCTACCATAAGCTCAGCGGTGAGGGAAACATCGCGAGGAAACGTACGATCGGATAGTTTCTAAACTGCGTACAGTTAGCCACACATCAGGTTACCACAACCTGTCAAAGTTCCTCAATTGATATTCAACCTAATTTGTTTGATAGTAAGATGAGATTTCGATTGAAGAAATTTGACAGTTTTGTATACTTTGATGTGTGTTTGTCTTTACGGACCTATACTCTGTTTGTTTAGGTAATTAACTAAGGGTAAACAACAAAAATGGCGGAGTTCAAGGAATTGGCGTCCATGCTGGAAACCCGACCATGTGAAATATCGGTCAAAAGTGATGCCGCACTACCGAGCAGTTAGACTTTTAGATTTAGTAGGGTTTTTATGGTTTGTTTACATTTAGTTAAGTACCTAAACAAATGGATTGTTTCTGCGATTTCAAGGACAGCTCGTGGCATCCTTCTGTGTAATTTAGTGGTAGTTTCAGACAGATGCCTGACAATTATGCGATGACCTGCAATTGTGGGCCGGTGAGGCGCAACCAGATGGCACGTAGAGGCGCGTGCGTCATTCGTTTAGTTAAGGTCATTTATTGTATTAAGTATAAACGCCGTGCGGGCTTAAGGGGACATTAAATCTGTACAACATCTTAATACAGGGTGTATCTGTGAACATTTAATACCTTTAGCCACGTGTTCTACCAACCATTCTGAACAACATTTGTTTCACGACTTTGGAAAATTCAAATAAAAAAATGTCATCCTTCATACAAAATCGGTCACGTGACTTGGTCATTATGTATGAGGAGTCGATAATATTTTCGATGAATTTCGAAAAGTTGTTGCATAAAATGTTGCTCAGAATTGTTGGTAGAACTCGTGGTTAAAGGGATGTAAATGTTCACAGATACAACCTGTATAGTAGATGTATAATACATATACAGATATAGCCTACTCTCTCTCATTCTCTCATAAATAAATGATTGTTTTCATCAGTATCATCGTAGAGAAGTGAGTAAGACGGTAATAAATACCTACACCTATTGATTAATATCAGTCCTCCTAAGCTATATTTCGGCTAATCTCAATGATCAGCCCGCAACTCAGAAAATTTATCGAACCCAGACCCCAATAGCAGCAGGCGTTTTAAAGTGCGACCCACTAGCCACTGCGCCACCAAGGCAGGTGTAAAAAATACCGTATTCATGCACAGATTAAATAAATTCAAGAAGTGATTTTAGTACTTCAGATATTTAATAAGGAATCAGATCTCACGTGTTGAATCAATTTTTATTTGTATTATGTACCTATGTAATCGCATTTTCATCTAACCAAGACGTACATGTCGGTTGTCCAGGTGCAAAAATCTATTAAGTATTGCGTATTATACGGCTTAATTAAGCCGACTAACTGCCGTGCCTATAGCAACTCGTTCCGACATCGTATTCATTATGTGATTATCGGAAAAAAATACTTATGTACTTGTTCACAAGGAGGAAAATTCTACCTGTCCTGTGACAATTGGAATAATCGCTCTCAGGTTTTCTAAGAAGACAGACTTGTTTACATCAATCTTCTACATGTTAGAAGTACAAACTAAAAACTTCTAAAATTAACGAAAAAATAACAGTGTTCGATAAAATCTAAATTCAAAAAAAAGAACATTCGTGAAACAATCTGTGGTTACCAACTTAATGAAAGAATAAAGTATTCGAAGTTCAAAAACAATATCCAAATAGAATTTGCTTTGTAAATCTGAACGCTCTGGAGTGGGAGAAAAAAGTTGAATAATGCTGGGCAAACACACAAAGTTGTTTTTCGCCGTATCCCTTTTTGCGGTGGTTATTTCGGTGATACTGGCAACTTGGGGTTTCCCGAAGATCGTGAAGAAACAAATTCAAAAGGTGAGTTGCAAAAAGTTCGAATTTTCTTGTCTTTTTAGGTCGGTAAAAAATTAAAGCAGGGAACCGTTATTCAAGAAGTTGGTTTAAAAACCCTAATTTTGAATTCTCGTTTATAAATATTGTATTTTAGTTACTGTAGTTACTTACACACTGACATGTCCATTCTTTAAGTTTTTTATTGTGTGACCTTCTAACACTTATTTATTTTCCTCTTTTAACTTTGATTTATTTATCCTTGATTGATTAAAGCTTGTCGGTCCTAAAATTCAAGTAGTTTTGTATGAGGTTGGTTAGAAGGTTTTTTTATTTACCTATTGGATGAAAGGTAAATTACAGTTTACGATATCTAACGTTAAAAAACTACCTGACTTGTTAGATCTCGTCCAAACTAATTTTCGGTGGTAGTTTTATGGTAAGTAATGTATATCATACAGGTATATCTTTTAGATCATTCTTTATTTTAAAAGTTGGACGAGGGACATTCAAATTGTACCACTTTAGAAGTACATATTATCTCTCGCGCAAACTAAGTATTTAGTATAGAAAAAAAATTATAGGTAGGTACTATATTGTGTATATTGAGGTTTCCGATAGAACCTCAATATTATTTTAAAGACCTATCCATTTCTGTTTGGATTTTTCAAACGCTTTCAGTGTAAAATTGTGTATTTAGTTGTAAATAGAATAATTTATTTGTACATTATTAGGTACAGAATAAGTTGACATACTTGTTACATTGAAGTCCTCCATGTTTTGCCTTTGAATGCATACAAATATTCGACATTACATTAAATTAAAAAAGGAGAAATTTAAAACATACAACATAGTTGTACAGTTTCGTCAATAATAACCATGTCGCTCCATCAGGTTCACTGAATGTCATCAGTATGTATAAGCCTATCTTCTTATTTTTTTTTGTTTTAGAATGTCCAACTCGACGAGTCGTCACAGATGTTCGAGAAATGGCGCAAGTTGCCAATGCCGCTCACGTTCAACGTGTACGTGTTTAACGTCACCAACGTCGATGACGTCAACGAGGGCGCCAGGCCCAAGCTGCAGGAGTTAGGGCCGTATGTTTACAAGTAAGTTTTGTTTAACCATCATCTAGATTTTTTTATGTGATAACTATAGGCAACAGATGAGGTGTTGGATCACATGATGGAAAGTGATTGTCGCCCCCTTAAAGATCGAGGACAATAATTGTAGGTACTCGGCGTGATAGTGGCATATCCACTGAGCACTGTTGAACACTCAGAGATGTATATAAGCGCTGGTCACAAGTGCACTGCCAACGCTTTAGCCCCCTTTCCCATCCGATTTGGACTCCGGTACCCCTACCCCTACTCACTAGGGGACCGCAAACCTATACAAGCGCTGCCAATTGATTTATATTAGGTAATTGTGAGGGTTGAGACATATTTAAAAAATCCAGCTATGAAAACATAAAGGAATGCATTAACAATTTTTGGAGATGCGTAACAATATTTTTTAGACGCGCCAAGTTAGAATAATTTTCATAATTATGAAAAGTTTTACTTTTACCAAAATAAATTATTATGATTTGTAGGAAGAAATTATTACATAAATGTGCCCCAAAGTATTGTTAAATCTTCATAATCCTCACAATTAATATAAATCATTGGCGGCGGTGTACATCTATACTAATATAATAAAGCTGAAGAGTTTTGTTTGTTTGTTTGTTTGAACGCGCTAATCTCTGAACTACTGGTGCGATTTGATAATTCTTTTTTGTTGGATAGTCCATTTATCGAGAAGGCTATAGGCTAAATAACATTAGCGCTATGACCAATAGGAGCAAAGACAGAGCGGTAAAATGTGTAAAAAAACGGGGAAAAATTATTCATTTTTGAAAGGCTTTCTTTGCGTGCGCTGGCGAAAAACGGTTCAAGATACACAAAAATATGTATGAAAGAATGATTCCCTCTATACTGATCTAAAAAAAAGTCCGGACGGCATATGTTCTCATCTTTTAAGGTTTAGGTCACAATGACCGTTTTTATGGTACCAAATTCGAAATAATTTGTTTAAGTGTATCAACATAATAATATTAAGGGGGTTGTAAGGGGTTAAAAGTGGGGTAAAAAGTTACTTTTCCACGCGACGAAGTCGCCGGCGCCGCTAGTATAAAATAAGATCGGTGTAGACCAGTCGCGTGGCGTACTTTAAATATTCTGGTCTTAATTTCCGAGGGATATGTTGATATTTTACCACGGTAATTATATCCATGAGAATGACCTAGATGTCCCCCATATTCATTAGCCGTAAAATAACATTTTCCTTATTTTTTGTTTCGTATGACTTAGATACTTGTTTTGAAAGGACATTCAATGAGAATATAAGGGCATTCTGCAACGGTATAAGCAATGGACCCACATTTAATATGTAAGAATTTGTTATCATATCAGCCTACATCTACCCGGTCCACTGTTAGCTCCCAATGTAGCATTGTGAAGCAGCGCCTACGCTGTGTTTCGTCGAGAGAGTGAGGGCACCAGAGGCCCAATTGGGGGAAAGGGTAAAGGTTGGCAGCGCACTTGTAACTCTACTGGTGTTGCAGTTGTCATTGGGCGGCGGCCATCGCTTACCATCAGGTGATCCGTCTGCTCGTCTGCCACCTATCACATAAATTAAAATGTAGACTGTAGCCCTTATACAGAAGGTCTCGCCTTAACCTGATGGTGAGCAAAAGAGCCGTTGCAGTTACAATGTGAATTTTTTTGTGGTTTGGCTGATCGTCTGTTTTTGCGCGTACTATCTATGTAGTTTAAACTTGATCTGGTCTCGTTTCGAATGGATAAAAATGATCTGTTATAAATACGGATTGCGGCACTCCATGGACCGCGAGAGAAACCATCCATCTCAATTTGTCACTGTCATTCCCATAGGCCAGACTACCCCCCATGGAATAACCGCCATATACGTAACACTCTCAATATAATTCTGTTGTAGAGGGTGTCTTTTAGAAAGATTTTATCGAGATTAGAATAGCTTTTGTTTTCGGTTTTAGATGTTTATACACGGTCTTATTCATACTGTATGGCTGTAAAAGTTTACAAACACTTGCCAAATCAATTGAAGACCCTCCAAGGCATAAAGTTCGAAAATGGCCTTAAGTCATTTCTAATGGGCAAAACATATTATACAATGAAAGAATATTTTGATGACAAATTTTAATTTTATCCTTGACATGACTTAGTAGGTACCTATTAATTTTTATTGTTTTTGTTAAATTATTTATATTATTATTTTATTATGTATGCCTGCCTAATATAGCTCAATGGGGTGATTAATTAAATTGTACATTACATTAGGTAATTGTAAATGTTTCTAGTTTATTTTATGTAATTATGCAGTGCCCTTACAGGGTTTATGTGCGGATATGTAACTATTTATTTAAGATCAAATTGTACCACATAACGCAATAAAGATTATGAATTATGAATATTCTTGAAAATCAAAATTTTTCCCCATGGAACATAAGATGTAGACTAAGTCTTAAAAATTCCGGTTGTTATAGCCCCCAAATTTTCTTTTTTCTATTAACGTATAAACATTTTATTGCGGTTCATAAAGTACCTACGTAAATGTGCAATGTCTACATACCAATTTTCTACAATAAAGTTAAATCTTATTGTTACCGAAATTATTTTTGGAAAAAAAAAACCGACTTCAAGACTACAGCCACAATATACTATACCATTGAACATTTTTTTTTTGTTTTTGTTGTTTTTTTTTTTCAAAAACCACTGAGTCTGATGGACAGTGACAGACAAGCAGACATGACGAATCCATAACGGTTCCGTTTTTTGCCATTTGGCTACGGGGCCCTTAAAAGATTGATGTTTTTTTTTTTCAGGGAATACCGCGAAAGGACGATCCTGGGCTATGGAGACAATGACACCGTGAAGTACATGCTGAAGAAGACCTTCCTCTTCGACCAGGAGGCGTCTGGAGCCCTCAGCCAGGACGACGAAGTCGTAGTCATCAACTTTTCTTACTTGGTAAGGGTGCATTCACTCGGGATACGTCTTTCTATGACGAGTCCTAAAAAACAGGGGTTAAGGGACATTGCGAACATCTAGCCGTCAAGCCGTATCGTGTTTGGTATGCAAGCCGTATGTGATAGGTAGCAGGCGAGCAGGCGGATCACCTGATGGTAAGCAATTGCCGCCGCCCATGGACACTTGCAACACCAGTGGAGTTACAAATGCGCTGCCAAGCCAACCTTTTATCCCCTTCCCCCCCGAGTGGGCCTCCGGTACCCTCACTCACTCGGCGAAACACAGCCCAGGGGCTGCTTCACGCCGGTTTTCTGTGAGGCAGTGGTATCACTCCGGTCGACCCGGCCCATTCATGCCGATTACTTTGTTACAGGCGGCAATCCTGACAGTGCAAGACATGATGCCGAGCATCGTGGGCGTGGTCAACGGCGCCCTGGAGCAGTTCTTCACCAACCTGACAGACGCCTTCCTCAGGGTCAAAGTGAGGGACCTCTTCTTCGATGGAGTCTACGTGAACTGCAATGGAAATCATTCCGCTTTAGGTGACTAGACGGAGTTTTCATTGTTAAGAGATGAAGGAAAGAAAGAAAATACATTTATTACTCTGGACACCACAACACATACAGGATGTATCTGTGAACATTCTACCAACAATTCTGAACAACATTTGTTCTATGACATTTGAAAATTCGCATAAAAAAATTTCATCTTTCGAAGTCGGAGAATTTTTCGAAGAATTTGGAAAAGTTGTTAAACAAATGTTGTTCAGAATGGTTGATAGAACACGTGGTTAAAGGAATGTAAAGGTTCACAGATACACCCTGTATATACCTACTACAGACAATAAATTGACAGAAGCACAAGAAAATACAAAACACTAAAAAAAAGAAAAAGTAGAGAATGATGGATCGGATCAGTTTACTGTTACTATGGGAGAGCCACGCTTTGGACTGACTCGACCTGATATCACGGCCTCAAAGAACACCGGCTTGCAAGCAGCGCCTGTACTGTATTTCGTCGAGTGTGTGAGGGTATCCGACGCCCAATTGGGGGAAAGGGGTTTAAAAAGGTTGACAGACACTTGTGACTCTACTTGTGTTACAGGTATTTTTTTACATTATAGCGGACAAACAAGCAGACGGCTCACCTGATGGTAAGTGATCACCACCGCCCATGGACATCTGCAACACTGAGGCATCACAAATGCGTTACCGGCTCTTAAGGAAGGAATAAGCCCTTTCAGTTAGTGTTCAATATCACTAACTTCCCGTAATGGTAAAGAATGCCAAGGGAAGTTAACTAAGTACACTCGGCGTCAAAAAAATCGCACATCTGCGTAGTTTTCATACTAACGCGCTCATATCACGGCTTCGTATATAAAAAAGTAAAACATTTGATTGCAATATTTTTTACGTAACATGGTTTTTATATGCTCGTCTGTTTCATGCTTCTTAATTAGTCGTGAAAACTTCCTAATTTTCCCAAAAACATAAAAAAGTAAATCAATGTTCTTGTCCCATACAATGTTCTATGGAGCTGAAAAAACTGATTTACTTTTTAATTTTTTTGGACGAATCAAGTAAATTCCATGGATGATGAAAATGTTGGATTAAAAGACGAGCATATATTGGTAATGTTACCTTAAAAATATTGTAATAAAAGTTTTACTTTTTAATATACGAAGCTGTGATATGAGCGCGTTAGTATGAAAACTACGCAGATGTGCGATTTTTTTGACGCCGAGAGTATATCCCGCTGCAGAATAAATATAATAAGTAGGTACCTAGGTACATAATAGTGTACTAATATTATTTACTATAATAGATCACTACTTATGGCTTGCAGTTATTAGAGCATCGTCCGAGCCAAGATCGTTTTCTTTGACACTTCATCTTTACCAGCGGTTCTCAACCTATTCTCGACCACTTTAATAGTTTGCTTGTAAGCAAGAATACAAGCTGATTTTCTCACCTGTCAATGCGTTCGCGGTAGTGACGTCATGACAGTGACGTGTCGTGATTGGGATTTCATCGGTTTGACCGTTGAATGACATCAAATTGATTGAAGCCGAGCAACCGTGTGCCGACTAGTTGGAGGTTTAGAGGAATTTTCAATACTTTTTGATAGTTTTTTCAAAGAGGTTGCTTCAATAATTGAACACATAGCTAATGGTTTTAAAATTGACGTCACGATTAGATTTATCTAACTACTCTATCTGATATCCCCAATTGACAATTTTACAGAGGGAAAATATGTGATTCCTACGGGAAAACAATTTAGTTCACATAGGCTATTTGCGCGAGTGGAATGCTATGTATCTGTATTGCCTCGGGTAATTAAATTCCTTTGACCACGTCATAGAACAAAATTAAATGTTGTTCAGAATGATTGGTAGAATACGTGGTTTAAGGGATGTAAATGTTCACAAATACACTTACACCTGATAAAAAAGAGATCATCAGCTCTGGCGGGCCACCGATGGTCCGGGCCACAGGTTGGGAACCAATGACGAACACAATCAAGTAATAATAAGGTTATTACTGGATTGTCATAGATAATTGGCCCGTTTACCTACGTCGTTGTTATTAGCAATTTTACGACCGAGTAAATGTACCTAAGTAATAATGTTATAAATAGTCGATTCAAAGCCTCGAAAGAACATTGTATTGCCATAAAAGAACAAACGACATGACGGGCGCAAAATAGCGATGGTAGGTCCGTGAATACGAACGCGCCTTCCATGAGAGGGATTGAATGCGAGCATGTAGCTGTGAATTTTACAAATATTATGTGCATTTTGTGCATATTTGTAGCATTGTTCGAAAAATGCGAAACGTAAGTAAGTACTTCTTGCTCGACCCGGGTAATCGAACCCAGGATTTGAGATTGCCCGGTACCTACTTAGAATAGAATAGAATAACATGTAAATAAATAAATGCGCCAGACAATCACACCAATCAACGTGATGTCAAACTAGGGCAACCCCTGTACTATGAGTATATACTGTGATTCAAAATCATGTAAAGTAAACTGACAGATGTCAATGTGTCATCCCCATACATTAGGCATTCAAATTGACACATGCAAAATGTCAAATTGCATAGAAACTTGTCATTTTCATCTGTCAGTTTACTTTACATGATTATGAATCAGAGTATAGATAGGTACCAGATGACGGACGATAATTGACATTATTTGCGGCAACGCATTTATGATGCCTCAGGTGTTGCACAGATGTCCATAAGCGGTAGTAATCACTTACCAGCAGGTGAGCCGTCTGCTCGTTGGTCCGCTATAGTGTAAAAAAAATGGTTGTCAAAAATAATAGTAAAGTTCTCATATTTTGCTCATACTTAAACCACTAGTTAGACCAACAGGTCGTTTCATCACTTCTACTTGCTCTCATTATGCCTTTCCGTACCTACCTACTTACGTACTTTCTACTCTAGCCTTGTATTAACCACTAATCTCATTGGCAGGTCTCGTATGCGGCAAGTTGAAGACCGACGCACCACCCACCATGCGCCCAGCTGAAGACGGGTCTGGTTATTACTTCTCCATGTTCTCTCATGTAAGTTCCACCAACATCATGAGACCATTGCCAGAAACTGTACAAAAGCTGGACCTAAACGAATTTAATAGATACTGACCAAGGGCGTCGCCAAGGGGGGGCAGGGAAGGGCAGCTGCCCCCCCCCCCCTAGAGATTCTAAAAAAGTTGCCAAATATAATGCAACCAAAGTCCTAAGTATTTGAGTTGATTTGCTTGAAGTTCAAGCCTTGAACAATCATTCCCGTTCGTCGAAACTCGAATGAATTCACCAATTCCACTCTACATACATACACATACATATACATGGAAACTTACAAGATTTTAATAATAAAGTGGTCGAGAGGTTTACAATGAATCCCCGAAAATTATATTTTAATTAACCTAATATAAACAAACAACAACCATTATAATATTAAAATCTGATAATTAAAAAAAATACGCTGTACGCTGTACACTTATTCAAATTCAAACTCCTTATCATTCTATTTTTCTAATAAATGTTATTATAACTTATTTACAAGTTTTTTATTGCATTGTACTGTCACAGAATACCTATAATTCATACCTACTTTACCTACAATTCATATCTACTTTTCTCATTCATAGAGAATGAGAAAAGTAGTCAACTTGCCCCCCCCTGCGCCATCGGCTGGCGACGCCCTTGATACTGACCATATCTACTTCTTTACCCTATGCTGCACATAAATGTTCGAAGGTATACCAAACTGGTAAAACAGTTACTGTTCTCCATCTAATATTTTAAAATTACACAATAGTTTTGATTGGTTGAAAATAAAATTGTTTTTATCTTCATTCATTTCATTCGTTTCACTGTACCTAGTTACCTAAACAGGGTTCTATAGAGGAAAATGGTTGTTACAATGACTTGGAAAAGTAGAAGGGTTAAAAGCGCGACATATAACTGTGGGAGACTGTAGGTACTGTGGGAGTACATTTAACTGTGGGAGAGCCACGCTTCGGCATGAATGGGCCGGCTCGACCGGAGTGATACCACTGACTCACAGAAAACCGGCGTGAAGCAGCCCCTGTGCTGTGTTTCGCCGAGTGAGTGAGGGTACCGGTGGCCCACTCGGGGGGAAGGGGGATAAAAGGTTAGCAGCGCACTTGTAACTCCACTGGTGTTGCAAGTGTCCATGGGCGGCGGCAATTGCTTACCATCAGGTGATCCGCCTGCTCGCTTGCTACCTATCACATAAAAAATTATATATATTGACTATCTTATGTCCTTCCTCCCTCAAGTTCCGCCCGGGCTGGATCACTCACCGCAATATTACCCTACTACGCTACTGCTGCTATTTTTCGGCTGAAACCCATCTGACAGAAGCCGACTTAGTCCGCCTGGTTTAAGTCAGCCGAAGGGTAGGTAGTTTCCCTCCTTCCCTTTAGACTGCTAACCTGACATTTCCCCACAGATGAACAGAACAGAGACCGGCCCGTACGAGATGGTGCGCGGGCGCGACAACATCAAGGAACTCGGGCACATCGTGTCGTACAAGGGCAAGGCTTCGATGGGCGGCCGTTGGGGCCGGGACCCGTACTGCGGCATGCTGAACGGCTCAGATGCCTCAATATTCCCGCCGATAGACGAGGCCGATGTGCCTGATAAGCTGTATACGTTTGAGCCGGAAGTCTGCAGGTAAATCTGAGTCTTTAACAGACTATTGTCACAAAATTGCACAAGAATACACACACGCACAAGGATAGACACACACTCACACACACACGCCGCGCGCACACACACAGACACACCCACACACAAACACACACTCACCTATTACTGTAACTTTAAATCTAAGATAGCCGTAAGGGAAGTTGCGAGTCATACCCAACACAAGTGTCTTAGACAACTTACTGGGTAGTCTCGGCCACAGTTTGTAACAATGGTTATAGAAATAAATGGTTTTTTTTTTAATTTCATAAGAAGTGTCTGCACACAGAAATACACAAGTGTCTCCACACAGTACGCCGGGCACCGGTGCGCGCCGAGCTGAAAAAGGAGCAAGTCGCGCAGATTTAGTAGTCTTTCGTGGCGCTTTCTTGGGGACCCCGTACCTCCATCCGTAGTATCTATCGTATCGTATCGATATCTATCGTATCGATCCGTCTATCTACTATCTATCGTATCGTATCGATCCGTAGTATCAACTTGACGAGCCTCTTTACTCCCGTCTTAGTCGATGCAATGAGCCGTTTGGAACTCCCCCCCTCCCCCAAAATCGCCCCGGGTGCTAATCCATGCTATGCCGCCTGAGCGGATATCAATCGAAATCGGGCAGGATTAATCCATTGGCGTAGAGTGGGTATCAGCCGCACGGAAAGGAAGACTTATTTTGCTGCCTTCTTTTCTACTCTGACCATGATAAAGCCTAGATTTTGCCACCCTTAAAAAGTAACGCCCCATCTACACATCTCTTTTCTTCCTCGTATTGACTAACTTATAGCTATTGAACCGCCAGTCTGCTAACTAAGTATGTTACTTAATTTGCATGTTTAGGGTGAGAATTCGTTGTAACTATTTTTCATTGGTTATTTCCAGATCTTTATACGCCAGTTTGGTGGGCAAGAGCTCCATCTTCAACATGAGCGCGTACTACTACGAGATATCAAGGCTGGCGCTCGCTTCGAAGAGCGCGAATCCGGACAACAAATGCTTTTGCAAAAAGTTTGTATTCCATGTTTTAAATATTCCTCCTACGTCCCGGAGAGTAAAAAACTCCTTCTTAAAAGGTCCTCAACGCATCAGCGACCTCTCTGATCTCGCAGATGCTCGTTTGCCGCCTCTAGTATGAACCAAACGTTACTCTTTGAGTAGGGAATTATAAGAAGATGATGAACTATTGTTCTACATCTACCATCGGTTATACCTACATTACATATCAGTGTCTGAGACTAGTTGATTGATAGGAACTATCTAGCGTAGTTTTTCCAAGGTATAAATGTCTAGTAAAAGGTCTGGTACAAACGCTTGCAGAAAATGTAAACACATCGACTCTATGCCTGGACTATTAAGGGTCATATTTGATTGAGGCTGTATTAGGTACTTAATATAAGTGAACGGAACGTGACTGTACACCTCCTCTACATTGGTCAGTATTTGGTTGTCATAGTTGTAAGGTTATTGGCTCGAAATGACATCACTTTTTTTGGGAATGGAAAATGTGTTAAGGGTCCCCCGACTTGACGGAAAGGCGTCAGGTCGGGAGACCCTATAAGGTCGGTTCGTCTCGTACTCATGGGTTCTATTCCCGGGTTGAGCGAACAGTTCCCATCCAGATGGTGATGGATGCAGTTGGTAGTCATATTATGGTATGCAAAATAGATTGAATCATAGGTTTTGGCGTGTAGCACGGTGATGAAATTCGGCAGCGTTGTAAATTCTCAGTTTATATATTTCAGAGACTGGAGCTCGAACCACGACGGCTGCTTGCTGATGGGCGTGTTAAACCTCATGCCGTGTCAGGATGCTCCCGCTATCGCCTCACTGCCTCACTTCTACCTGGCTTCTGAGGAGCTGCTGGAGTACTTCGACGGAGGCATCAGCCCTGATAAGGAGAAGCATAACACCTACATGTACCTCGAGCCGGTGAGGATTTATGATTTAGGGAAGGGCAAGGGAAAATGGAGAGAATATCTGTAACACAGGTGCTTGAGCTGAGAATTTGAGTCATCAAGTTTCAGTATATTTATTTATATTGAGGACAATCAAGCTGACCTCACTCCGCCTGATGGTAAGCGGCCGTGAGATCCAAATATGAGGTTGACAGGCACAAAAGAACAGACAAAGTGACCATTGAGTCTGTCACTCGCACCCTAAACGCCTGCGGAGTTGCTGTTTCACGCCCCGCCTATTTTTAGGTGTGGGTTTATACCCAGGATTAGGATTAGTATGTGCGTATGATGCACCGAAAGTGGTACCTACTTACCTACATATTTAAAACGGTGAACACATAATAATACTATTGGCCCCTCGCTTAATTTCGGAACTTAACCTATACTAGATGGCGCCGGGAGTCGATTCCATCGCGCAAGAGTTAAGTGGTAGTACTAGCAGTAGGTACCCAGATAGCAAGCGAGCTTGCTGCAAACTTGATTTTTAGATTGTCACGTCAAACATGAAAAATCAAGGTTTATGACAAAATTTGCTGTAAGCTTGTTGATTAAGGTATGATGTTTCAAGGCTTTGATAATTTTGAAGCAAAGTTCGACCGCAAATATAAAATTGTAATGCTATGTATTTGTACTAGATTACCAAGTTATTTGTGCGGTTCAGGGAACGAAACGAACTCTGTGCATTTTGTTTAGCAAAGCAAACCGCAAATCATCATCAGCAACCCACGTTCGTCCACTGCTGGACATAGGTCTCCCCTAATGCACGCCACCGCTCCCGATTTTCGGCCACTCTCATCCAGCTCACTCCAGCCAGCCTTCGAATGTCGTCATCCCATCTTGTAGCAGGGCGTCCAACACTACGTTTGCCGAGTCGCGGTCTCCACTCAAGGACCTTATGGCTCCAACGGTTGTCAGTTTCTGCGGCTAATGTGACCAGCCCACTGCCACTTCAGTTTGCTAATTCGGTGGGCTATGTCGGTGACTCTGGTTTTTTGTCGGATTACATCATTTCTGATGTGGTCCTTCAAAGATACTCGTGTTGTTCTTCAAGAAAGGCGACAACCGCAAATATAAAATTGTAATGCTATGTATTTGTACTGGATTACCAAGTTATTTGTGCGGTCGGGTACATCTACATCTACTACATCGCGATGACGAGATTTTTTTCCAAACAATGACTACCAGAAGTCCAATTTGAGAATAATACTTGAGTCATGGATTCTTTATTGCAATCGTGACTGTTGTGGAGCGTCACTCGGGGACGTCTGCCACTGCGCCCTGCTTGGGAAAGTGCGTGGAACTGAGATAAGGTTTTTTTATATGATAGGTAGCAGACGAGCAGGCGGATCACCTGGTGGTAAGCAATTGCCGCCGTCCATGATGAACACATGTAACAAGTGCGCTGCTAACCTTTTATCCCCTTCCCCCCCGATTGGCCTCCAAACTTTGTTATGTCAAACTTGCATACACTTTATAGAATAATTTTCTAGCAAGTTTGTTGCTTCGGAACTAGAAAGTTTGATTTAACCTCGCCTCAAGATTATACACTTGCCACGGCAAATTTGAGACAAAGCTTCATGTTTGATACATCAAACCTATCGCAAGTCAGTTTCAAGTTTAAATTGTTATCTTGGTAGTTTTCTAAATTCTTACTAAAAGAACAATTATTTAGCACCTCGTCATACCAGCTCAATAAAATTGTATATCATCATACAAATAACGAAAATAAGGAAGTATCGTCAGATTAAAAGAGTTTTGACATTTTATCGACCTCAATCACAGGGCGGCATTTTAAGTCTTTGACCTCAATTGCCCTTCAAATTACTTTAAAAAAATAATTATGATCCAAATTTTCCTCCAATGGCAACCAGCCAATTTATAAATAAATTAAACAACGGCGTAAACCCAAGCGAAATAAACTGGCAGTTATCCGGCAAAAAAATAAGTGGACGCCAGTCCAAATTAAACATAAAACTTTTTTTCTCGAATTTTAAAGCTTGCAGCCAATATTGGAAACAGCCAGTGTACATAGGAAATACATTATATTAATTAATCATGTTTGTAGGTATGTAGCCTAAAAGTAGGTAGGTATCCATACTAATATTATCATAAATGGGAAAATGTGTGTCTGTATGTTTGTCTTTCTTTCACGGCAAAACGGAGCGACGGATTGACGTGTTTTTTAATGGAGATAGTTTAAGGAACGGAGAGTAACATAGGCTACTTTTTGCCCCTTTTTAACCCCCCATTTTAGGGAAGTGGGGGCGCGAGCGAAGCCGCGGGCAAAAGCTAGTAGATAATAAAAATTTGGTTTCCGAAAACTTTGTAGGTACACACACATTCAATTTTATTAGCCAATCGAGCGTTAATTTAAAATTCATCTGTTTTTAAAACTGTTTTTCTGTACAGACAGCCACACATCAGGTTACCACCACCTATCAAATTTCACATAATCAACATAATGTGTATGACAGTAAGATGAGAGTCAATCAAAGAAATTTCACAGTTTTGTATACTTTGACTGTTGTGGCTGTACGTATTTACCAGCGAAATCTTCAAAGCAAAATGTATTTAACGTGCAACCATTCTCGCTACAGGTGACAGGCGTTGTGCTAAAAGGAATAAGGAGACTGCAGTTCAACATTGAACTACGGAACATCCCCATGGTCCCACAGTTGGCGAAGGTGTCCACTGGCTTGTTCCCCTTGCTGTGGATTGAGGAGGTAACTCACTATCATCAGCCATTTTTGAGTTCTAGACCTGAAACTATAGTTGCTCAGGGCGTAACTATGAATCAACTAGGCCTGTGGCAAAAAAAGATTGCTGCACTGGTGACTCTACTGGTGTTGTAGGTGTCTAAGAGTGGCGGCAATCGTTTAACCATCAGGTGATCCGTCTTTACGTCTGCCACCTAACACATAGAAAAAATATTACGTTAAAATTTTAGAGGTTGGCAACCTACCTATATAGGTCCTTTGGAGGTACGTCAATAGGCTCTAGTTGCTTACCATTACGCGAGCCGCACGCTTGTTTGCCACGGACGTCGTATTAAAAAAATAGGTGATTTCCAAGCTCGCGATCTCTTGGGTCGGGGGCCCGTGGCATTTTGCCATCCTTACTACTCTATAGTTACGTACGCCCCTAGTTGCTACCCATAGAATTTTGTGTCCCTCTTAGTATGTTGTCCACATTGTCAGATTTTTTACATGGCTATATGTACAGTCGGCAGCAATTAAATAGCGTCATTCAAAACTGTCAAATAGTTCTATACAGAGAAACACTCTATGCTCATAATATCAATTCATTCGTCAAAACTAACGGAACGCGCACAGCACCAATTGGGTATTTGACTAAATTTTTTTATGTGTTTAATCAAAAGACGCCTCAATTTAAGAAACATCGTTGAAAGAATCACTTGATTCTCATTTGAATTACCTGAGATATCACAACTTTAAGAGCACATATTTTGGGCAAGCCCAAAGACGCTCTATACAAATGGCTATTGTATTGTGACGTCACAACGCAAACTCTTGTATGCGCGTCTAGTAAATTTTGTATGGTAGCTATATCAAATGTTTCGTTTAAGTAAGTAAATGGTTTTATAATAAAAGTTGGTGGAAAATGAACGGGTAGTTCAATGATATAATTATTATTTTTTAATTTTATACATAAAAAATGGACTTGCCTATGAAACTTTGAATGCTCACAAAACCAGCTAGACGATACATTTTTAACTGAAAATGTTGGCCATTGGTTGTTATTTACCAATATTTTAATAGAGTATCAATATTTTTTACTAAATCGAGATTAGTCAAATACCCAATTATATCGGCTCTACCAGGGCGGCACTTATGTGACGACAGCCAAATCACCACGTAACCATCCACGGAACACTTCTTCCAGGGTGCAGAACTACCAGAATCAGTATTAGAAGAGCTCCGGCACTCGCACAAGCTGCTGGGCTACGTGGAGGCGGTGCGCTGGGTCCTGCTGTGCGTGAGCGTGGCCGCGCTGCTGGCCAGCGGCGTGGCGGTGCTGCGGGCGGGGCTGCTGCCCGTGTGGCCGCGGAACAACTCCGTGTCCTTCATACTGAGCCCGCACCCCGCGGAGAATAAAGTGCATTAGTGATTTGCTGTTTCATTTTAGCCAGCCGTAGCGCAATTCAGGGTCAACGGCCTTAAACGTTACATTAGTATGGACACGCACCCCGTGTAGTTTTGTATGCTTTGACGTCTGGCCAACCATTCGAAGGTCTCTCTCTGCGGTCGCTCCCTCATGACTGAAGATTGTGGTAATCAATGAAACTGGATGCGTTGCACCTCATTTGTACTATCTGCCTCCACCGATGCCTATTCTTAGCATCTCTGAAGACCGAGCAAAACTTATTTGCGGATGCTCCTCTCACTTCATCGGTCCATCTGGTAGGGGATCGTTTACCTACCTGTGTTCCTAACAACGACCTACATTTACTAAGGTAGAAGTAATTTGATGCTATCATCTCCCTGCTGGGCTACGTGGAGGCGGTGCGCTGGGTCCTGCTGTGCGTGAGCGTGGCCGCGCTGCTGGCCAGCGGCGTGGCGGTGCTGCGGGCGGGGCTGCTGCCCGTGTGGCCGCGGAACAACTCCGTGTCCTTCATCCTGAGCCCGCACCCCGCGGAGAATAAAGTGCATTAGAGATTTGCTGTTTTATTTTAGCCAGCCGTAGCGCAATTCAGGGTCAACGGCCTTAAACGTTACATTAGTATGGACACGCCGCCGCGTAGTTTTGTATGCTTTGATCTGGCCGACCATTCGAAGGTCTACCTCTGCTAATTGTCTCTCTGCGGTCGCTCCCTCCTAAGTAACTGAGGTTCGTGGTCATCAACGAAACTGCAAGCGTTGCATCTCATTTGTCCTAATTTTGGCTCCACCGGTGCCTATTCATAGCGTCTCCGACGACTAAGCAAAGCTTATTAGCGGATACTCCTCTCACTTCATCGATCCATCTGGTAGGCGATCGTTTACCTACCTGTGTTCCCAACAACGACACTTACTTAGGTAGAAGTATTTTGTTTGCCTGTCATCTCCCTGCTGGGCTACGTGGAGGCGGTGCGCTGGGTCCTGCTGTGCGTGAGCGTGGCCGCGCTGCTGGCCAGCGGCGTGGCGGTGCTGCGGGCGGGGCTGCTGCCCGTGTGGCCGCGGAACAACTCCGTGTCCTTCATACTGAGTCCGCACCCCGCGGAGAATAAAGTGCATTAGTGATTTGTTGTTTCATTTTAGCCAGCCGTAGCGCAATTCAGGGTCAACGCCCTTAAACGTTAGATTAGTATGGACACGCCCCCGTGTAGTTTTGTATGCTTTGACGTCTGGCCGTCTCTTTCCTCTCGCCTCTCTCTGCGGTCGCTCCCTCATGACTGAAGCTTGTGGTTATCAATGAAACTGGATGCGTTGCACCTCATTTGTGCTATCTGCCTCCACCGATGCCTTTTCATAGCATCTCCGAAGACCGAGCAAAACTTATTTGCGAATGGTCCTCTCACTTCATCGGTCCATCTGGTTGGGGATTGTCCTCGCCCTCGGGCTCGTAGCCAATACATCAGAATAACACATGCCACAATTTATTTAAATTATTTATTCATATTATATATTATTTATTATTGCATAAATTTTATATATTTATTATATTAATATTTTATTTCATTTTCATTCATATACTTAGCAATATTGTTGTTTGTTTTTGATATTAGCTGTCGTCGGCTGAGGCCGTTGTTCTGGCATCCGCAGAATACCAGTGGTTGAGTGTGACACAATGTGTGACACGCTCAGCCGGATACTGAGCGGAGACCATTTTGGTACCAATGTATATTTTTGTTTGTATTGTTCAGTTTTTGTTTATGTTTCGTAAATATGTATTTGGTTCCAAATAAACATTTCTTCTTTCTTTCTTTCTTTTAAATATAGCCCGAAGCAAAAAAGTGTAGTTATGACCTTGAGTGCGCAGAAACCAATTTTGATAGAAAGTCTTCTTTTTTTACAAGTGCGCAAAATAACGGTCATCGCTATACTTTCGTGCCTCCAGCTATATATTGTGTGGATTGTCAAAAATATGACGGTATTAACTTTACACCACGCGTACGAAGTCGCGGGCGGCCGCTAGTAGGTAGGTACAACATAATAACCTTTTGGTTTCGAAGTCGGCTAAAAAAGACAACTCTGAGAACGAAAAGCATGTCTAAATCTTTAAACCTACAAGAAACTTTCGCTACACACATCAGCAGGCAGGCCTCATCCGAACGCGGATATTAATACAGTTTATTTGTTCTTTGTTATGCTTTTAATCGTACAAACATTAACATTACTTACCGAGGAAACAAACTTGTTACTTAAAAGTTTTGATGTTTTGCAAACAAATTAGTCCCATGTTCCGCAGGTTCGGGTGTACATTATTAAATCGTGATTTGCTTTGCGGAATATATCACAGATTAGCGTTTTAAACGAGGGCGCTTCAAAAAAAACTCTAATGCGCTCGCGCCTGTAGGCTAGGAGCGTTATTGCAGTCGTACGAGACTACAAGATTAGAGTAGATACCTATCTTCTCCTTTGTCTGTGCGTAAGAGCGTTGAAGCTCGTTTAACCCTTTAACGCACACCTAAACTTACTGGTTATCGTATCTATACTAATATAATAAGCTGAAGAGTTTGTTTGTTTGTTTGTTTGTTTGTTTGTTTGTTTGAACGCGCTAATCTCCGAAACTACTGGTGCGATTTGAATAATTCTTTTTTTGTTGGATAGTCCATTTATCGAGGAAGGCTATAGGCTAAATAACATTACTTTTCCACGCGGACGCAATCGCGGGCGGCCGCTAGTTTAATCATAAGGGTCAACTTTGTTTCAAAAATCGTTGAATTATCGACCTAAGGTGACTGTCCAGTTTACAGGCCACTTGTATGGGCCGTCCTATAAATGGTTTAAACACGAAACAGAAAAACGTTATCATGGAAACATCCTTGCCATTATGGATGATAATTTTTTTTATGTGATTTAATACCTATGGCAAAAGAGCAGTTGGATCATCATATGGTAAGCGATTGCCGCCGCCCATAGACACCTGCAACATCAGTAGAGTCACAAGTGGGCTGCCAACCTTTAATCCCCTTTCCCCCAATTGGGCCTCCGGTACCTTCACTCACTCGACGGCGCGCGCAGCGCGGGCGCTACTTCACGCCGCGATGCTGAAAGGAACGGTCCTTTAGGTACGGACCTAATCCTACGCGCCGAACAATACGCTAATCTGAAAACACCCTATTAATATGAGACCTTCCATCCATACATTCGACCAACCAACTCTTTCGCTTATAATATAGGTAATTATGCTGCTATTTCAGTTTTACCTAAAAGATATAATAGGAAAACAAAGTTAAACCTCGCGATTTTGCAAAATTCCACTGCGTCAAACTGCCGCATTTACCAACTGTTACACAAAGACTTTTTTGCTGACACCACACCTAACACTCGCAAGCAAAAAATCGTACTGAGTTTTCCTGTCATACAATTTTTTTTCCGCGCGCAATCTAGGCTGACATGTTTTTCCAATAACGCTGCCTAAACAAATAACAAAAACATAATAGTTATTGCAAAAGAATCTCATCTCTTCTCTCCCGGTTGCATCCAAATTTTAGGCCTTTGATACTGACACCTTGATTTTCGTAAAAATAAGCTCAGTTATATCTTCTATACTCTTTATAAAGAGCATAGATAATAATAATATAAAATGAAGAGATAATTTTTATGGACAATGACAAGCCTTATAGGTAAACCAAAAACACGAAACGCTTGCGCGATGTAATTGGGCACAGCGCCATCTATTGGTTCATTTCTGAATTACGGTCCCGAAGCGAAGTGAGGGCGGGCCACTAGTTTGTAATAAAATCAGATATAGAATCTGACTCAGGGTCAGATTTTTTGCTCGCTAATGAACAACACAAACGAAAAACTTTTATATTTTTTATTAATCCTTCACTTTAATTAGTCAAAATCCAAATTCACAATTTCACTGTGAAAATTTTAACTAAGGACACCAACGAAACTCGTTCTTTAAAATTGTTGGATGCAACCAAAGTTGTGATTAAGTTTACAAAGAGAAACTTTGCCAAAGTATGATTCTGGAGTTCTCAATTAGAATGTTGATTACAGTTTACTGTGACGGTATTTTCCTCGAGGGGTGTTCAAGTATTATGTAAGCAGAATTTGAGTAATTTGGAGCCCCCTCCTACTCCTAAGACGAAAACATCGAAAAGGGTAGGTAGGTAGGTCTAATGTTTATGTTTAATATTAGAATGTAGCGTCATCTGTATTTATTTTTCACAATTTTCTTCAGATATATGAATATTGAGATCCTAAAGCCGAAAATGTGTGATGACTTAGGGACCTTCAAGAAACGAGCGTAGGTACTCCTTCTTAAAAGGCCGGCAACGCATCAGCAACCTCTCTGATCTCGCAGATGTTCATGGACAGCGATGATTACTTACCAGCAGGTGACCCGCTTGCTCGTTTGCCGCCTCTAGTATAAAAAAAAAGATGTCATAAAAGTCAAACCAAGTCATACAAAAGTCATAGCTTTTTTTTCTTAAATATTTCACAGAATAAGACTCTCACAGAAACTAATTGGGATTTGGGATAGCTTACTGAAAACTGTTCAGAAGTACCTACTCTTCCTCGAAGTGGTTTTGCAATTCGTTTTTCTCGACCAATCTTTTAATCATTGATTATTTTATTACATACTTATTTTGAAATTGATATGTATTGTAAGAGGCGTCGATCACATTATTTTACTTGCATAAATACTTAGGTAGATAATAATTTATCACCATGACAAATAAAGATAAACGGTTGCGATGATAAAAGATTGATCTCACCGGTAAAATAAAATGCAATTTGCTAAAAACATCTGAATAACAAAAAGTTTCATTCAATTCCATAGGTAGGTATATATAATAATCCCTGTTTTTGTTTTTTATCATCAGCTATTAACAATGAACTTGGTGTTCTAGTCATAATTACAAACATTTTTTTCTGCACACGAATGTTTGTTCAGGGTGGGGACTGGGGATCGAACATACAATCTATGGCAGTGTTTCCCAAACTTTGTTATGCCATGGCCCGGTAATTTGCACATTGTCCCTTCGTGGCCCTGTAAGTACTTTCGAACTCAAGCTGGTTCCAATACGCATTTATTAATAGTATAAATGTTTATTAGTAATAGGTATATAAATAAATTGTTGGCATTTAGTTAGTGCAAAGTATGCAGCAGCTGTTTCTTATTTTTTTACTAAAGAATCCAAGTAAGGTAATACTCATTTTTTAAATAAGGCGAAAATGTCGCGACCCGGTTATTTCATTTTGATGGCCCGGCACCGGGTCGCCACCCGGCTTTTGGGAAACGCTCATCTATGGTATATGAGGCAGGGTCACTATCAAACGCATCGTATATTATCTTTTATAATATATATTTTATCATAATTATATTTCTATGAGTTATTCTTGGATTTACCGATGGTATTATTATTTATGGTCCCGTAGAATAAGATATAAAAATATGAGTAGGTAATAGAACATCTTATATCTTCCTACCTACCGGCAAAGACAATAGATGTGCATATTTCCGGCAATTAAAGGTGTAGGGACTGCTATATCGTATACAAAGCTATGAAATAGTATGTAAGCAGACCTTGTCTACACTACAGTTTTTATCTGCATCTTATCAGTTTCCCGTCACAATCACATGTGATTCTCCATGGTAGAAACAGGCATAGTTTTATAACTTTTATAGTATCTTTTGCACTATTTGCGTTTTCATTTCAATACGTGTGGGAATTTTCAAATCTATGTGCATATATCTACCCTTAGCTCGACGGAGAGGGAAACCATCGCGAGCAAACCTGCACGTTTCAGATAACGTATTGCCACGATACGGTTGGTAGCAAAGAGTAACTTGAATATGGTTGGTAGTATCTAACTAATGTCTTGATAGAAGCGAGGGTGGGCTACTAGTATTTTTTTTTTGTGATAGGTAGCAGACGAGCAGGCGGATCAGCTGATGGAAAGCAATTGCCGCCGCACATGAACACATGCAACAAGTGCGCTGCTAACCTTTTATCCCCTTCCCTCCGATGGGCCTCCGGTACCCTCACTCACTCGGCGAAACACAACACAGGAGCTGCTTCACGCCGGTTTTCTGTGAGGCAGTGGTATCACTCCGGTCGAGCCGGCCCATTCATGCCGAAGCATGGCTCTCCCACAGTTAAAATTATAAGTAACAAAATGTTATTTTAAAAATATTTTATTAATCTGAATCCGAGAAGGTCCCCCGGCCGCTGGAGTGGTCGCTGACATCCATATCTTCTACCCTCCCGCTTCGGCACGATGTCGCCCCACAGACTTTATACAGCGGATGGTATATTTGTTGAAATCGCAACTGAAAAAAAAGTTCTATTAAGTATTTCTCTTTACTACCCGTGCGGATAAACGCTGGGATTAGAAATGGCGGCGCAACTATTCACCTCTCGCTCGCACACTATTTGCGTCTATACTCGCACACGTGGGTACAGACTGACAAAAAAAAAAGCTGCGTTTTAATAAAATTTGTGAGCTAGTTTTTTCCGGGTTTTGAACCTTTCGTTAGTCTTGTCATATTTTGTTAGAAGGTACGTTATTCCTCATTACTATAGGCTATGTAGGTACCACGGGCGAAAGCCGGGGGCGGACCACTAATAAATGTATATTTTTGTGAGAACAAATTCGTTTATAAATGCGATAATTATAAATTATTATTTGGTTATAAACAATTTCGTTTTAAGAAAAAAGAATTTATCGCAATCTGAATTATTTTCATAGATTTTTTACATAAATACAGTAAAAAATACTACTTACAAAATAATAAAACCTATAAAACTAATACTTATATTATTTGAATTAATAAAATAACAAAACATTTTCAATACTAACGATATTTTCTACGATTTTTCAGTTTACTTTTATTTAATTATAATTTTACGTACTTAGTATGCTGACGGTACCGACTCATCGGTCCGCCATTTCTAATCCCAGCGTTTATCCGCACGGGTAGTATAACTAAAATTTAAAGCGTATTTATTTAAAGCGTGGTGATTAAGCCTAATCCCATCATAGTAGCGATAACTTGATTTCTATGGTGGAGGCCTTTGCCCTGCAGTGGGACAGTATATAGGCTGATACTTACTTACTTAAACTAAAATTATTGTACAGTCAACTCCAAAAATTTGTATACACTTTAGGACCTTGTCACAATACACTAAGAAAGTAGAGGTTGTTCTACCACAAAATAAAGACTTTGAGACAGAAGGCTAAATGCCCACTAAGAGCTAAAAACATGTCATGTACTCACGCATGCGCACTAACGGGCAAAAACGCCTTTTCGACCACATTAATCCTAACTTATGACATAAGATTGTCAAACTGTCGAGGTCTACGGTAGAGGCCGCGCGCTTATGTACTCATGCCGGGCAACAACCCTAGCATATGTCGACGAACTCTTCTAAATTCAAAATCAAGGCTGAGTCAGCTTTCTGACAGTCTACAGACCAAACGTTATTCAAAATGGTGAATGAAAGTGATGTATAAACGGAGTAATGCCGGTGCATTAGTCCCTTTATATAGTGTATCGGTATACACCCTGTATATAAAATAAAAAAAATATTCTCATCATTCTAAAATAGTTTTCCAATATCCCATACTCGTTTAGTTGCTCTTGGCCTTAATATAATATCAGCTGCGAGATAAGTTATATCAAATACAGAATGTCACCATCAATCTTGATAAACGTATTGCGTAAGATTCCCTTACACACTGCTTTACATTTTTGTTTTATAGGTAAATGGGTTTAAAAACCTTGGCATAAGAATTATATTATTTTTAGCCTGACTTTCATTAATTCAAAACCATATTATGTACTTAGTTATGTGCAAAAACAAAGTGAAGTATCACCCTGAACACCGTCTCACTGCAGGGCAAAGGGCTCCATCATAGAAATCAACTTATCGTTAGTACTATGATTAGGCTAAAACCTAAACTACTGTTAGTTATTTATTTGAGTAATAATGGGACAACTTCGGTAAGTGAATGGTTAATGAGTCAGATTTGAAAGCAAGCCTGCCAAATTAATGAATAATGTATGAAGGCTGAGTGAGATTTTTATCGGCGGTAATCGCTTACCATCATGTGATCCGTCTGTTCGTCTGCCCTCTATAAAAAAATTGGACACTTACATCTTACTCAACTGCGAGTACTTCACAGACAGCACCTTCTCTAAAGCCAATAAAACGCTGGGCGGGAACCTCCGTTTCTTTACAGTGACTATGGCCTTCACCCACAGCAACAAGTGCTCTAGATGTCGGCTGTCCTCCAGCAGACGCGCTATGGAGTTTAGGAGACGGTCGGAGTAGTCAGCGTCCAGGCCGGATACTGTTAACTCAACTGGAAATAGACAATAGACCATATTTAAAAAGGCATACCAACAGCATATTAATATTATACAGACAGGGTGTATCTTACATATAATCCCTTTAACCACGTCCTCTATAGCATTCTGAACAAATTTTGTTCTATGACTTTTAAAATTTCAAAAAATCAAAAAATCATATTTATAAATATCCCGTTTAGCGCAATGGTTTGAGCGCCGGTTGAGGCGTAAGGCCGCGGATTCGCTTCCCGCACAAACACAAATGTTTGTTGATGAAACAGATATTTGTGTTGGGTCTGGGTGTTTGTGGGTCCTTCGTTGTTTCTGGTTTCCATAGCACAAGGTATTCCATAGGACAATATTTAGTTTGTGATATTTTCTCAATTTATTTAATGTCTCAATTTACATTTCATACATTGACCTGACTCCGTACTAAGTAGCTTAAGCACTTGTATTACAGATATCAAACAACAGAGAACCACAAATACAATGATAAGACACTGAACAAACACAAGTGTTCATCACAAGAATGTTTGTCCACAGTGGGGATGGAACCCACGACCTTTGGCGTATGAGGCAGGGTCATTACTAAATACGCCATCCGTCCAGTCGAGATATAATGTCCCTGAGAAGTGAGTAAAACGGTAAGAAACACGGGGTATATAACTAATATATATTACCATGTTTTAACCACTTTATGGGGCTCTGTTCATATGTTAGACACTAAATTTTGAACCTTAGGTGTTGGAGATAAGGACCAAAACCATTTAATTGTATTTATACCTACTGTCTTTAATGGGTTAAGCAAATAAAAGATTTCAGGTTAAAAGCTAAGTGTGATAGGGTAGTACAGACAGTCCCACATCAGGTTACCACAAACTGTCAAATATCCTCAATTGATATTCTACCTAATGTGTTTGTCAGAAAGATAAATAAAAAATAAATAAATGCGCCAGACAATCACACCAATCAAACTGGTCTCAAACTAGGGCAACCCCTGTACTATGAGTACCAGTTGACGATTTAACTGGGGGCGTCAACCCAGCACACCCAGTCCCAAGACAACTTAGAAAATGCAGTTTCCTAAGTTGACTTGACCGGGAATCGAACCCGGGACCTTTCGCGCTTCGGGCGAACACCTAAGCCACTGCGCCATCGAGGTCGACAAATAAAGATAATAATAAGGTAGATAAGAGTCGATTGAAGCAGTTTGACAGTTTTGTATACTTTGATGTGTGGCTTTACATACAATTGACGGATGGCACTCACTATGATCAGGCGGGACCGCTTCAACGCACTCCCGGATGACGTCATGCTCGTTGAGCTGCAGCGCGGCCTGTACACCCAGTCCCCAGCTGCCTTCGCGGAGCAGCTGCCTCACGCCTAGCGGGGTGGAACCCATTCCCAAACGGAACGCCTGTTGGAGAACAAAAGTGACGGGTGGCACTCACTATGATCAGGAGGGACCGCTTCAACGCACTCCCGGATGACGTCATGCTCGTTGAGCTGTAAGGCAGCCTGTACACCCAGACCCCAGCTGCCTTCGCGCAGCAGCTGCCTCACGGCTAGCGGGGTGGAACCCATTTCCAAACGGTATGGCCTGTTGGAGAACAAAAGATTACAAGCAAAAACTTATGGATATAATAAAGTATCAGCCTTTATACTGTCCCACTGCAGGGCAATGGCCTCCATCATAGAAATCATGTTATCAGTTATTACTTCTATGATGGGATTTGGCTTAATCGCCACGCTCGATGGATATAATAAATTGGAAAAAAAGGAACCCTTAAAAATTCTTCATGTCTGTCTTTTTAGAGTCTAAACAGCAAAGAAATATAAAAATACTAGCGGCCGCCCGCGACTTCGTACGCGTGGAGTTAATTATTGACACTTCGTCAAATTTTGGACAATCCACACAATATATTTTTATAAATTGTAGCTATGTGTTATTCTGATGTATAAGCTATATTGTGGTAAAGTTTCATTCAAATCCATTCAGTAGTTTTTACGTGAAAGAGTAACAAACATCCATACATCCAAACAAACTTTCGCCTTTATAATAGTAAGTAGGATCATAAAATTTGGAGGTGATTATAATTTATCATTGAATTCAATGGGGGCTACCGCGTGTGAAAAATCCGCTAGATGACGTAGTTGAGAACTGAAGTCCATCTACGCGGTGATTGGTTGGTGAAATGTCAAGATTCTCCCAATTATTAACTGTGCTGTCTATTGTGTATGTCAGTGTATGTTTTGTTTGTTTTAGGTGATCAAAAACTCAATTAATGAAATAAGCTCAGTCACCGACCAATTTCCAAAGGAACGTGTCTCTTAATCACTTGACATTGGCAAAATTAACTGTGTCCTGAACACAATACAGGCCAATAAACAAAAAATAAGATGTGAAATGTCAAACGTCACTAAACAACCGATGACGTCGAAGTTGGACCTTAGTTCTCAAGTACGTCACCTAGCGGATTTTTCACAAGCGGTAGCCCCCATGGTCATTTTTGATTTTATTAATATCTGCTTCTCTCTGTTAGAAATTACAATGTCGTCCAAACGCATGAATTTTGTTAAGTTATGAATTATGTGTAGGTAATAATTACATGTAGTCATAAGTTTGCAAATAAAAAATAATTAGTGATGCGCCGAATAGTGGTTTCACCGAATAACCGAATACCGAATAATATTCGGTTCAATCTTTACCGAACCGGATATTCGGCCGAATTATTCGGTTTACCATTTTCTATTTTGTTTCCGATCTCTCTTCTATACTAGATACGGTGACCAAAAAGCACTTAAGTCAATTCGTACTGAGATATAACTTAAGTGTTTATTCTTTCCGTGTCATAAATTTTCGTAACGTATCTCTTTTACCTAGTGTCTTTTAAGTAAATAATGCACTTAATAAAATCGTCGCAGGGTTCAAGTGGGACTCGAACCCCACAACCCTCTACATACCGGGTGGCTGTTCTGGTATGCAGTGGGTGGTGGTATGTGAAAGGTCGAGTACCACCTGGACTCTTGGATGATTTTTTAAGAGCCCCTACTTGCAAAGAATGTCAATAAGTAACAAAAATAAAATTATTTATCATTAGATAACTTAATAAAATTATTTATTGTTGATTCATATTTTTATTTTAATAATTTGCCACATACATAGGAAAGTGTTTTTTATTAAAAAAATAAAATTTTGATCTGAGTTCGAAAACAAAGCTTTATAATTATTATTTATTTAAATTTAAAAATATTTTTAAGTATAAAAATAAATAGTAAAATTAATATTGATTGATTTGGCTTAAAAGTAAATGAATAAGGTTTTTTTTTTAAGTTAATGTTAGCTACATACTAATAGGACAGGAAATAAATATGTGGAATTTAGATGTTAAAATACACGTTGATTTTAAGTTTTTTGATTTCATTTATTAGCTTTTTTAACACATTCCTCACCAGTTTTATTTAATTTACAAAAACATAAATCTTACTTAACGAAACTTGTCCTTTTAAATTCCATGTTATATAGCCAAGAAAATAGAAATACTCTTACCGAATACTCTAACCGAATACTGGCACTAAAACCGAATAATTCGGCCGAATACGAATAGTGGAAAAAGTGCCGAATATGCCGAATACCGAATACCAACCGAATATTCGGCGCATCTCTAAAAATAATAAATCAAAATTAATGATTAAATTAACAGATAAATTGTATTAATACAAACCTGAAGGTTCCATCGATGCCAGCGTTCTGACTGTATACCAGTAGACCCTCAGTGGCTGCTACAGCAAAACTCTCACCCGTCGGTGAAAACCTCACACAATGTACCCGCACCTATAATACAGATAATTCATATAGATTTATTTTCTCGTCGGAAAGCCACGCTTCGGCATGAATGGTCCAGATATATCACGGCCTCACAAAAGACCGGCGTGAAGCAGCGCCTGTGCTGTATTTCGTTGAATAAGTGTGGGCTAACGGAGGCCCAATTAGGGTAAGAGGGGGTTGGGTAAAGGTTGTCAGCGCACTTGTGACTCTACTGGTGTTGTAGGTGTCTATGGGCGGCAGCAATCGCTTACCATCTGGTGATCTGCCTGCTCGTATGCCACTTATCAAAAAAAAAGGAAATTTGGTTTCCAGCCCCTCCGATCACCAGATCGCAAGTAACGAGGTTTTTGCAAATGCAAATCCGATAGCTCGCGTTACGTTGACGACATTGGTCGTTTTGTACGTAACCACAGAATACTTAATAGTACATGTACAGAAAGCCCACTCCTAAAAACCGTTTATGGAAATGAAGACTCAGGCTACCATAACATAACGTTGAAATTCCCGACCGCCCAGCGTTCAATGCCTACCGTTATTCATACCTAGAATTGCGTTCTCTTTCTATCGCAAAGCAACTGTCGCGCGTGCGTCGCCGCTCGTTCGTGATTTTCTACTAATTTTCCCCCTCCGGAGGGGACGCCGCATGTACTTGCAAGTTCGATTCCTACACGCGGAGTGGGGCAGGCCTGACGTAACTTCATAATTTTGACATGATACGTCAAAATGGAACCATTCCACTCGTTGTTGGACCAGTCGCCCTTTAACGCTATCTATCGGATTTTTCATTTATAAAAGCTCTCATTACCAATACACCTGAGGCCCTCTTCCTCTTTTTTAAGCCCCGACGAAAAAAGAGGGGTGTTATAAGTTTGACGTGTCTGTTTGTCTGTCTGTGGCATCATAGCTCCCGAAAGAATGAACCGATTTCAATTTAGTTTTTGTGTCGCTTGTGTTACACTCACCTCAGGTTTGACTTTCCTATCCGCCATGTCCCCGGTCTTACTCCTGGCAGACGAATGCTGACGTCACCACCCTCCAGGTCTTAAGACTGTCTGCTTTTTTATGTGATAGGTGGCAGACAAGCAGACGGATCACCAGATCGCAAACAATTACCACTACCCCCGGAACCCCCCCCCTATGTTCGCTAGTGTTACACTCACCTCAGGTATGACTTTCCTATCAGCCACCGCCCCAGAACCCCTCTTCCCTTTTTTAACCGACTTCAAGGAAGGGAAGGGACACGAGGAATGTTCTCAATTCGACCCGAATGTTTTTTTATGAATGGATTTTTATGATTCTTTTTTTGTTTGGTAGGCCATCATTCAAAGATGGTCCCATGTAAATTTTATCAAAATTGATTCAGTGGTTTTGAAAAAAAAAATTTTTTTCTTAATGGTATATATTGATGATGTAGTCTTGTAGTCCTTTTTTTATGTGGTAGGTAGCAGACGAGCAGGCGGATCACCTGGTGGTAAGCAATTGCCACCGCCCATGGACACATGCAACACCAGTGGAGTCACAAGTGCGCTGCTAACCTTTCTCTTTTTCTTAACCTTTTTCTTTTGCTCAGTCGGTTTTGCTTTTGTTCAAGAATTATTTGTGTCGCTAGTGCTAAACTGGTGTAGTAAACTTAATTCACCCAGGGTAATTCACCCAGGTGAATTAAAGATACTTTTAGTAAACTTTATTCACCTGGGTGCATTAAGTTCACTCCTGTAGTAAACTTAATTCACCCAGGTGAATTAAAGAAACTTTTAGTAAACTTTAAACACCTGGGGTGCATTAAGTTCACTCTTGTAGTAAACTTAATTCACCCATGGTAATTCACCTAAGTAGGTGAATTAAAGAAACTTTTAGTAAACTTTAAACACCTATTCCACAAAATAGGTCCCTATTTTGTGCCTATTCCCTGTAGTCTTACCGCGAAGTCTTACCAATCGGACTACTGGGAATTTCCTTCCCAATAGTCTTACCAGTAAAACAATAGTGTAGGTTTGTATTTTCTCATGAGCATACTGTTTTGTGCTATAAGTACCAGGCTAACATAAAGTACTAAGAGGTGGTTATATAAGGCATTGATATTTTGGGTCTTAGCAAAGATACGAATTACGATTATTAGTACCTCCTATAAATTTATGATTTCCTGGTACTTTCATGTCGAATTTCCTGTGACATAAGATATACCTACTACAATAAAATTTGAGTGAATTAATTTTAGTTAATTTTAAACATTTTGGTGCATTCAAATTATTTTCAAAAAGCTTTCTCAAAAAACATAAGACATATATTTAAAATAATAAACTAAGTACACTTCTTCACCCTATTTAAAAAAAACAACTAATTACGTGCTTTACCCTCCCTGCACCACGTGGGGTTGGACAAACCCCAAACCATGAAAATTTTGCTTTGCAATTTCCTGCAATAATATGAAAGGTGACAAATTGCCCGTGGTCCACTTAGGTGTAACAAATTTCTTTCCGTGGTTTACCCAAAGGTCCACATGTTCCCATATAAAATTTTATTGTAGTAGGTATATCTTATGACACAGGAAATTCGACATGAAAGTACCAGGAAATCATAAATTTATAGGAGGTACTAATAATCGTAATTCGTATCTTTGCTAAGACCCAAAATATCAATGCCTTATATAACCACCTCTTAGTACTTTATGTTAGCCTGGTACTTATAGCACAAAACAGTATGCTCATGAGAAAATACAAACCTACACTATTGTTTTACTGGTAAGACTATTGGGAAGGAAATTCCCAGTAGTCCGATTGGTAAGACTTCGCGGTAAGACTACAGGGAATAGGCACAAAATAGGGACCTATTTTGTGGAATAGGTGTTTAAAGTTTACTAAAAGTTTCTTTAATTCACCTACTTAGGTGAATTACCATGGGTGAATTAAGTTTACTACAAGAGTGAACTTAATGCACCCCAGGTGTTTAAAAGTTTACTAAAAGTTTCTTTAATTCACCTGGGTGAATTAAGTTTACTACAGGAGTGAACTTAATGCACCAGGTGAATAAAGATTTACTAAAGTATCTTTAATTCACCTGGGTGAATTACCCTGGGTGAATTAAGTTTACTTCACCGCTAAACTCACCTCAAGCTTAACTTTCCTATCCGCCATGTCCCCGGCCTTGACTCCTGGCAGACGCACTCTGACGTCACCACCCTCCAGGTCTTTAAGACTGTCTGCTTTTTTATGTGATAAGTGGCAGACAAGCCGACGGATCACCAGATCGCAAACAATTACCTCTACCCCGGAGCCCCTCTTCCTGTTTTTTGTGTCACTAGTGTTACACTTTTTTTATGTGGTAGGGAGCAGACGAGCAGGCGGATCACCTTACACTCACCTCAGGTTTGACTTTCCTATCCGCCATGTCCCCGGTCTTGACTCCTGGCAGGCGAACGCTGACGTCACCACCCTCCAGGTCTCCTCTGTCCTCCACCAGCGCCATATTGCCGAACTCTGATAGTAGACGACGGTTTATGAAGTCCTGGGAAAACGATCACTTGGTTAATAAAGTAAAATCTATACTATTTATAAAGAGATAACTTCTAGAGAATGCAAAAGAGTTCCAAGACCGAATCTCTTTTGTTTGGATGGGAGAAGGATTACGGCACTCTGATAGTACCAAAATGAAGAGGGATTCACAACCTTCGGTGGTCATAGTGATACACACTGTAATTGTATATAGCCCTATATTCTTATTCAACATACTTTAGATGATTTGTATGTAGAGCGAGGGTTTTATCATACAGATTTCTTAATTTAACTATCATCTTGAATGTAACGCGTCGGCAGTGTTTTCGAGCTATTTTAGTTATCACTGAATCTAATTCTAGCTGCACGGAGTTTGTTTACGTAAAAAACAATTGAAATTCTAGATAGGAATACATCAGTTCCCCGTTCTTACTTACATTAGT